>JARHVA010003677.1:320000-590000 GCA_037957365.1 Torreya grandis | reverse complement strand
AAGATAATATGAACCAATGGTATGGAAAGACCATGATGACTATTGTGTTATACACATAAGTACTGATACACTCATTACTGCAAGACTTAGTGTATCATGATATGAAAGACCATAGTCACACCATGTTTAATGCACATAATGATCTAAACTTAAGAAGAAATAAGGAAAACAAGATAAGAACACTTGAAACTATATAACAATGTAAATAAGACAAACAAGGAAGGAAATAAACATTGTGAGAAAAAATAACTAAATGAACACATAATATGTACAAAATAAAAAGTACACACAAAATATTGAGCAAAAGTAAATGACTAAACACACAAAAGTGAATAAATGACAATATAAATGCACAAGAAGGCAAATGCCTAAGTGAGAAAATGACAAAAACATATAACCAAGCAAATTAATTTTAGGCTAGAGTTTAACCTTTGGTAATTGAGATTCTTAACAATGTTGAACATTCGATGAGGAAATCGTTAAAAGGGATGACTAAGGATGAAGGACATATTAGTGATGGGAAAAAATGGTTGGATTTTTTTAGATGTGGATAGAAGGATAAACCATGGGTAAATAGTATGCTATCAATACAAGTGGATGATGAAAGTGGTGGTGGTCGAGTTGACCCTAGAGACCCCATGTCTCTAAAATCTCCCTACATAGTCCGCTGTGGACAAAGTCCAGTGGGAACATCAGGCCATATGTAGTTCTTCCAAAATGGGAATGGATGAAAAGAGATAATGTAATGTAATGGATAGATGATTAGCTAAAGGATTTCCCACCTAAAAAATGAGTGTTTGAATGATGATTGGGTGATAGGCGGAGAGATGTAAGTTATGTTTTGATATGGATCAATGGATTAAGTATTGTGAAGGATTACATTTATGATGCCACTAAAACATGAGCAATGGTATATTTACATAGCTATGAATGTCAAACCACAAAGTAACACATCATTATCAAACTAAAATATGGGGTTTATATAAGTGAATAAGTGATTAGTGTGATGGGATACCCCCAAGTAACAAGTGTATTACCCTTTATAGCGAGGTAGTGTTTACTTGATGATCATAGTGTGTGAAATAGTCTGTGATGCATGGTTTGACTTGTGGGTCTTGGTATTTCACTTGAATTATCATAATCATGCTTGTCCCTAGTGTTTACTATCCCAACTTGCAGTGTTAGCAAGTTTTATGCATTGTGTTTAGTCTCTGGTCAACCAAGATGATAGTGCAGTTGAAGTATTGCCTTGGTTTTTTTATTTGAGTTGTAAATTGATTTGAGAAATTTTATAGTGAACAATGCCTCTAACATTGATTTGGTGTGTATGTCTATCAATTTTGTCTTATAGACACATTTGGATAGCCTTATTGACTTGGACATTGGTATTTTAATGCATATAATTTATGGTAAGTCTAGATAATTCTAAGAAATAATGTTATAGTAATAATTAAATCATTTTAATCTTGGATCAAAAGGGAGGCACTATTATAGATCTCTCTTACCTTTTTAGAGTCATTTATAAATAAAGGTTTTCATGTTTTAGTAATTATGTAAAAATAGTTAATGACCAGATAGTTTTTGAACCACTAGCTCCTATACAAGATGATGTTAGATGTCATATCTTGCTTCTCATAAAAATTTCATTCAAGTCAAAGTTTAAAATTAAATGAAATTAAATACATTGAAATTAAATAACTTGGAGTGATTTTGTGATAATTAAAATTAAATATTATTAAATGACTTGGCATTAAATATTCTCAAATGGATGGAAGTTGGTGTGGTAGTGGAGGAATAAATGAATTTTAAAAGTGATTTGTATAGTCAATAAGTGCAAGTGGGAGAAATAGGCATAGTAAAGGTGGAAGCATGGATGCCATAACTGGTGGGTGGATGCCATAATGGTGTAAGACAAATGGTTGATCACTTGTAACATTTTAATTGGTTTTCCATGATGCTTCATTGATGACCAAAATTTTCCTTGTGCTTGCCAATAGGGTATGCCATAAGGAGTGGAAGATAAAGTTTACAAAGAAATAATTTTTTTTGTTTCAATTGATCATTCATGGAGGAAGATGCCATGAAGTTCTATCAGCAATAAAGAAGATTCAAGCTTCTTTTCCAAGCAAGTCTATACCTTACGATATTTGATTTTGTTATTTAAGTTTTAGTTACAAATTAATTGTACATATTGGTTTGAATGCTTACTAGTAAAGAGATTAATCCTAGGGTAGTGCTGTAGAATGCATTTCCTGATTTGTTGAGCTCTAAGTTATATTTATGACTACTTTCAATTGATAAAATTATCAATATGTTGGTTATTTTACTTGAAATATAGTTGTAGTGTTATTCAAAAGTAGTTATATTCTTATTAAGATTAATAATGACACCCTGGTCTTCTTCCCTAAAAGAATGATTAATAACTGGAAAAATAAATGGTTTTAGACAATGTTCTAACTAAGAGGTATTCAGATATGGTATTTTTTTATTTAATAGGGTAAATAAAGCTGGTTTCAAAGATATCCAAAAACCTCAAAGTTAAATAGTATAGATCCAAGATTAAAAGACAAGCCTATAATGGCTGTAGTACAAAGAAGGACTTTAACTTAACAACAAAAAATAGAAACCAACAATAGATAAAGAAGAGACATAAAATGATAGTACTATGTAGAATGAGAAATATCCTCAGAGCTAGTCTTGACTTTAGGAGCCTCCTATTCTGACTCCTTACTAAGTTCCTTCTATAGTTCTTTAGTCATTCTGCCCCTTGTGCATTTAGAAAGACCTCTAGCAGAGCTCTAGATGATATAATTCTGGGTACACCTGGGGGTCCTTTTGGGTTGATGAATGGACTAGAGGTGCTGAATGTCTTCTGAGACCTCCACCATATCTATAACCTTGACCTGATTTATGGCCTCCAACATCAAAACAATGTCAATATCCTTTTTGAGTGCCATGGTTTTGACTTTTAGTCGATTCCAATATTTGATGAGGTTTGACATAACAATCCAAACATTTTATAGCTTATCTAGGTTGACACCTCATTCCCTACTGTGTTTCTCAATAGAATTATCCAAAGTGTGAATTACACCCCCTTTAGGATGGTTTCCTCCTTTCATGGGGTATCGAAGGATTTGGGTTTTTTTATTAGCAGAGATAGGGGAAGGGGGCAACATTATTTTGAGGGGAGTCTTGTCCAAGCTAGGGGGAGGGACTGGGGGTAGGGGATCCCTCCTCTTTTTTCAAGGGGTCAAGGTTTTCTTCAATAAGGTCTTTGATCAAGGGGATCATTTTACCATACAGGGGTTCACCCTTTTAGAACAGAAGGAAAATCAAACCATGATGAATAATATCATTCTTGTTACTAACCTAGTAGGCTAGGGCATTGATTTTGAGTGATTTAAGTAGACAATAGGGTAAATTGATTATATAACCATGAAAATGGCTGAGTAATAGGAAATGGTGTGAGACTATCAAGGTGAACTTACCTTTCAATGTTAGGTACTTCATGACTTGGAATTAAATCTATGGACAATACTTAGGAAGCTTCTGCCTGGGATAGCCCTTCTTATCCATCTTCATGACATCATCATTTTTGAATATTTTTTGCATGAGTTGGAGCTATAAACTAGTATCCTTGAATGGCTTCATCCCTTCATAGGACATGCTCATCACCTCTCCAATGTTATCTTTAGACAAAAAAATTCTCATTCCCCTCATTCTCATCATGCACTTGCTCCAGGGAAGCACAAAGTCTCTAAAGAGATCGTCATCATGGACAACAATGTACTGCATGTATGAAGTCAGGCCACCCTTACAGATCTTCCTCCGTACCTTTTTATTGACCTAAACCTTTGAGAAAAAAGTGGTTCTAGGTGATCTCTATCACCCCCATAGTCACCTTATTAGAATTTTGCTCGCTGTAGAAAATTATGCCCATCAACACATTATCAGGAATTTTATTTCTATAAAATTCATCCCAATTATTATTACCAATGGTGTAATTATGGTACATGATTCAAAAATCATTAATTAGTTGGGGAGGTAAATTCCATAAACTTACCATTATTACTACCTCAAGGGCTTGATAAGCCATGTCACTCTGACGTGTGTTTTCTATCATTATTCAACATGTTTAAAAGATAAGTTGGAATGCGAATGGGATCCTCCCACATGACCAAACTATTTAAACCCACTCTAAAGTTATAAACGTAATTGGTGATAGAGTTACCCTCCTGGTAGATGTAGATTATAGAGAACTCTATGAATGAGGTAAAAAGGCCCTAGACATCATCAAGGATTGATTTGATAGTGTGTAAGGGGGTTAATTTACCACCCAGGACCATGAGGATATTGAGAGAGTCTCCCTTAATGACTAGTTTGGGGATTCAAAGTTGGTCGACCAAATGAACACCCTAAAAGGCAGACATGGCCTCAATAACATGATTAGTTTGGTGTCCCAAAGGGACCATGTAAGAATTAACAACCACACTGACGTCATGCCTAATCATTAGTACTTGTTAAAATAAGTCTATTAATTATCATTATTGATCCATGATTTATCTACTTTTATTTTATTACTTGTTGAGATAAGTCTAGGAATTCTGATCTTTGCTTGGCACCATCCTCTTTAGCTGAACTTATGTTTTAGGCTATCATTTTATGCTAAGTATACAAATGACTAATGTTTATTCCTGTAGAAGTATGGTGTTCTTTTATGGCTAAATAAGTGTCCTCCATGTCATTTTATTTTGAGTATTTGTATCAGTATAAATCTGATTTTTTTGTAGAGTCATCTAGTAATCATGGCATCTTATATACTAGCTAATTTTTATGTTCTAGGTTTTTCCATTTATGTTGAGTGTAAAATTGATTAATGGTTGTTTTATATTGTGTATCTCACCTATCATGAATACATAAGTTTCTTTTTGGACCTTTTATTATGCATAACTTTTATATCATTATGGTTTCTTATCAAAGAACCATCCAATAAGTATGATGTTTTTTTATTTGAGACTCAGTAAGATCTAAGTATTTCCTTGGATGGGCATAGTAGGAAGAATTATTGAGAACTTGGGATTATAATAATAGAAAAACTATAATGATGCATGGATTTATTTGTATTAGAACACACACACACACATATGTATACATATCTATATATATAACATTTATATTTTATCAATATTTACCTATGCCAAAGTTTAGTTGAGAATAAGATGGTGTTTCATGACTTTGAGCTAGAATATATTTATATTTTCTTGTTTATCTAGTAAAATTACCTTCATGATGAAAATTTCAAATTAGAGACCACTAATAATAAAAAAACTTGAATAGAAATGCTTTTATTGCTCCTAATTAAAGAATAAATTGATCAAACAATTATGGGTTTCGTTCCCCACTTCTTTAACTTTGAAACACATATATGAAGTCTTTATTTCATTAAATAATGAGAAAGATAATTAAATTCAAAATTATGAGTTTATTGATAAATGCAGATGCATGAATTTCTACATTAGACTTTATGGCCAATAATATTGTTGAGAAATATTATGTTTGTGGACATGATGTTAATAACTCGTGTAATTGAATATCATTTTTTTTATATCAGTGCTTAGCTTTTCACCAGAGCTATAACTAGTTCTGGGGCAAAAACTAGGGGCCTAATCCCTGAGATAACTACATAACAATTAATACTTTGATCACATTGAAAACCATCGAGTAAACAACCACATCTGGTTTATAAACACCCTCTGAGATTCGAACTTGGGTGGGGCACGACCAAACCACTTCACGAATCCTTCTACATCTCATTAGAAAAATTTAAATTAAATATCATTTTTAATATTCATTAAATAACTTATAATTCATTATAGATATAATTAATATACATTTAGAGCTAGTCTAAACCTAGTTATAAACTTAGAAATAAACTCTAGAAATTTATAAAAACCTTTGTGATACCTTGTGCGAAAGTGAATAATGCACCTATAGACTAGGTTTATAGATTTAGTAACTATGTTATTATAAATCATGGATCCATAAAGTTTACTCTATTTTCAAATTATTAAAGCTAATAAAACTTTGAATTAAACAAATAGTTCCTAGAGACCTACTATCACCCTTTCAATCTTGTTTGGAAACCATTTTGGAATTTGAGTAAATTAAATATCTAAGTTTAGAAATTTCCTAAAACAAGACTTAAAGGTGAATCATTGGGTTGTAGAATTTTCCTGTAACTATTAAATAATTTTTAACTTCTTCAATAATGATCTTTTGGGACCGATTCTAGAATTTGTTTTTTTTGTATAAACAAAATTTTACTCTTGTTTTCTAGCCTCTGAAGTCGATTTGGAATCGACGTAGTTAAAATACCTAAGAATGGAATTTTTAAAATCCAGAAGTTGAAAATAAATTATTATATATTTAAATTATCATTAAAAAATAAAATAAAATAAATTTTTAGATTTACTATTTTTCCTAAGATGTTTCCACAACTTGTTTATTTAGAATTTAGAGAGGAAAGTTTTCTAAGTAAATAAAAGTCACCTTGGAATGGTTGATTAAATCATGGGTTTCCTCAAGATTAAAAAAAGTCATTCTTATGTATTTAATGTGTTTATTCTAGCTTAAGAATAATTTCTTGCATCTAGAGAGATTATCAGACTTATTTTAAGTAAAACCAAGAGTGGTATTGTACCTAGTTTAACCAACTTGGAGTTAGTGGGTTTTGTACCATTTAGGGGCTTTTTAAAAATGTGAGCTTGCATTTATATTAATTGACTATCTTATACTATTTTAGTCACAATTTGCTTTTAAATTTGGCCATAGTCTCCCTTGTTAGGTCCAAAGGATGCCCTCTTAATAATTGATTATGATTATATTTTGGAGGAGGGCTTACTTTTTGTTCTTAGATTGACCTTTCCTTGTTTGGAATCTCCCTTGTATCACTAGTTAATTCATAGTTATATTTGGGTCAACTAGTGGTTATGGTGTTACCATTAAGGGGTAATTATGTCACATTTAATCACGTAACTATTTGGTGGATGCCAGATGCCATCATGCTACATCTTAAACTCATTAGAAATGGTGATCTATAGTCGGTCCTAATTCTAGGCATGTAGGTGACATCATAGATATGTATGGAAACTCAGGGAGTGAGTGTGGACATACAGACTAATACCTAGGATTTAATATGTATTATTAGATTAGGGGTTTTCTTTTTTCCCATATTTATTTATTATGAACATTTTTCTCTCATTTGGAATTTTACTACTTCCATGGAGAAGATTTCATAGGTGTACAAATTGATCAGATGATTAGGAATTAACTCCCTCGATTGAATATTCCAGGCATGGGAGTTACTTATCTATTCTTGACTCTATTGACCACCTTTTGTGAAGCAGTTACTATTCTATTCTAAGGGTTTTTTGACTACATTTTGTAGAGATTTTACTCAACACTCTCCTATTTGTGCTTCTCACATTGTGAGATTTGTTAATGCAAGTTTGATTTTGGCTCTAATCTCTTTGTGTAATATTCTCGCATTGTGTATTTCATTTAATTTTAGCTACTTCATGTTGTGCACTTGTTTGGATCATGTGATCACTCTACTCATGTATTTAAGTTATCCAAACTTTGGACTCAACCCCGATATGGTATCAAAGCCACTTTGATAATTATATGTATCGTTTTATGCTGTAATCTTTACTTTAAAATCTTGAGATTAGTTGAGGTAATTTTTAGAGGGTTTAGAAAAAATTAGGTGTTTTTTAAAATCTCAAAAAACTTTGATTGGCTAAAATAATTGAAAAAAACTTTAGGGGCCTTTTTTACTTGAAATAATGAGTTTATAGTTTGCAAAAGGATCTACAACTTTGTTGTTTGTATTTTCATGTAAGCTTTTTATCTTGCATGTTATGTTTCTACTATTTTGGTGGTAAGATATGATCTAGGAAGGCATGTTTTGAATTGGTATATGGTATTCTAATCTAATCTATGTTGCACCTATTAAGTTTGGGTGAAGCTATATTGGAGACAAGAATAAACCCTTCTTCACACAACATGGTCAATGGTCTTGACCTCTGCCTGAGATCACCATGAACTTCAAAACCATCCTTTCATCCAAATCTAGTTCTAAATACATGTCACCATTGGAACACTTCTTGATATGGTTTAGCCTGACATTGACTCATGTTTCTCACAATTTTGGCCTTCCACTCTTATCTAGGAGGATATGCACATTTTTTTCACTTAGTGGAGTATTCAAGCCATGGGGATGCCTTTACTTGTAAGTTTTTATGGCATTTCATGACCAAAATTGTCATTTTTACACATGGATAAAGCTAACACATAATGGTTCTGAAAACCACTTCCTTTTTTGGCACTGACCTTACATGAGTTGGTACATCATAGATTGACCCCCAAACCTCATCTACACACTAGTCTTAATCTCCTTCCTTCCCAGTCATCAAAATCATGTTCAACAAGTACAGTTTTTTAAAGAGTGGTTTTATGAAACCACTTCACCTTCAAATCATATTTTTTACCTTTTAATAGGTACACAAGTTTATTATACACTTACCATAATATTAAATCTATAATAGGTTTATGTTATAAAAAATTGGGGGGACTTTTTGAACATATGGATTAAGCCTTTTTTGATTGTTAAAAATAATAATAATTGTGACAATATTGCCCAGGGGGATTTTTTTAATTTTTAATATAAAAATAATATAATTTTAAGAAAATATATTGTAAGGAGTTTATTTTAAAGTATTGTTTTATCACTCTATTGTTCCCAAAATCCGTCACTCATTTTTGGGGACAACATATCAACTATTTTGATCTTACAAGCCAAAATTATCTCTTCCCTTCTCAAAAAATGTTCTGAGCACTCCAATTCTTCAATTATTCAAGCTTTTTTAGCTAAGGGACTCACAAGTTCAACGTCGAGGTTCAACCAAAAGGTCCATCGGTAGGCTTCAAACAAATGGAATGAACCATTAAACCATTAAACCATTGAACCCTGCCTTCATGGGTTCAAAGGTTCAACGAGTTCAATAAAAGTTTGAAGAATTGTTTCAGTCAGTTGGTTCAAATCGAATGGTTCAAGTGGTCAATTGAATGAGCAGAACACAGTATTGAACCATTGAACCATTGAACCATTGTTGGTTCAATCGGTCAGTTCAATCGGAAGGTTCAAAGGATTCTCCCAAATCTTGAAGGACAAGTACCCTTGTGGAGGGTAGGGAACAAAAGGATATCTTTTAGAAAGATTTTTTGCGGCAAAATTCCACAAGAGAAATCCTTCGGACAAAATGTCTGAAGGAATGTTCAAAGGCCTGATAGAAAGCAAAAAAGGCAAAGGATTTTCTTCAGACATTTTTCCCAAAGAATTTAAAGAACAAGACCACTCGAAGGACCCCGAAGGGTAGGTACCCTTGCGGGGGACTCTTAGTGACCACGAAATGGACCATTCTCAAGGCCCGAAGGGACACATTTCGTTCAGGGAGTTTGAAATACTTAGAAAAATAAAGGATTCAAATAACAAAGAATGAAACAATGAACCAATGAACCGTTGAACCTTGAACCAAAAGAGTTCAAAGTTTAAAGGTTCATCGAGTTCAATAGAGAAGACAAGGATCCAAAAACTTTGAAGGACCAAAAGATTCTGAGAAAGGGAATGAACCGTTGAACTTTGAACCAAAATGCCTCAAAGTTCAACAAGTTCAAAGGTTCAAAGAAGCTTCAAGTGAAGGAAAGAAGTGGAAGATTCTAGAGACCAGTTCGAAGAGATGGTTCAACCGAAGAGAAAATAAGCGATTGAACCAAGGAAGTGATTGAACTAAGGAAGCGATTGAACCAAAGAAGTTGATAGGGCCATCTGAATCATTGAACCATTGAACCAATGCACTCTCATGGTTCAAGGTTCATGGTTTAAAGTGGTTCAAGTGACCAATGACTAATGACGTCCCCACGGATGTCAAATTTAGGGTAATGAAATATTTGTTGATTTTCAAATATGGCACGAACCTGAGAACAAACTCAGTGACCAGCTGAAGAAGGAGCAAAAGAGATTGCAGAAGGGAAAGGAGATAGCTTGAGAGCTCAAATCATGAAGAAAAGGACAAAATATGTTAAGCAAAGAGGGAACAAGAGAGAAAGACTAAAAATATCTGCGTAGGAGTTATTTCTAGTAGGTGAAACAATCCACCAAGTGGACATTAGAGAGTACGACAAATCAAAGACATGGCCTATTTTTTTTCCATTGAGTAAAGGCGAAGTGGACAGACTGCACAAATATCAGGAAGAGGACCAGGTAGCCTATACTTTGGAGGAGACATTTGAGATGAATTAACACGCCATAGTTAAGGTTGATGCCCTGTTCTAGCATGGCTCCTTTGACTGAATTGAGAATGCATTCAAGGCATTGAATGTAGCATGGGCCTTTCCATGAAACAAAGTGCCAAGTCTTTCTTGGCTGCTATATATTGTAATCTCTTATTTTATGCAAAGGAGATCTTTTCAGTTATAGAAGTGAAACTCTGCCCAAATTGAAAGGTGATTACTGAGACTTTGAGCTCAGATTATTAATCATATTTTGTTATCTAAATGAGAAAGCAAGTGACCTTTCAAACTCTATGTTAGAATAAGCTTGTGTTATTGAGGAAATTATTCTTATGTCTATTTCCTGAATGCATTCTTATCCATTTAATTAGATAAGTAAAACTAGTGGAAGTAACCAGGAAGGTGTCCTAAAGCTGACTGTGGAGAGACTTTGTGCTACCACAATTATCTTTAGTGTGTTTTTTTTAGTTTGTCTCTGTGTAAAAGATCTTGGGATGACTTTATGCCTCCATTGTCCTTCGTATTTCACTCTTTGGTAGTTGAGGTGGAGACTTTGTGCTACACTTCATCCTGCTATGTGTTAAAGCACCCTGTTACAATTACTTTTACTTTCCAGAAAGAATTCTTGCTGTTAGCTACAGACCACTTCTGAAAGAAGAGAAGTGCCTTCAGTGTTTTCACTAGAATTCTCCTTTGTCTGTGAACATCATCTCTAAAAAAAGAGAGATGGATGGTGTTGTCCTACCCCTGAGTGTTATTTTTAGTATATATATATATAAATAGGTTATTTTAACCACAGCATAAGGAGATTGGTTAGCCAAATGTGTGGGTTTACCACATAAAAAGGGGACAAATCTCTCCTCTCATCAAGGGGAAGTTTCCTATAAATATGGGGTACTATATATATATATATATATATATATATATATATATATATATATATATATATATATATATATATAGTACCCCATATTTATAGGAAACTTCCCCTTGATGAGAGGAGAGATTTGTCCCCTTTTTATGTGGTAAACCCACACATTTGGCTAACCAATCTCCTTATGCTGTGGTTAAAATAACCTATTTTGCCCATCAGTTAGCTGGTGACAAAATATTTACTCAACAGTTTTTAGCGACTCTGCTAGGGAAGAATGCACAATTTGAAGCCTTAAGATTCAAATTAAAGTAGTGCTAGTTCCTTTCCATTTTTACTTTTCACTCTGGTAGCTCCATGGTATACAAGAAGCCATATATCTAAAGGTATTGTTGACCTTGTATTTGAGTTGGTACAACAAAGTGCTTTTGATCTTTTCCATTCACCATCTCACCTTCAGCGAACCAGGAGTTTTTCCCCCTACCAAATTCAGTTCTCCATTACTAGGCAAAGCATCCATTTCTGCTATTAGCAGATCTTTGTCAATACATACCCCTCAAACATTTATTATCCCTCCATTTAGTGGTCAAATCATGGTAGTTCAAGGCCCCTGGGGTAACTCTTTTATCCCACTCAATTTAACTCCACCTCTACATGAGCTACCACGCAGTTCAAGGAAAAATTTTCTCAAAATTTTTGGTGATGGAAGAGTTCATCCTGATGAACATATTGCAGCCTTTAGCATAGCCTGTGGCATGATAGGTGTAGAGTATAAGAACATAGTAGTTAGGATGTTTGTAGAAACATTATAAGGTGCTACTGCAGACTGGTTCTACCATCTATAGGCTCGGTTAGTGACTGATTGGAACACTCTCAAAGCCAAATTTGAAGCCAAGTTCAAGCCTTCAAAAGATGTGCATGCCCTGCTAGCCCAGCTCACACAAATGAAGGAGCATCATGAACCTATGAGAGACTTCATTACTAAATTTGACAAGATAAGGAACATGATTCCTACCATTACTAAGCCAACAGTTGAGAATCTTAAATGCTTTTTCATCAACTCTCAGCTGCTTGAAGTAAGTTTTCTACTGAGATGTGCTGGCCACATAGACCTTGTTGCTGCTCAGAATTTGGCCACCGAGGTTGAAGATGACCTTATCTTGGTAGGAAAGATAAGGAGAGATCCTAATAGAGGTAAATCTTCTTCATCCTCTGAATATCCATCTACAAACACCACTAATCTAATGGTACAAAAGTTGGTGAATGAGTTGTTAGCTCTCAAAAAGCAAATGATGCAAGGGATGTCTGCTCTTTCGTACCGAGATATACCAAGGAGGACATTTTCCAACTAGTCATACCAAGGTAATGCTATTAAGAATCAAGAAAAGTCAAATCGTATTCCTTCCCCTCAAGAGAAACTTGCTATTGAAGCAGCTCCAGTCAACTCAGTAGTTAGATATCTCAAAATAGAATATAATTTTTCCTTCCAACCTGAGTTGAACCTAGAAGATGATGCTAATCTCTTTATAGTAGACCAAGAAGAATCAGCTGGTGACTCCAATATTGATTTCCTGAATTACTAAGATGAACTCAGAAGTAAAATTGAAGCATTTGATAGATCATATGCTGTATTCACCTAGTCCCAAAACCAGTCAGCACAGCAAGCTGATAAAGAAAAAATAGAGGAGTTAGCTCAGCCTACAATTTCAATTATCAAATGAAGAAGTTCTCTACCTTTCTAGCCAAAGAACCCAATGTAATATCCCCTACCAATAGGGATATATGAAAGACACAAAACTATGATACCAAAGACCAAAGCTCTGATACCACTGTAATATCCCCTACCAATAGGGATATATGAAAGACACAAAACTATGATACCAAAGACCAAAGCTCTGATACCACTGTAATATCCCCTTCAATCAGGGAATATAGAAACATATAAAGCTCTGAACGAGATACAATTTGCAGAATAGATTCAAATAAGCACACACAAATCACAGTATAATCTCTCAATAGCAAATAAGGATCTCATTACTTGTCCTTCTGGATGATTACACAATTGAGTCCCTGTTATACAAATAAAAGAATATTACAGATCTGGTCTTAAAAACCCTGAATTCATGCAAACTGGGAAATAACTTGCAATTCTGGAAGTCTCGGCCTTTCTGTGTTGACACACAGTCGCCGTCGTCGGTCGATATATCGCCGACGTCGGTATCTGTTGGTCGGCTTTCTGCCGACGTCGGTCTTCAGTCGACCGATGTCGGTCACTGAAACCCTCTGTCTGCCGAGGTCGGTTCCTGCACTGATCTGTACGAACCTGTACGGACTTGGTACGGCCGCCAACCTGTCTCTTCTTAACCCCTGATAGCTGAATAGCCTGATCTCATGAATATAGATTCTAACACAAGATCTATCTCTGTATAACTTATTAGATCAAAACTAAATAAAGAAAATACCTGGAAAGCTCTGTGATAAACTTCTGTGTGAAGTTATCTCTCAACCCTGGAATTCTGTGATAACTTCTGGATGAAGCTATCTCTCAAATATGTATCTCTGTGATAACTTCTGGATGAAGCTATCTCTCAATTTGGCAATAAATCAGCTGATATCTCACAGCCTCTAAATCACACACAATGAAGAGGGAACGTTCTCCACTGCAATGGAATCCTGGAACCCTTGGCTCAGTCTTCACAGAAGAATTTCTTCAATTTTTCAATAATCAATAATCTATGCATCATAATCAATAATGGCCTCCATGTGAAACCCTTATACCCTCAAAAGATATGCTTGCCCTAATTAGGGTTTTCTTAAATTAGCATTAGGGTTTCTAATTTAAAATTAGAGCAAATAATTAATAATTAATAATTAATTATTAATGAGACCAAATAATTAATATTTGATTAAATCAATCAAATATTAATATCTCCCTCAATATATGTCGGATCCTCAAACCGATCGAAGCAGGTGAATCAGGGAGTGATTCTGCATAAGACCATACCAAAATAAAGGCGCTCCGCTGCATATCAAATATCCCTAAAAAGTAGGAGCTCAGGCCAAATGTGTTTGAAAGAGCCCGAATAAAAATCAAATGTAGAAATCCTGTGAATCAAAGTCAATCCAAGCTCCATTATGACCCTCTATCCATCCTATTAGCCTACGAAGGTCGTATAATAGGCCAATCATCAAATCTGTCAATGTCCATGAAAAAGGGGACATGACAATCCGCCCCTCCGAAAATTGCTTGTCCCCAAGCAATCTCGGAACAATGAACTACTCGATCCACCTGGATCCCAAATGTAGTTATGCTCTGCACTGCTGTGAATCAATGCAAGTACCTGTAACATCAACAGAAGTAGAACAAAGAGGAACCCATAATCAAATTGGCGAACACAACTCAACCAATCTCTGAAATCACAACTGCCCTGGATGTGTCGATACTGTAGACTGTGTACTTGGCAACTGCAAATTCCATCTACAAAAGATGGTGCCAATCCATCCCATAACTGCTCTCGCTGTAAAGGCGGCACAACCAACTGTACCACACTATCCTCTGTATGAGAATAATCAATATGGAGATTCAACTCCACTGGTATTCGAAACTCCTCAGAATCAGGGACTCCCAAATCTTGGATATGAGCGTGAGCCTCACCCACAAGGTCCTCATCATCAGCTACAAAAACATACTCATCAGCAATACTCAATGTACTAACCTCTGAGTATACCTCCACACTCTGAATGCAAGCATCAGGTTCATCCTCACTGTCTAACACCTGTGCTGAACTCACCTGAAGACAAAGCTCATCCACAACATCCTCAACTACTACCTGTGAAGATACTGCAGATAAATCATTACCTGAAGATGTGTTAATATCTCCCTGTACTGGATCAGCATGTCTGTCAAACTCATTATCCAAACTTTTGCATGTCATAGGGAAAGCACTACGATCCTTAGGCCTATTAATTAAACTCTTTAACCACTTACAAGCTCTAGGTGAGACATTTTTCCCTTTTGTCCAGACATACCATAAATCTTCTGCCAAAAGTTTAGAGATTTTATCCTCCTCCTCAAACAAGATTGTGAACATGATAGAGTGCATGGATGCTAATACATCACTGGAATGAAACTCATCTAAAATATTCCAAAATATTTTAAACATATTGCGAATGCCACCAATAAAATCTACTAACATCATAATGTTTTCAAATCTATACCTTGCAAAAGTTTCAAGTAATCTCGCCCTCTTTGAGAAATGAGGGTCTCTAATATCTTCCAACTTTTCGAAGCTCTTTACCATGGCATGAAGTACCACTCTCATAATCCGATCATCATAAAAATTAAAGCCAGCGATTATCCGCATGATTTCACTAATACAAGAGAGAGTTGCAAGTCTTACCTCCTCATCATGATGTCTCAATAACCGGGGCTTCACCAAAGAATCAAATGCTGGAGATAACACTGTTTGCACCTCATAAGTATTTGACTGCTCAACCTTGCTTAAATAAATTTCTAACTCCTCCAGAGTTTGTAGAATGTCATCTGCTTGCTGTAATGGATGTTCTAACTGCTTCTTTGCATTGTGCACTCTCTCTACCAAATCTTTGACACCTGGTAGCGCCATGCTGATACCCAAACTACCCAACAGGATGGCAAGACATTAGCTCTGATGTGCCCAACAGGATGGCAGGAATTTAGCTCTGATGTGCCCAACAGGATGGCAGGAATTTAGCTCTGATACCACTGTAATATCCCCTACCAATAGGGATATATGAAAGACACAAAACTATGATACCAAAGACCAAAGCTCTGATACCACTGTAATATCCCCTACCAATAGGGATATATGAAAGACACAAAACTATGATACCAAAGACCAAAGCTCTGATACCACTGTAATATCCTCTTCAATCAGGGAATATAGAAACATATAAAGCTCTGAACGAGATACAATTTGCAGAATAGATTCAAATAAGCACACACAAATCACAGTATAATCTCTCAATAGCAAATAAGGATCTCATTACTTGTCCTTCTGGATGATTACACAATTGAGTCCCTGTTATACAAATAAAAGAATATTACAGATCTGGTCTTAAAAACCCTGAATTCATGCAAACTGGGAAATAACTTGCAATTCTGGAAGTCTCGGCCTTTCTGTGTCGACACACAGTCGCCGTCGTCGGTCGATATATCGCCGACGTCGGTATCTGTCGGTCGGCTTTCTGCCGACGTCGGTCTTCAGTCGACCGATGTCGGTCACTGAAACCCTCTGTCTGCCGAGGTCAGTTCCTGCACTGATCTGTACGAACCTATACGGACTTGGTACGGCCGCCAACCTGTCTCTTCTTAACCCCTGATAGCTGAATAGCCTGATCTCACGAATATAGATTCTAACACAAGATCTATCTCTGTATAACTTATTAGATCAAAACTAAATAAAGAAAATACCTGGAAAGCTCTGTGATAAACTTCTGTGTGAAGTTATCTCTCAACCCTGGAATTCTGTGATAACTTCTGGATGAAGCTATCTCTCAAATATGTATCTCTGTGATAACTTCTGGATGAAGCTATCTCTCAATTTGGCAATAAATCAGCTGATATCTCACAGCCTCTAAATCACACACAATGAAGAGGGAACGTTCTCCACTGCAATGGAATCCTGGAACCCTTGGCTCAGTCTTCACAGAAGAATTTCTTCAATTTTTCAATAATCAATAATCTATGCATCATAATCAATAATGGCCTCCATGTGAAACCCTTATACCCTCAAAAGATATGCTTGCCCTAATTAGGGTTTTCTTAAATTAGCATTAGGGTTTCTAATTTAAAATTAGAGCAAATAATTAATAATTAATAATTAATTATTAATGAGACCAAATAATTAATATTTGATTAAATCAATCAAATATTAATATCTCCCTCAATATATGTCGGATCCTCAAACCGATCGAAGCAGGTGAATCAGGGAGTGATTCTGCATAAGACCATACCAAAATAAAGGCGCTCCGCTGCATATCAAATATCCCTAAAAAGTAGGAGCTCAGGCCAAATGTGTCCGAAAGAGCCCGAATAAAAATCAAATGTAGAAATCCTGTGAATCAAAGTCAATCCAAGCTCCATTATGACCCTCTATCCATCCTATTAGCCTACGAAGGTCGTATAATAGGCCAATCATCAAATCTGTCAATGTCCATGAAAAAGGGGACATGACACCCAATGAGTAATAAAAAAGTAAGTACCTCAAGTATGCCTTCACCTTCAACTTGAATTTTATAGATCAATTCTCCCCCATAAAAACTAAAAAGATGAACTACCTTTCCCTATTCCTAATTCATTTCAAATATTTGACATAGTCGACCATGTCAAGAAAACTAAAATTTAAATGTCTGAATTTGAATTCCTGTAATCCAACCCTAAGTAGTTAGATAAGTTGGTTCAATGTGTAAAGAATAAAACCATCCCTGTAGGACTAGTTGTTTTAAAGGTGATTCCTACATCCACCCATAATAACCTTATCATTACTCCTCAAGCTGCTCTCAGGAAGACAACCATTTTATGTCTCCCTGTTGATAAATGGACACTAGCTGAATAATCGCATCATAGACTCAAGTGTATCTGATAATGTCATGCCTGCCAAAGTGATAGAAACTCTTAGACTCGCACTAACCAAGACCTTTGGAAGATGTTTCTCCATGGAAAACAAATAAGTGCCACTGTTAGGACAAATCAAGGATGCCCAATTTGCATTTGCAGTATTCCCAAATAAGAGAATTAAGATGATAGTTCTAGTGGCTGACGTCCCAGCCTCATACAACATTCTTCTTGGGTGAAATTTTTGTAAAGATGTTGGTGGCGAGTTGAGTATGGAATTGTCTAAAGTGAGGATCCTAGTCAAAGGTGTCATGCAAAAATTGCTCCCTGAGAAGGAGGCAAAATATGTGATCACTCAAACATCAACACCTGAAGCTTAAATTCTATTTGAGTCTTCAGGTGTAGGTAATTCCTTTTTATGCATGGAGGAAGTTCATGTGGCATCTGATGAAATTCCTAAATGTGATATCTTGACAATCGATTTAGACCAAATAGCAGAAGAATTGGTAGGAACAGTGCAAGCCCAAAAGAATCTTCCCCTCTAATTAAAGAAAAATCTAAGGAAAAATTAGTTTTTGATGATGTTTGGATTTTGGAAATTGATTGCAACTATTCCTCTACTAGTTTCAGAGCCAAAATTGTGTTGATATCTCCCCAAGGAGATATTTTTTCTTCTTCATACAAATTATAGTTTAGAAATACCAACAATACTGTTAAATATGAATCGCTGCTACTTGGATTGAAGGCCGCTCAAGACAGGGACGTTAAACTCCTTCATGCCAAAAAAGATGCTGAGTTAGTGGTTTGCTAGGTCAAAAACCTATACCAAACCAAAAATAAGAGATTGTACCATTACCACAATCTAATTTGAGATCAATCTGAAAGCTTTGATGCTTTCAATATCTCTATAGTACCCAGAGAATTCAATGACTGAGCTGATGCATTAGCTATTTCTATAACTCTTTTAACTTTTCACTTAGATTTTAAGGGAGATAGGTACACTATCAAATTGATCTTTCAACCAAGTGTGCCTAACAATACCAATCATTAGCAAGTATTCAATAGCGACAACCAAATCATCACCTTTCTAGAATAAAAAGACAGCTTTGATTAACTTCACTTTGAAGGTAGTGAACCTCAAGAAGCAAGTTCAGATGCAGGTGAAGAATTCCTATAACTAAAGGGAAATAAAATTCTCAAAGGATTGGTTTCCCTTGAGAAACTATTTGATAAGCATGACAAGTTCATCAAATAGTAACAAATAGATTGAAGCTCCTCCCAGGAGTTTGATTAGATAAATTTGGGTACCAAGGAAAATCTCAAGATGGTGAACATTGGGAAGTGCTGCACTCTAGAAGAAATGTTCAAGTTTACTACTCTACTTTGCCGGTACATAAATGTTCTGGTGTACTCCTATGATGGTCTGAATTCACTCAAGCCTAAAAAAATTTGGCATAAAATTTCTCTCAAGACTGATTCGATGCCTTATAGGTAGAAATCCTAGTAGTATAATCCAAAGATATTAGGTACTATTTTATCTGAAATACAAAAAATGTTGAATGCTAGAATAATTTTCCTAATCCATCATTCCACGTAGATTGTAAACATAGTACCTGTGAGGAAAAAGAATGGCAAAATAATCTAAAGATATCAGGTACTATTCTGTCTGAAATACAAAAAATGTTGAATGCTAGAATAATTTTCCTAATCCATCATTCCACATGGATTGTAAACATAGTACCTGTGAGGAAAAAGAATGGCAAAATTCACCTCTACATGGATTTTAAAAATTTGAATCAATCCTCCTTAAAGGATAATTACCCTCTACCCATCATGGATCAAGTCTTTCAGACGATGACTGGTTCAAAGATGTTATCAATATTAGATGGCTTCTCAAAGTACAATCAAGTTAAAGTTGGTGAAGTAGACTAGCATAAGACTGCCTTCACCACACCTTAGGGCACCTTTGCGTATCAAAGGATGCTATTTGGCCTAATAAATATTGGCACCACTTTTTAGAGAGCAATGGACCTTATTTTCAAAGATGAAATGGGTAAGTTTATTGTGGTGTACCTTGATGATTTAACAGTCTTTTCCAAGCATCACCCTTATCACCTACATCATTTGTAAAAAGTGCCAAAATGATGTCACTAGAATGACATTTCTCTAAATCCTAAGAAATCTATTTTTGGGGTAACAGAAGGGAAACTTCTCAGACACATTATATCTAGAGAGGGCATAAAGATTGACTCAGAAAGAGTTAAATCTATTTAAGAGCTTACTCTGCCCACAAGTAAGACTACAGTTCACTCTTTCTTTATAAAAGTGAATTTTTTATGAAAGTTCATCCTTGAGTTCATAGAGAAGACTCGCCATATTGTAAAATGATGAAAGGTAATGCCACTTTCAGCTAGACTGAAGAAGGCAAATTGGCATTTTGAGACATCAAGAGAGCTATCACTGATGCCCTAATTTTGGTTTATCTAGATTACACCAAAGATTTTATAATGTATAGTTATGCTTCTGAACACACACTTTCAGTAATTCTAGTTCAATAGAACAAAGGTGTTGAATCTCTCATATCTTTCATGAACTGTCCTCTCAAAGCTCATGAACTGAAATATTCAAATCTGGAAAAGTATGTTTATGCAGTGGTAAAGGCAATAAAGCATTTCCACTTTTACATTTTGATTTCCTACATTGTTGCCCTAGTTCCTAATACAATAGTCAAGTCTATATTAACTCAACAAGAGTTTGAAACCAAAAGGGGCAATTAGATTGCTAAAATCTAGGAGTTTGATTTGGTTATCAAACCAACCAAGCTTGTGTTGAAAAAAGGTCTCTACCAATTAATTGCTGACAACATAGGAAAAAAATAGGGCATAACGAAACAAAAGTAAAAGACACACCAATAGTCCTCTTTGTCTCCACCACGAATGAGTGGTATTTGAGTATTGCTCATTTCCTTACTTATAGTAAGTGTCTTGCTCACCTATCTCATAAAAAAAGAGGAATGTTAAGTTAAAAGTTGCCAATTTTATCTTGTGAAACAATGGCCTGTATAAGATAAACCTCGATGGAGCATTCCTTCACTGCGTAGACAAAGAACAACAGAACTAACTTTTGAAGTTTTTTCATAATTTGGCCTATGGTGGACATTTTTCTGCACCTGTAACTGCCCATAATATTTTTTGAGCCAAGTATTATTGGCCTACTCTGTTTCAATATGCATACAAATAGGTACAAAGATGTGAACTGTGCCAATAGTTCATTGGAAGACCCAAATTAGCTGCTCTACCTCTTAAGCCAGTGGTAATAAAAGATCCAT
This sequence comes from Torreya grandis, assembly GCA_037957365.1. NCBI lineage: Eukaryota > Viridiplantae > Streptophyta > Pinopsida > Cupressales > Taxaceae > Torreya > Torreya grandis. The sequence continues at coordinate 568,856 of JARHVA010003677.1, read as the reverse complement.
TTCAACAATGGGGAATTGATTTCATTGGTGCTGTAAACCTATCTTTAAGTGCTAGACATGATTATGTTCTCACAGCCACATATTACTTCACAAAATGGGTGGATGCTATTCCAGCCAAGCATGCTACTTCGAAAGTAGTATGCAGTTTCTTCAAAAAAATATCATTTCTAGGTTTGGAGTCTCAACCAAGATTGTGATAGACAATGCCACTTGTTTCTCTTCTCATGAGATTACTCAGTTCTATTTTTACTATGGAATTACCCTCTCCCACTCCTCTGATTATTTTCTATAAGGGGATGGCCAAACAAAATCGAGCAATAAGAATTTGGTGACCATCATCAAGAAGCTGGTGGATGACAACCAACAAACTTGGCATAAAGCATTGGCTGATGCTTTATGGGCAGATAGAATTATGCCTAAGAGGGAAATAGGTATGTCGCCTTTCTAAATTTTGTATGGTCTCAATGTAGAGATAATAATTACCCTAGAATTACCAACATTGAAATTGGCAAAGGCAGTCAAAGATTAGACATATAAAAGCTCCATCGACAAAAGGATCATGTGCCTGACTGAGCTAGATGAGAAACAAACTATGGTGGTGGACCGAATCATTACACATCAAAGTTTGGTGAAGAAGCTCTTCGACTAGAAAAAAAAACTCATAATTTTTATATTGGAGATCAAGTTTTGTTATGGGACAAGAGAAGAGAACTAAAGGGAATGCATGGGAAATTTGATTCCTTATGGAGAGGCCCATTTGTTATCCATCAGCTCAATGATGAAAATAGTTTCCTACTGAAGTATCAAGATGACACTCCTTTTTCTCTACCTCACAATAGGTAGCATCTGAAGCACTTCAATTTTTGAAGTATCAGATAAGATCATTTGTACATATGTATAATTTTTGTATAGTCTTTAGCTTGTTGTATGTTGTTCATTTTCATTTCTTTTTGGTGCCTTTATTTTTGGGTAGCATGACTCCATAGCCCAATGACATACTTGAAGGCACTGGAGATTCTGGTTTCTACTCTCTTTGATTGTTTTTATAGTCGATAGAAGTTCCTCAATTGGAGCCAACTGTTGTTTCCAAAATCCATCACTCATTTTTGGAGACAACATATCAAATATTTTGGTCTTGCAAGCCAAAATTCTCTCTTTCCTTCTCAAAAAATGTTTTGAGCACTGCAATTCTCTAATTATTCAAGATTTTTAGCTAAGAGACTCACAGGTTCAATATCAAGGTTTAAATAAAAGGTCCATCTGTAGGCTTCAAATAAATGGAATGAACCATTGAACCATTGAACCCTGCCTTCATGGGTTCAAAGGTTCAATGAGTTCAATAAAAGTTCAAAGAATTATTTCAGTTGGTTAGTTCAAATCGAATGGTTCAAGCAGTCAATTGAATGAGTAAAACACAGTATTGAACCATTGAACTATTGAACCATTGTTGGTTCAATCAGTCGGTTTAATTGGAAGGTTCAAAGGAGTCTCCCAAAGCCCAAAGGACAAGTGCCTTTGTGAAGGGCAGGGAATAAAAGGATATCTTTCAAAAAAAAAATTCTGTGGCAAAATTCTACAAGAGAAATCCTTCAGACAAAATGTTCGAAGAAATTTTCTTAAGACATTTTGTCTGAAAGAATGTTCAAAGGCCTGACAAAAAGTGAAAAAGGTAGAGAAAAGGTTTCCTTTAGACAAAATGTCTGAAAGATTTTCTTTAGACATTTTGTCTGAAGAATTTAAAAAACAAGACCACCTGAAGGACCCCAAAGGGTAGGTAACCTTGTGGGGGACTCTCGATGACCATGAAATGGACCATTCTCAAGACTTGAAGGGACACCTTCCCTTTAGAGAGTTTGAAATACTTAAAAAAACAAAGGATTCAAAGAATAAAGAATGAACCAATGAACCATTAAACTTTGAACCAAAAGAGTTCAAAGTTCAAAGGTTCAACGAGTTCAATAGAGAAGAAAAGGATCCAAAAACTTCGAAGGACCAAAGGATTCTGAGAAAGGGAATGAACCGTTGAACTTTGAACCAAAATAGCTCAAAGTTAAAAAAGTTTAAAGGTTCGAAGAAGCTTCGAGTGAAGGAAGCGGAAGATTCTAGAGACCAGTTCAAAGAGATGGTTCAACTTAAGAGCAAAGAAGCAATTGAATCAAGGAAGTGATTGAACCAAGGAAAAGATTGAACTAAAGAAGTCGATAGGGCCATCCAAACCTTTGAACCATTGAACTAATGCACTCTCATGGTTAAAGGTTCATGGTTCAAAGTGGTTCAAGTGATCAATGACCAATGATGTCCCTGCAAATGTCAAATTCAAGGTAATGAAATATCTATTGATTTTCAAATATGGTGCAAACCTGAGAACAAACTCAACGACTAGCTGAAGAAGGATCCAAAGAGCTTGCAAAAAGGAAAGCAGATAGCCCAAGAGCTCAGATCATGAAGAAAAAGACAAAATACATTAAGAAAAGAGGGAACAAAAGAGAAAGACCAAAAATATCTATGCAAGAGTTATTTTTAGTAAGTGAAATAGTCCACCAAGTGGACATTAGAGAGCAAGACAAATCAAGGACGCAACTTATTTTTCTCTATTGAGTAAAGTCAAAGTGGACAGTTGCACAAATATCAAGAAGAGGACCAAGCAGCCTATACTTTGGATGAGACATTTGAGATGAATTGGCATGCCACAGTTAAGGCTGATGCCCTATTCCAACATGGCTCCTTTGACTGAATTGAGAATGCATTCAAGGCATTGAATGCAACATGGGCCTTTCCATGAAAAAAAGTGCCAAGTCTTTCTTGGCTACTATATATTGTAATCTCTTATTTTATGTAAAGGAGATCTTTTCAATTATAAAAGTGAAACTCTACCCAAATTGAAAGGCGATTATTAAGACTTTGAGATCAGATTTGTTAATCATATTTTGTTATCTGAATGAGAAAGCAAGTAACCTTTCAGACTTTGTGTTGGAATAAGCTTGTGTTGTTGAGAAAATTGTTCTTATGTCTATTTCTTGAATGCATTCTTATCCATTTAGTTAGATAAGTATAACTAGTGGAAGTAACTAGGAAGGTGTCCTAAAACTGACTGTGGAGAGACTTTGTGCTGCCATAATTGTCTTTAGTGTGTTTGTTTTTAGTTTGTCTCTGTGTAAAGGATCTTAGAATGACTTTGTGCCACCTCCATTGTTCTTCGTATTTCACTCTTTGGTAGTTGAAGTGGAGACTTTGTGCTACACTTCATCCTATTGTGTTACAATGCCTTGTTACAATTACTTTTACTTTTTAGAAAGAATTCCTGTTGTTAGCTGCAGACCACTTTTAAAAGAAGAGAAGTGCCTTTAGTATTTTCATCATAATTCTTCTTTGTCTGTGAATATCATCTCTAAAAAAATAGAGATAGAGGGTGTTGTCCTACCCCTGAGTGTTATTTTCAGCATATATATATATATAGTATATAGTACCCCATATTTATAGGGAACCTCCCCTTGATGAGAGGAGAGATTTGTCCCCTTCTAATGTGGTAAATTTGCACATTTAGTTGACCAATCTCCTTATGCTGTGGTTGAAATAACTTATTTTGCCCATCAGTTAGCTAGTGACAAAATATTTACCCAACAATTTTTGGTGACTCCGCTAGGTAAGAACGCACAGTTTGAAGCCTCAAGCTTCAAATTGAAGCAGTGCCAGTTCCTTTCCATTTTTAATTTACACTCTGGTGGCTCCACGGTATACAAGAAGTCAAAGATCTAAAGGTATTTTTGACCCTATATTTGAGTTGGTACAACAAAGTATTTTTGATTTTTTCCCTTCACTATCTCACTTGCAGTGAACCAAGAGTTTTCCTCCTACCAAAGTCAAGTATCCATTACTAGGCAAAGCATCCATTTCTATGGTTAGCAGAGCTTTGTCAATACATACCCCTCAGACATTTGTTATCCCTCCCTTTAGTGGTGAAATCATGTTAGTTCAAGGCCCCTAGGGCAACTCTTTTGGCCCACTCAATTTAACTCCACCTCTACATGAGCTACCATGTAGTTCAAGGAAAGAATTCCCTCATAATTTTTGGTGATAAGAGAGTTCATCTTGATGAACATATTATAGCCTTCAGCATAGCCTGTGGTGTGATAGGTGTGGATTATGAGGATGTAGTAGTCAGGTTATTTGTAGAAACATTATAAGGTGCTACTACAGACTAGTTCTACCATCTGTAGGCTCAGTCAGTGACTGACTGGAACACTCACAAAGCCAAATTTGAAGCCAAGTTCAAGCCTACAGAAGATACACATGCCCTATTAGCCTAGCTCACACAAATGAAGAAGGAACCTCATAAACCTATGAGGGACTTCATTGCTAAATTTGACAAACTAAGGAACATGATTCCTACCATTGCTCAACCAACAACTGAGAATCTCAAATGCTTCTTCATCAACTCTTAGCTGCCTGAAGTAAGTTTTCTACTGAGATGTGCTGGCCACGTAGACCTTGATGTTGCTCAAGATTTGGCCACCAAGGTTGAAGATGACCTTATCTTGACAGGAAAGATAAAAAGAGGTCTTAACAGAGGTAAATCTTCTTCATCCTTTGAATATCTATCTATAGGCACCACTGATCCAATGGTGCAAAAGCTGGAAAATGAGTTGCTAGCTCTCAGAAAGCAAATTTCACAAGGGATGTCTACTTCTCCTCCATACTGAGATATACTAAAAAGAATGTTTCCCATTCAGTCATACCAAGGCAATGCTGTCAGGAATTAAGGATAGCCAAATCATCTTCCTCCCCCTTAGGAGAAACTTGTTATTGAAGCAGCTCCAGCCAACTCAACAGTTGGATATCTTGAAATAGAATCTAATTTTTTATTCTAGCCTAAGTTAAACCTAGAAGATGATGCTGATCTCTTTGCAACAGACCAAGAAGAACCAGCTAGTGACTCTAACATTGGTTTTTTGAATTAGTAAGATGAACCCAAAAGTAAATATGAAGTATTTAATGGATCATACACTATATTCACCCAATCTTAGAACCAATTAACCTAGAAAGTTGATAAGAAAAAAATAGAGGAGCAAGCTCAGCCTATAATTTCAATTGCCAAATGAGAAACTTCTTTGCCTTTCTAGCCAAAGGACCCAGTGTGTAAGAAAAAGGTAAGTACCTCAAGTATGCCTTCACCTTCAACTTCAATTTCACAGATCAGTCCTTCCCCCCTGAAAACTAAAAGGATGAATTGCCTTTTCCTATTCCTAATTCATTTTAGATGTTTGACATAGTTGACCATGTCAAGAAAATTAAAATTCAAATGTCTATATTTGAATTTTTGCAATCCAACCCTGAGCAGTTGGATAAGTTGGTTCAATGTGTAAAGAATAGAACTATCCCTACAAGACCAGCTATTCTAAAGGTGATTCCCACATCCACCTATAATAATCTTGTCATTACTCCTCAATCTACTCTTGGGAAGACAAAACCATTTTATGTCTCCCTATTGATAAATAGATACCAGTTGAACAATTGCATCATAGACTCAGGTGCATCTGATAATATCATGCCTACCAAAGTGGTAGAATCTCTTAGACTCACACTAACTAAGACCTTTGAGAGATGTTTCTCCATGGAGAAAAAATTAGTGCCACTGCTAGGATAAATCAAGGATGCCCAATTTGCATTTGTAGCATTCTCAAATAAGAGAATTAAGATGACAACCTTGATGGCTGATGTCCCAGCCTCATACAACATTCTTCTTGGGTAAAATTTATGTAAGGATGTTGGTGGGGAGTTGAGTATGGACCTATCTGAAGTGAGGATCCTGGTCAAAGGCGTCATGCAAAAATTGCTCCCTGAGAAGGAGGCAAAATATGTGGTCACTCAAATATTAGCGCTTGAAGCTCAAATTTTGTTTGAGTCTTCAGGTGTAGGTAATTACTTTTTATCTATGGAGGAGGTTCATGTGGCATCTGATGAAATTCTTTAATGTGATAGCCTGACAATTGATTCATACCAAATAGTAGAAGAATTGGTAGGACACAGTGCAAGCTCAGAAGAATCCTCCCCTCTAATTAAAGAAAAATCTAAGAAAAAAATAGTTTTTGATGATGTTTGGATTCTAGAATTTGATGGCAGCTATTCCTCTACTGATTCAGGAGCTGGGATTGTGTTGATATCTCCTCAAAGAGATATTTTTTTTTCATATAAATTATAGTTCAGTAATACCAACAATACTACTGAATATGAATTACTGCTACTTGGATTGAAGGCCACTCAAGATAGGGGCATTTAACTCCATGCCAATGGAGATGCTGAGCTAGTGGTTTGCCAGGTCAGGAATCTATACCAAACCAAAAATGAGATATTTTTTTATTATCATAATTTAGTTTGGGATCAAATTGAAAGCTTTGATGCTTTCATTATCTCTGTAGTACCCAGAGAATTCAATGACCGAGCTGATGCATTACCTATTTTTGTAACTCTTATAGTTTTTCACTCATATTTTAAGGGAGATAGGTACACTATCAAACTAGTCTTTTGACTAAGTGTGCCTGATAATGCCAATCATTGACAAGTGTTCAATGGCAACAACCAAATCATCACCTTTCTAGAACAAAAAGATAGCTTTGAACAGCTTCACTTCGAAGATAGTGAACCTCAAGAAGAAAGTTTAGACGTAGGTGAGGAATTCCTACAGCTAAAGGAAAATAAAATTCCCAAAGGATTGGTTTTCCTTGAAAAACTATTTGACAAGCACGATAGGTTCATCAAACAACAACAAATGGATTCAAGCCCTCCTAAGAGTTTGATCAGATAAATTTGGGTACCAAGGAAAATTCTAAGATGGTGAACATTGGGAAGTGCTGCACTCCGAAAGAAAAGTTTAAGTTTACTGCTCTACTTCGCCAGTAGATGGATGTTTTGGCGTACTCCTATGATGATCTGAAGTCACTCAAGCTTGAAAAGCTTTGCCATAAAATTCCTCTCAAGAGTGATTCGGTGCCTTACAAGTAGAAATCTTGTAAATATAATCCAAACATATCAAGTACTATTCTATTTGAAATATAGAAAATTTTGAATTCTAGAATAATTTTCCCAATCCATCATTCCACGTGGATTGCAAACATAGTATCTATAAAGAAAAAAATGGTGAAATTCACCTCTATGTGGATTTTAGGAATTTGAATAAATCCTCCTTAAATGACAATTACCCTCTGCCCATCATGGATCAAGTCCTTTAGACGGTGACTAGTTCAGAGATGTTATCAATGTTAGATGGCTTCTCAGGGTACAATCAAGTTGAAGTTGGTGAAGCAGACCAGCATAAGACTGCATTCACCACACCTTGGGGCACCTTTACATATCGAAGGATGCCATTTGGCTTGATAAATGCTGGCACCACTTTTTAGAGAGCAATAGACCTTATTTTCAAAGATGAAATGGGTAAGTTTATTGTGGTGTACCTTAATGATTTAACAATCTTTTTCAAGCATCAAACTGATCACCTACATCATTTGCAACAAGTGCTAGAATGATGTCACCAGAATGACATTTCTTTAAATCCTAAGAAGTCTATTTTTGGGGTAATAGAAGGGAAACTTCTCAGACACATTATATCTAGAGAGGGCATAAAGATTGACTCAAAAAGAGTCAAATCCATTCAGGAGCTTACTCTGCCCACAAGTAAGACTACAGTTCAATCTTTCTTTAGAAAGGTGAATTTTTTATGAAAGTTTATCCCTGAGTTCGTAGAGAAGACTCATTATATTGTAAACATGATGAAAGTAAAGGCCACTTTCAGTTGGACTGAAGAAGACAAATTGACATTTTGAGACATTAAAATAGCTATCGTCCATGCCCTAATTTTAGTTTGTCCAAATTACACCAAAGATTTTACAATGTATAGTTATGCTTCTGAGCACATACTTTCAACAATTATGGTTCAACAGAACAAATAAGGTGTGAAATCTCCCATATCTTTCATGAGCTATCCTCTCAAAGCTCATGAACTGAAATATTCAAATTTGGAGAAGCATGCTTATACAGTGGTAAAGGCAGTAAAGCATTTCCGCTTTTACATTCTAAATTTCTACATTGTTTTCCTAGTTCCTAATACAACAGTCAAGTCTATATTAACTCAACAAGAGTTTGGAACCAAAAGGGGCAATTGGATTGCTAAAATCTAGGAGTTTGATTTAATTATCAAACTAACCAAGCTTGTGCAGGGAAAAGCTCTCTGCTAATTAATTTCTAACAACATATCAGAAGAAATAGGGCATGAAGAAATAGAAGTGGAAGACAAGCCAACAATCCTCTTTATCTCTACCACGAATGAGTGGTATTCGACTATTGCTCATTTTATTACTTATGGTGAGTGTTTTGCTCACCTATCTCATAAAAAAAAGAAGACTATTAAGTTAAAAGTTGCTAATTTTGTCTTGTGAGACAATGGCCTGTATAAGAGGAACCTTGATGGAGTATTCCTTTGCTGAGTGAACAAAGAACAACAGAACTAACTTTTGAAGTCCTTCCATAATCTAACCTGTGGTGGATATTTTTATGCACCTGTAATTGCCCATAAGATTCTACAAGCCAGGTATTATTGACCTACTCTATTTCAAGATGCATACAAATGGGTATGAAGATGTGAACTGTGCCAACAGTTGGAAGAACCAAATTAGCTGCTCTACCTCTTAAGCCAGTGGTAATAGAAGAGCCATTTTAGTAATGGGGAATTGATTTTATTGGTGCTGTAAACCCATCTTCAAGTACTGGACATGATTATGTCCTCACAGCCACAGATTACTTCACTAAATGGGTGGAAGCTATTCCAGCCAAGCATGCTACTTTGAAAGTAGTGTGCAGTTTCCTCAAAGAAAACATCATTTCCAAGTTTGGAGTCCCAATCAAGATTGTGATAGACAATGCAGTCTATTTCTCTTCTCATGAGATTACTCAGTTTTATTTTTACTATGGAATTACCCTCTCCCACTCCTCTGATTATTTTCTACAAGAGAATGGCCAAGCAGAATAGAGCAACAAGAACTTGGTGACCATCATTAGAAAGTTGGTGGATGACAACCAATGAACTTGGCATAAAGCATTGGTCGATGCTTTATGGGCAGATAGAATTATGCCTAAGAGGGAAATAGGTATGTCACATTTCCAACTTCTGTATGGTCTTAATGCAGAGATACCAATCACCCTAGAATTATCAGCATTGAAATTGACAAAGGCAGTCAAAGATTAGACATATGAAAGCTCCATCGATAAAAAGATCATGTGTCTAACTGAGCTGGATGAACAATGAACTATGGTGTTGGACCGAATCACTATGCATCAAAGTCTGGTGAAGAAGCTCTTTGACCAGAAAGCAAAAACCCATTATTTATAGATTGGAGATCAAGTTATATTATGGGATAAGAGAAGAGAACCAAAGGGAATGCATGGGAAATTTGATTCCCTATGGAGAGGCCCGTTTGCTATCCATCAGCTAAATGGTGAAAATAGTTTCCAACCGAAGTATCAAGATGACACTCCTTTTTCTCTACCTCATAATGGGCAACATCTAGAGCACTTTAATTTTTGAAATATCAGATAAGATCATTTGTACATATGTATAATTTTTGTATAGTCTTTAGCTTATTTTATGTTGTTCATTTTCATTTCTTTTTGGTGCCTTTCTTTTTGGGTAACTGACTCCGTAGCCCAATGGCATACTTGAAGGCACTGGAGATTCTAGTTTCTACTCTCTTTGATTGTTTTTACAATTGATGGAAGTTCCCCAACTGGAGCCAACTGTTGTTCCCAAAATCTGTCACTCATTTTTAGGGACAACATATCAACTATTTTGGTCTTGTAGGCCAAAATTCTCTCTTCCCTTCTCAAAAAATGTTTTGAGCACTCTAATTCTCTAATTAGTCAAGTTTTTTCAGCTAAGGGACTCAGGTTCAACATTGAGGTTCAACCAAAAGGTCCATTGATAGGCTTCAAACAAATGGAATGAACCATTAAACCATTGAACCATTGAACTTTGCCTTCATGGGTTTAAAGGTTCAATGAGTTTAATAAAAGTTTGAAGAATTGTTTCAGTTGGTTGGTTCAAATTGAATGGCTCAAGTGGTCAATTGAATGAGCAAAACACAGTATTGAACCGTTGAACCATTGTTTGTTCAATCAATCAATTCAATTGAAAGGTTCAGAGGAGTCTCCCAAAGCCCGATAGACAAGTGCCCTTGCAGAGGGCAGGGAACAAAAGGATATCTTTTGAAAAGATTTTCTACGAAAAAATTCTACAAGAGAAATCCTTTGGACAAAATGTCTGAAGGAATTCCTTCAGACATTTTGTCTAAAGGAATGTTCAAAGGCCTGATAGAAAGTGGCAAAGATAGAGGATTTTATTCAGACATTTTGCCCGAAGAATTTAAAGAATAAGACCGCCCGAAGGACCCCAAAGGGTAGGTACCCTTGTAGGGGACTCTTGGCAACCACAAAATGGACCATTCTCAAGGCCTGAAGGGACACCTTCCCTTTGGGGAGTTCAAAATACTTAGAAAAACAAAGGATTCAAAGAACAAAGAATGAACCAATGAACCGTTGAACTTTGAACCAAAAGAGTTCAAAGTTTAAAGGTTCAATGAGTTCAACAGAGAAGAAAAGGATCCATAAACTTTGAAGGACCAAAGGATTCTAAGAAAGGGAATGAACCATTGAAATTTGAACCAAAATGGCTCAAAGTTTAAAAGGTTCAAAGGTGAAAAGAAGCTTCGAGCGAAGGAAGTAAGCAAAAGATTTCAAAGACTAGTTCGAAGAGATGGTTCAATCGAAGATCAAAGAAGCAATTAAACCAATGAAGTGATTGAACTAAGGAATCGATTGAACCAAAGAAGCTAATAGGGCCATCTGAACTGTTGAACCATTGAACCAATGCACTCTCATGGTTTAAGGTTCATGGTTTAAAGAGGTTCAAGTGACCAATGACCAATGACATCCCTGTAGATGTCAAATTTAGGGTAATAAAATATCCATTGATTTTCAAATATAGTGCGAACCTGAGAACAAAGTCAGTGACCAGCAAAAAAGGGAGCCAAAGAGCCTGCAAAAAGGAAAGGAGACAGCCTGAGAGCTCAAATCATGAAGAAAAGGACAAAATATGTTAAGAAAAGAGGGAACAAGAGAGAAAGACTAGAAATATCTGAACAAGAGTTATTTCTAGTAGGTGAAACAGTCCACCAGGTGGACATCTAAGAGCACAACAAATCAAGGATGCGGCCTATTTTTCTCCATTGAGTAAAGGTGAAGTGGACAGCTGTGCAAATATCAGGAAGAGGACTAGGCGGCCTATACTTTTGAGGAGACATTTGAGATGAATTGACACACCATAGTTAAGGCTGATGCCCTGTTCCAACATGGCTACTTTGACTGAACTGAGAATGCATTTAAGGCATTGAATGCAGCATGGGCCTTTCCATGAAACAAAGCACCAAGTCTTGCTTGGATGCTATATATTATAATCTCTTATTTTATGCAAAGGAGATCTTTTCAATTATATAAGTGAAACTCTGCCCAAATTAAAAGGTGATTACTGAGACTTTGAGCTCAGATTGTTAATCATATTTTGTTATCTGAATGAGAAAGCAAGTGACCTTTTAGATTTTGTGTTAGAATAAGCTTGTGTTGTTGAGGAAATTGTTCTTATGTCTATTTCCTAAATGCATTCTTGTCCATTTAATTAGATAAGCAGAACTAGTGGAAGTAACTAGGAAGGTGTCCTGAAGCTGACTGTGGAGAGACTTTGTGCTACCATAATTGTCTTTAGTGTATTTGTTTTCAGTTTGTCTCTATGTAAAAGATCTTGGGATGACTTTGTGCCTCCATTGTCCTTCATATTTCACTCTTTGGTAGTTGAGGTGGAGACTTTGTGCTACACTTTATCCTGCTGTGTTATAGCACCCTATTATAGTTACTTTTACTTTCTAGAAAAAAATTCTGCTGTTAGCTGCAGACCACTTCTGAAAGAAGAGAAGTGCCTTTAGTGTTTTCACCAAAATTATCCTTTGTCTGTGAACATCATCTCTAAAAAAAGAGATATGGATGGTGTTGTCCTACCCCTTAGTGTTATTTTTAGCATATATATATATATATATATAGTATATAGTACCCCATATTTATAGGGAGCCTCCCCTTGATGAGAAAAGAGATTTGTCCCCTTCTGATGTGGTAAACTTGCACATTTGGCTGACCAATCTCCTTATGCTTTGGTTGAAACAACCTATTTTTTCCATTAGTTAGCTGGTGACAAAATATTCACCCAACACACTTCATATTTTTTGCTTGATGGAAACCAGAGGGCGAGGTCTAGTTTGACATGTAGCCAAACTCCCTTGCATTCAAAACTATACTTTCTCTCTCTTACTTGATCATTGTGTATACTATTTTTGGATGCATTATTGGTTGAGCCTGATGGTCTTTTAATTTTGAAATCATGTCTTTTCTAAATTTTTCACTGGTTGTTCAAGATGCATTCTTGATTGTGCTCGATGTCTTTTGAGCGTGCATTATTTGAAACATTTGGGGGGGTTCAACATTTCATAGTTCAAGTTGATGTACTATGTTTATGAGTCAGTTTCCATTCTATTTTGCACTTCTATTTTCTACAACAAACAACATCAACTATAATCATTGCACTTTATTTATGTATAATGGGTACAAGTTCAATTAACCTTCGAACACCATTTAACTACTATGAATGGAAAATCAAAATGAAAATTATATTAAGGAATAAGGGTTTACATCATATTACAATGGATAATGAGACTGAACCTAATAAAAAATTAAAAAAATTCAAGTTGTACAACCATTATGATGACCTATGGGTGGTTGTTTTTTTTGTGTCTCCTAATCTTCTCTTTCACTTAGAACCAACTAAATCTCCCAATGATGTATGGACCATCTTGGAAAATATTTTTGGGAAGTTAGATGTGATGAAAGGTCATGAAATTGAAAATGACCTTATCAGCCTAAGTCTTAACAACTTTGACACCCTTCAAGACTTCTTCACCAAGTTCAAGTCTTTGAGATTATAGATAAAATAATTTAGAATCAAGAAGATTGATGACCAACTTATTCTTTCTATGCTCTCTAAGTTAGGTCCTAATTACTCAAAATTTATATCTATTTTCCATGCCACTATAAGTGCTCTAAGAACTACATGGAAAATTCCTCTTTAGATTCCTTTATTACTAAATTAACTCAGAAGTAAGATAAGTTAATACAGATGGGCACATTGAAGTCCTCAAAACCTCAAGTCCTAATTGCTGGGAATGGGAAATAGAAGGCTTCTAACAAAGAGAAGAAGACAAATAACAAAGATTAAGAGAATAAGAAAGATTCAACCTCTGCTCAAATAAGCACTAAAACCTCCTCTTCCAATGATAAATCTAATAAAGAGAATGTTAAGTGTGCCTATTTCAATAAAAATGGGTATGATGACCATAAGTGCATGGAAAAATAAATTGTTCACCTAACTCATCTTTTAGAGAAAAACAACATAGGTGTTCTTGATTCTATCAAGAAAAATTCATCAACTCAAGAATCTTCTAAGATAAAAGGCAAAGGTAAAGAGAAAGAAAAGGGTAAGGTTTTTGTAGTTGTTACAACTCCAACATCTTCATGGGTTATTGATTCGATTACTTCCCACCACATGGGCTCTTCACAAGTTGAGTTTTCTTCTTTAGATCCTTGTAGCATGTCTTCTATCACTTTGGGTGATGATAATTCAATAGAAGTTATAAGGAGAGGGTATGTTAAAATGAATGGATGAATGTTCAATAATATTCTAAGTATTCCATCACTTTTAACTAATCTCCTATCAGTGTATCAAATCACTAACATATGTAAGGGCATGAGAGTAGAGTTTTCACTACATCCAGTCACAATTAGAGAGTTACACAATGATTCTATAGTGGTAATGGGTAGGGAAGATCACCAAGATAGGTTATATACCTTCTCACATTTTTCATTTGAGATAACTCTGACTGCATTGTTGACTCATTTAGATGGAGTTAGCAAACTTTGGCATGAGTGGTTTTGCCACCTTAACTACCACTACCTAAAACAACTTAGGAAGAATGATATGGTCACAAGATTACCTAAATTAAATTTATCTAAGGGTATTTAAGAGGATTTCATCCTTCGAAAGCATACAAAAGATAAATTTGATAAAGTTAAAGCTTGGAGGGATTCACATGTATTGGAGTTAGTATATAGTGATGTATCTAGGCCTTTTCATTGTCTATCTTTCACAAGGGCTAAGTATGCCCTTACCTTCATTGATGATTTATCGAGATACACATGGGTTTACTTCTTTAGGTATAAATATGAATTTTTTGACAAGTTTATAGACTTAAAATTTCTCACAGATAAATAATATAGGAAAATGCGTCAAGGTTCTTTGAATTGATAATGAAGGTGAGTTGTCAACAATAGGTTTGAGTAGTTTTGCACAATACAGAGGATTGATTTGTAACAGATAGTTCCTTATAGTACTCAACAAAATGGATTTTTAGAACACAAGAATAGGTCCTTAAAAGAGATGGTTGACTTTATGATTTAATATAAATAATTGGCATCTTAGTATTGGGTTAAAGCCATTAATTTTGCCTATTATATTTATAATAGGGTTCCTCACAAAATTTTAAAAGGTATAACTCCCTTTGATGTTTGGCACAACATGAAACCTACAGTTGAACACTTTAGGATTTTCATATCTCCAGCTATAGAACACATACTAAAGAAGAAAAACAAGGCTATGGAACCTCAGAGTAAGCCTTGCATCTTCTTAGGTTATCTAGATGGTGTCAAGGGGTACCACATTCTTCATCTAACCACACACAAGCTATTCATTGAGAGAAGTGTTCACTTTCAAGAGAGTCCCAAAAACTTAACACTTGGAACTTATCCAACTTCATTGGAATCACTTGGGTTTGATTTAGATTATTTAGACCATATTGAGCACATTCCAGAGGTTGATGACACTTTTTTCAATTCTGATAGTGAGAGTAGTGATAGGGACTCATTTTCATCCACATCTAACCACACTTTAGAGGATGATGTTTCTATACTTGACTCATCCAATTTTGGTCCTCTTTGGTCTGGGTAGACACCATAGAGTGTAGGTATATGGGTTGGGGATCCTTCATATGATAGATGGACATGTTTAGAGTTTTAGAGTGGGACACATAATTTCTATGCCTCTGCCTTAGACTCACACACTTTTTAGGAGGGATTAGGTATTCCTGAGTGGGATTCTACCATGAATGAGGAGTATAACTCCTTAGTTAGGAATCATACTTGGGACTTGACACTTCTTCCTAAGGGAATACATATAGTTAGATACAAATGGATATATCAAACTAAGTATGCTGTAGATGGGTCCATTGACAAGTTTAATGTGTAATTGGTTACTAAGGGTTTCTCACAGATGCCTAACATTAAATACCTAAAGACCTCTGTAATAATAACCAAGATGAACTCCATCAAACTCACACTTACTATTATCACATCTAATCATTGGGATTTTCATTAAATGGACATGAAGAGTGCCTTTATTCATGGTGATCTAGAGGAAGAGATTTACATAGAGAAACCTACAAGATTTGTTGAGGACTCTTCCTTTGTATACAAACTCCAAAAATCCATCTATGGTCTCAAGAAATCCCCTAGGGCTTGGTATGCCAAGATGGATTCCTTTATTATTTCACCAAGATTCACTAGATTCCATTCAGATCTAAACGTCTATCTCTTGCAACAGGATGATTCACTCTTATTTTTGGTTCTTTATATTAATGATCTTTTGATCACTGGTAGCTCTTCTTCATCTATTTCAATGGTGAAAAGGGATCTTCAATAAAAAATTTCCATGATAGACTTGGGATTGTTACACTATTTCCTTAGGATTTCGATTTCTCAGTTTGACTTAGGGATTACTCTTGCATAAATTAAATATGCTCTCGATCTACTTACTCAGTTTCACATGGCTAATTGTAAGCCAAATCTGATTCCCTTTCTATTTTGATTCATGATTATAAAATATGGCACTTCAGCTTTGGTTGATTCTACCTTATATAGATAAATTATGAGTAGATTTATCTAATTAACACATACCATACCTGACATATCATATGCAGTGGGCCTAGTCTCTAGATTCATGTAATAACCCCATGATTTGCACTAGAAAGTAGTTAAGAGGATCTTGCACTACATTTAGGGCACACATAAATTTAGGATTCACTACATAGATGGAACTAGAATCCACTTGATTGGCTATACTAAATCAGATTGGGCTGACGATATTCAAAATCACAAGTTCACTTTAAGTTATAATTTTTTCATCAGTTTAGGTCTGATTAGTTGGTCAAGAAAGAATTAGAATGCTATTACTTTATCATCTACTAAGGTAGACTACAATGGGGATGACAATGCTACCATTGATGATATCTAGATTTATGGGATTCTCACCAAGTTTAGTATCCAGTTTAGATGACCTATCATCATCTATTGTGATAACCAAAATACTATTAAGATTTGTAAGAATCTGGTCCAACATCAATAGACCAAACACATAAATTTACATACATTTCATTAGAGAAATGATTCATGGGGATATAATTGATTTGATCTATTTCTAGATGACATAATAGATTCTAGACATATTCACCAAACATTTCATAGAGAGCAAGTATATTCACTTGTGGGATCTTCTTGAGGTTTAGGACACTACAACATCATCTTCTAGGGGGCGTTCTAGCCTCTTTTTTATGTCTCTCTTTTTGTGGGGAGTTTTTCCTAGGAGTTTTCTCCTTTTCTCTACTTTATGAGAGATCTCTTTTTACATGGTTACCTCATCAGGCCTAATTATCAAGACTTATTTTTTTTTATACTACTCAACTAAGATGTGCTTATGGGGAGGGTGTTAGAGTATGGGTTTTATTTTTTCCCATATTTATTTATTATGAGTTTTTTCCCTCACTTAGATTTTTATTACTTTCATCTTTAGGTGTATAGGTTGATTGGATGATTAGAAAGTAAATCCCTTGACCAATTATTCTAAGTATGGGAGTTACTCCTCTATTCTTAGCTATTCTATTCTGAGGGTCTATTGACCACCTTTTATGGAGGAGTTACTCAACACTCTCCTATTTGTACTTCTCACATTTTGGAGATTTGTTAATGCATGTTTGGTTTTGTCTCCAATCTCTTTGTGTAATATTCTTGCATTGTGTATTTCATTTAAATTTAACTGCTTCATGTTGTGCACTTATTTAGCTCAAGTGATCACTCTATTTATACATTTGACTTATCTAGACCTTGGACTCAACCTTGATATTAATTTCTATCTCATAGTGTGTTTTTGGAACATGTGTTATATTTAGATGTATTTTTTAGTTGGATTATAGGAACATGGGTTCCTTTGTTATTCTCTTGACCCTCACTCATGTGTAAGCCTTAGATTATTGAGAATTAGTCTCATTGGATAAACAAAACATTGAATTCCTCTTTTACATTGGAATATTGACTATATGATTGTGTATTAGTGCTTGGGTAAATACACATCCTTGATTCACCTAGTTATTTAATGTTGAGTGCATCTTCTAATATTATGATATCATTTTATATTGAATGCCTATAGTTTTAGAAGCTCACGTGTGTCAAGTTTAGTTTTTCCCTATTGGATTAGAGTACCAAACCCTTTGGTGATGACATCTCATAGAGGAGACCATCACAAATGAAAGGAGAACTATATCAAACCTTGATTTCATGGAGTGGATATGCAAGCTTCCCATCTTATGGTGGGGGCATCAAGTCTAGGTCCTTAGGCTAGATTAGGGTGGGCATAATTGCGTAGCAATAATGTGACCATTTACATTGATTCTTGTCTTTTGGCATGTGTTTCATGTCAACTCTTCATGTGTTCATGACACAAAATTGGCCACTCAGTGGATGTTCAACATCATAATTTATTCTATTATTTTATTATATTTTCACTCTTTTAAGTTTGATCACATATTTTAGGGCACCATATCAATATAACTTGGTATTCTTCTTTATTAAGGACATTATATAATGAAATTTAAAACCTCTTTAGATCTACGCTCTCTACAATATGTTTATAATCTAATTCCTAGGAGAGTCTCATGGTAGAAGGATAATGAATTAAATATATTCTTAAATAATTGTGTGCATCACACCCAACTACCATCTAAAAAAATAAAATACACAATAGTTAAACCACTAAGCAATTACAGTTAAGCACCATTGATTTGAGTTAAGGGAAAAAATATTAGGTCTTTGGATATAAAAATTTGGACATTAAAACTAGGGTGTATATAAAGAATGAATTTACACATGGCACCAAAAATTGGTTTTCACCATGGTACTTGCCCAAAGATCCATAAGAATGGTTTTCACTTTTGGATATATTTGTTTCTCTTTTTATTTTTTTATTTTTTTTTAAATTTTTTTTGACATAAGACATATGTACATTAACACTATAATGACTCATGCATAAAAATGATTAAGATGCATGATGTTCATAGGCCATCAAGAATCTCTCCATATTCAATGGCCAATTTGGAAGCTTCAGATCCATATTTTGCAATGACTATGTATGAACCCAACCAATTGGGTTCAAACTTTCCTTTCTTCCAGTCAATTTTAGTGTTGCATTGGTTTTCTATAAGAACAAAATATCTTATTTAGAACTCTCTAGCTTTAATATTCTTATTTTAGCTATGAAGAAGTGATTCTAATATACTAGTAAAAGGTCTAATGAATTAATGAATTTCTCGTCAAGGATATCAATCTCACTTAAGTGGGAAATCAAATAGGATTCATCATCAATCAGACATTGAAAAGATATGCATAATAATGAGAACTCAACTTGGATAGGTAAGATTAACTTGATGCCATGAACAAGGGAGTATGGGGTTACCACTGTGGGTGTGCAGAATGCCCCCAAAGTATGATAAAGTTAGAGGTGCTTATCATGGCCAACTTAATTAACAACCCTTTTGAGGATTTTTAAGATATTTTTGTTTGTGGCCTCATTTTGTCCTTTACCTTGTGGATAGTAGGGATTTAAACACTTGTGCTTAATACAAAGGGTTTTAACATCATTTTTTGAATGATTTTCCATTATCAGAGATAAATATAGATGGAATTCCCAAATGATAGATAATGTGATTCATGATGAACTTGGAATTTGCTTGTCAGTGACATAGGTTAAAGGCATGGGTTCAACTTATTTAGTAAAGTATTCAGTAGATGTAATTATATGTTTATGACCATATGAATAATTAGGATTGATTTTTCCAGTGAGGTATAACCCCCATGTGGAAAATGGCCAAGGCATATTTATGGGTTGTAATGCTTGTGATGGACTATGGATAAGATCACCATGTTTTTGGTAGGGCATACACTACTTAACATATTTATAAGAATTAGATTCCATCATAGGCTAATAGTAGTGAATGTGCAAAATATTTTTTGGAAAGGACTATACCACTTATGTGAGAACCATAGATTTTGTCATGAATCTTCTTAATTTCTAAGCTTGCTTATTTTGAAATCAAACACCTTAACATATTTTCATATTAGATTTTATAATATAGGGAATTTCCAAGGATGGTAAAATGTGAATCTCATTGGATAAAGGTTTTATTTTAATTATGGGTTAAATTGGGTGGAATGATTTTGTCATGGAGGTATACATAAATATCATGGTACCTTGGATAAGTGGGACCAACAACCTCACAAACCATCTATAAATATAACATAACATGTACAAATATCTTCAATTGCTCGACAAGAAAATGATTATTTTTGGTTTTTAGGTTGAGAATGGAACCAATTGTAACCATTTCATCCATGAATCTATTGTTATCCTAAGGCACATATTAAAATTGTATAAATTGGAAACACAAATTAAGAATATCTACCATCTATTTTTAAGGGATTAAGTTTTCATATTTAGCTTGAAATTCATCAAGGACTTGTTTTATGATAAGCTTGGAATCACCAAAGAATAGAAGATGTTGGATACCCCATTATATTTCTAAATTGAGACTAAATATGAGAGCTTCATACTCTGCTATATTATTTGTGCAAGGGAACTCTATCTAAAATGATTTCAAAATTAGGTCTCCATCAAGAGTGACTAGAAGAATACCTACCTTTGATTTATGATTAGTGAAATATCCATCAAAGTATAACTACTAACCTAGATATTCATGTATAGAAAAAATTTATTCATCTATAAAATCTATAGTGAGAGGTGTATGGTCTACTAGAGGAGCTTCTACCAAAGTATTCACAAGTACCTCTCCCTTGATTGCTTTTTAATTGACATACTCAAGATCAAAATCATTGAGAAAAATGACCCACTTAGCCATTCAAACTATTAAAGCTAATCTAAATAGGAGATATTTGAGTGAATAAATTTTGGAAATAATATTTGTTTGATTGTTGAGCATTTAGTGATCAAGTTTTTGTGAAGAAAAACAACCAAGAGACATGCTTTTTCCATTGGAGAATAATTGACCTCATAGGATACCAAAGTTATGCTCAAGTAGTAGACTACTCTTTTAGACCCATGTTCATTATGTTGTGCCAATAATGCCCCCAATGCATATAGTGTTATTGATATGTACAAAAGAAATGGTTTGCCTAGGGTAGGTGGCATTAGGACTGGTGGATTGGAAAAATATCATTTAAGATTTTCAAATGCTTTGTGAAAATATTCACTCCAATGGAAAGGAGTGTCCTTCTTAAGTATAAATGTAAATGGGTGCCATATGACTATAAGCTATGAAATGAACCTTCAAATTGCTTGAAATTTACCTTGAAAACTACACAAATGTTTGATATTTTTAGTTGGAGACATGTTCATGATATTTGTAACCTTTGAAATATCAACCTCAATGCCTCGATGTGATATTATGATTCCCAATTTTTTTTTTGAAGAATGCCAAATACACACTTATTTGGATTTAAAGAGAGCTTATATTCTCTCATTCTTTCAAATTTTTTGTAAAATACCTTGGGATGTTTTTCTCTAGTTTTTTATTCAACCAATATGTGATCTACATAGTCTTCCATGATATCATGAAGCATGTCATAGAAGATGACCATCATTCATCTTTGATAGGTAGCTCTAATGTTATTAGACCAAAAAGCATTAATTGATAACATAAATTACCCTAAGGAATTGTAAATGTTGTCTTGTATTGGTCCTTAGAGCTATTTTAATTTGATTATAACCCAAAAATCCATCTATTAAGGACAATATCTCATGGCCTGCAATGGAGTCTACAATCTTGTCTATACTTGACAATGGAAAATCACATTTTAGACATACTTTGTTAGTGTCCCTAAAATATTTACAAACTTATATTCCTACTGGTTTCTTTGATACTGGTACTATGTTATATATCCATTCAAAATAGTCAATAGGACATATGAAACTGTTTAACCTTTTAGGGTTTTACTAGTGTAAATCATATATAGTTAAAGGGATGAATATGTTGTTAATATATAATAAAATTTTAAATCATTGATTTATTTGAAATTTCACAAAATATCAAGTGAGAGGATAAAATGAACTTATCTAGAGATAAATAGAGTTTTACATGGATTAAGGTACTAGAAATGACTGAGCAAACACAGATGAATCTTTCATCTTTTGACTGTTTGTTGAGATCTAGCTCCAGATAATAACACCCCTATCAAGATAGTATCACCATGTGGTGATAATGTCCAATTATAGTGTTAATGTCCATATTGTAGGGATTATCTATAACTTTCATGGAAGTTGTAAGAGGTTCTAGAGATCTTATAGGTGGTTATGTGTTGCTCAGGGGCTTGTATGTGTCACTATTTTGGCTGAATATCCTCTAAAACCCTAATGAAAACCTAAACACATGAAATAATAAATGAATCAAATGTAAAAAGGAAAGGAAAAATTAGGTTGTGGGATGTTATGATCACATGGAGCACAACCCCTATTGTCCTGGCCATGGCCTACATTAACCCCAATGCTAGGTGTCTCAGATCAAATGTAGTTCTCCCTTTGGGAATGCAAACCATTAACTTTCATGTTATGATATAATGATTTTCACTTTGGCCCTTCTTTGATTAAGTAAGCAATGTCTAGGTGTGAATACTGAGTATTATGTAGAGTATTTGAGTTGTACTATTAGTTGATTTTATGTAAATAAGTGCCAAAATAGTAAGTTCTAGATGTAAAATGCATTGTGAGGCTCTTTATATAGAAGGATATTTGTTTTGAGTATAATACCTTGTTTAATGGCCAACAAGTCATAAAATAGAGATAAAAAACACAAAAGAAGGCTCATGGAGGGGTTATGACTCAAACATGGGTGAAAGGGCCCATAAGACACTAGAGCCATAAGTGGACACTAGAGCCATGTGGTGATACTATCCTAAAAGTGGCATTAGTGTCCTAAGGCTTAAAATAGAGCTAAAATTAGGGAAGATAGGCTAGGGGCCCTTATGACTGGGAAAATGTGATCTATGACTACTAGGAATGTCACAAACAAGGAAAATAAGACATAAGAAATATTAAAAAGACTCAAAATGACCAAGAAAAAAAGGACTATAATCATCACTAAGACCTTCATGTGAAAGAGCAACAAAAGACATAATACTTATGGTTGCTTGACCAAATTAAGGTGTTTACATTTACCCCCATTTTATTCTAGTAATGCAATGAAATAAAATTACTAAAGTAAAAGCAAAAGAGGAAGTGTACCTATACTTACCTATGTAAATGTAATTAGATTTGGCCCACTTCTTGGTTAGATAAGTGGATAAAAACTAGAGTGAAATATGTGAAGGGAAGACACATGGTGTGGAATCCCCCTATACTAAAATTAAGTATGTTAACTGAATGTTATAGATAATCCTAAAAATAATGAGGAGATTGGTCTAAACCAATATGGGACATATCATATTGATGTTCAGTCCCATGTACAAAAAATAGTTCATAAATTAGAACTATAGTTCCTGAGATATGGTGATAGTAAGGGATTTATATTAGTTGTTGAAATTGGCACACATGGGTAACTTTAATAAGGTGGTATTGGGTAAGTATGACTCAAATAGGTCATTTGATGCATTTGTTAATTCATTTGGAGAATTTTAGTTAAAATCATATTACGTTTGAGTGATAAAAATATGCCAAGGAGACAAGAAGCTAGCTTGTCACACTATAAGGAGGTCATGACATAAATTCAAGATGGGGATGAGGCTTGCCTAGTAAGGAACTCAAACTATTTAATTATTTTATCATTTATTTTTTCTTGTTTACTATTTTTAATAAAGATGAACTAGTTTAGAGCCTCTTTTACATAAAATGGCGCTAGTGTCCCATTTTAGGCACTACTATCTAGGACCTGGCACTAATGTCTAGGTATGGCGCTACTGTCCAATGCTATTGTCTTGTATGCAGTGATAGTGTCCAACAATCTTGAGATGTGATTCTGAATATTATTGATTGGTTTATGATGTGTGTTGTTATTTATTGGGTTTAGTTTTTATTTATTGATGTTTGATTTGGTTTTACTCTTGTAAGTTAATGTTCACATGAGGGAGTTTCACATGGGGTGGATGACAAATACCTTATAAGGTTTGTCCTTGGTAGATGCTAAGATGTAGGTGATTGAGAGAGAAGGTTTGATATATGTTACATTCCTAGAGCCTATGCCCTAGGATAAGTATATGATTACTACACTATGTGAGAGATGGGATGTAGATACATGCACATTTTGGTTACCCACTAGTGAGATGATTGTTAAATTAGAGGATGTGTATTAGATTCTACGATTGATAATCTTTGGGAAATGATCTATATTATATGAGGCTACTGATCCTTAGGCCATATAATGGGTGTCTAGATATTTATTTTCCATGGTGGTGGGGACCCATCATATAGGGTTTCTCAATGATGTATTATTGACCTTGATTATGACTATCAAGGTTCTGCAATTGTAGAAGTTCTTATCTATGTTGCTATCTTCATTTATGGTTGTGGATGGGAGTGGTGTTTGTATTTACTATAGGATGCAAGAGATAGTTCAAGACATTGAGAAGCATGGAACTATGTACTCTTTGGGTCATATGATGTTAGCTCACATATATAAGGATCTATATCATTTTACATAAGAGATGTGCAGTGGAGGTATCAAAGCATCAATGTTATTACTTTGATGGGCATATGAGCATGTAACTGTGAGTAGGTTAGTAACATGTGCAAAATATGGATGGGTTCATCCATAGTTGTTTACAAAGAGATGGACATGTATAAGTCATGCACTAAGGAGGATTGCTATACAGTGTCAACAGTTGTCAGATAGTTTGATAGTAGGGGAATTATCTATAAACCCTATAAGGGATACTAGGGGTAGCCTGAGGATAGTACATAGTTAAGGAAGATTCAGATGAGTTGTTGGTTACATTATCACTAGGACAACATACATGAGAAATTTTCATATGAGTGGGTTATATGATAGTTTGGTATTGTGCAAGATGTGCCCCCAACACCCATGATATGGTTGAGTAGTTCTTAGGATCCTATGAGGCTAGGTAGTATGTCAAGGCCATCTATTGATAAGATAGATCTTATTCCCTTGATAGAATGGAACCCTAATATTTATATACCAGATATAGATGATATGGGAGTGACTGGGGCCTATGCATCCTAGTGGAGTGACCATAGATGAGCACCTTTGTTTCCTAGAAGTGGGATGATTAGAGAGGATGCATTAGATGTAGAGCCCCTAAGGGCTGTTAATGGTAAGTTAAATATAATATGTTTGTATGTTTTATGTAAAATTGATTATATATTTTTGTGATGAAGAATCTAATAAACTATGTAGACATTTTTAGGTTCAAGGGATGATGAGTACTGGGAGGTCAACATTAAGCTGACATTTCATATTCCTGATGATGCCATGGAGGATGGATTGGTGGAGAGGGACACCAATGTGGCTAGGGTGCATGCCCATTTATTTGAATGGGCTGTGATATCTACTACAACATATAGGTGAGCAATGAAATATAGAGATGAGGCACATGATGAGTTGCATAGGCATACCATGCCTGTAATTGATGATTTAGGTGGAGCTAGTAATTGGATAGTAGATGACTACATACAACTTTAGTAAGAGCATGCCGAATGTATGGATGAGCTAGGAATGTATCATAAGAGGGAGAGTAGACAAAGTCATTGATCTAGGTCATGTAGAGATAGTGGGGCCTCTAGTTCTAACTTTGATGTATATGAGAGTGAGAGTGAAGGAGCTAGTCCTAGTAGTCATATCTACATCATTGAGTGATGGAATATATTTGTATTGAAATGATATTATGAGTTAAATATATTGATTATTTGTAGTTTAATTTTAGCACTATGTGTATTGGTAAATGGATCTTGTTATATTATATATATATATATATATTTATATGTTGAATTGGTTTGATTGTTTGAAAGGTTGAGATTTGTAGTTTGTTTTGGTTGGAGAAAAATTAAATAATTTGTATCTATTTTATTAATTTTTAGACACATGTGTAGTGGATTAGGATTTTGTATTTATTGGTATAGGGTTTTTGTTTGTATTTCGTAAGATTTTTGCATATATAACATGTAATGATGGTATACCCTATGTGAAATTAGATGGTATGTAGAACTAACTATAGATACCCCATTTTTACCACTTTCATGTCTAAATAGTTGTTAGAATGATTTATTACAAACATTGTAAATTAATCCTAAAAACCATTGAAGCACTCCAATTTGTCTGCACACATCATGTACAATTCTTGATTTGCATTAGTATGTTCCTAAATAGGGCATTATTCTATATGAAATCATCACCTTCTAATTCTTCTCTAGTCAAGTTGTGACCTAGAAACTAACATTTTTTTACCATTTGTATAAGACAACCTTGTCCAAATTCAGAAATGACAATTAACCGGATCAAAGGTGCTTAATTGTTTAAACCTATTTAAATGCATAGTCAAAATGTCCATGGCTAATTAGTGAATTTCTATTTTTATAAATTCATAAAATATAGATTTATGACATCATAAAAAATATCTAAAATGGTGACATCATGCATAACATCATCTTCAAAGTTGTCAAGCACTTAAATTGGAAATATCACACAAATATCTAGATTTGTAAGCCATGCTTATTAATTACAACATTTAATGCTTTGAGCCTCCAAAATTAAATGGATTTGTGGCCACACATCTTGATCTCAAGATGGAATGTCATAAATTTATTCCCTCATTTTTAAAAATCTATAAATACAAGGGTCTTCACTCATTCTTGTAAGATCTTTTTGTGTAAACTTATTATGCAGAAGTATCTTTAACCAAACTTGAATTGTGTAAAGTTATCATGCATAAATAATTTCATTTAAGCTTCACTCATTCACTTAATTAGACCAAATTGAAGAACCAAATCCATTAGTTAACTAAGAGATGATGGAGGCTCATGCTACACCTCATTGACGAAGACTTGGAGCACCAAATATGAGGAAAAACATGCTTGTTGACCATTTTTGGAGGAGGGATGCTACTTGGAAGGTATTGAATTATCTGGTTTTCATAATTAGATTCTTGAATTCATTAGTACCACCCCTTAAGGGAGTAGGCTTAACACATTAGTTATTTGTACTTATTTTGAGATTTCTTAAATAATGCATCAGCTAACTTGTTTCATAATCCTATTCTATATTCTAGCATGCTCGATTAGACCCTGCATCTCACACCATTTTATACCTTCTAATTCAGCACCCAAATCTTCTTTTGAGTCTACTTTGCTCTTCTTTTTCTCTAATTTTTGAGTTTTATGACTTCTAGATCAAATAATGAAATCAACCTATAATCGACAAATTCATCCTGAACATCAATGAGAATGCCCTATGGAATAATGAGATCAACTTGAATAACAATGAGATCACCCATGAAAATGATGAAATCTATTTTTATGTTTTTCTATCTCTATCTATGTGTTTTTACATAATGGAAAAATTGCTTGAAGATTGGGGGTTTAACCTATGGATCGGTGGGTTTGACTATAATCAATGAGATCATCTTGGACCAAACCTATAAGTATATGCTATGTTTTTTTTATCATTTCAATGAGTTTACCTTGTTTATCAATGATATTTCCCTACTAATCAGCAACATCATCCTATTAATTGAAAGAATCACTAGTCAGTGTGTTTTATTCTTTATGAAAACAATAGAATCATCTTGATGAATGATGGTATTTCTCTGTAAAACAATGAGTTTGTTCTGTAGAATGGAGGGAATTCCCTGTGTCAAATTTTAGATAGTTAAAAAATCAAAGTTTAAATTTATTTTGATATCATACACCCATTTACTAGACTTTTCACTTTTTGTTTTGCATAGTTAAGGCACTTAGTTTATATTTTACAACAATCAAAGGCAAATTTCACTTCATATTTCATTTGGTGTTCTAAAATGAACTCAAACTTTAGATAAGTGCTCTTAAGTGATTTTACTTTTTGATTGTTGTTTATTGTGTGTTTGTTTCATAAACCAAATGTAGTGGATATGCTCTTCCCCCATCCCCTTTAGGGAATTTGGGTGATCCAAAAATGATTCACTTATTGATTTTATCATTTAGTCCAAGTGTAGAAAGAATGTTACTAAGGCACTCCCCAAAATTTGAGTGATTTGGGTAATCCCAAAATGACCCTAATGTCCTGAAATTTTTATTTATTACATCTTGGATTGTGGGTGGGAGTTTATAGCCTCCCCATGTGTTCTCTAAGGAAGTGTTGACTTGGGAATTCATTTCCTGACATCGTTTCAACCCCACTTCATGATGGGGTATACAAATTAAGGTCAACTTGTTGGGATGCTTGTTTGAGTGGTTAAACAAGCTTTGTTAGTAAAACCTACCTTGGAAGGAATGTTTAATCTAGACATCATACTACACTGAGAAATTGATGGATGTAGTGGCTGTGAAAATGATGAGACCTTTTCATAATAAACTAGTTAACTCAGATCCAAATAACATGTTTCACCCTAGTGTTAATCACACATATGGGACCATTTAGATCATGTGATACTTATAGTTTTTAGATAAACCCCATTCGTCATTGAGTACTATTTGTATAGGGAAAGTAGCCAAAAGTTCTATGTTACCATATGATCTCTTGAGAGAAGAGGGGGCCTAAAAACCTTGATATTCATGTGCATCTAAATTTATTAGAATTAAAAATTATTTCCTCTCAAGAAGGAATAAATAGACATAATCCAAGAGTTAGAAGCCACCTTGTCAGTTTTATAGGATATGATGTACACTTTGGTGTTTTTCTCATTCTTGTTTACTTACATTATATTTTGAGTCTAAAACTATTTGTGTGAACCAAAAAACATCAAAAACCAAACATTTTTTAGACACCATTTATTTTGAACAAAGAGATTTAAGGTGTGGAGCCTAAAAGCTTCACTAAGGAGCATTTTGTAGTTTGCAGGTTTACACAGTCACTGGCATCGGTCAGGATCGACCAACGTCGATTAGGAATAGTTCAAGAGATGCTGACATCAGTAGGTATTGACTGACATCAATCACAGGCAAGCAAGCAAGAATCGATGTCGGTTACCTGTGCATCCAGAAAGCTATTTTTGTGGACAGAATTGAGTGTTTGCATGATGAGATTAAGTCATAGTCTTAAGTCCACGTCTCTATTATTAGTAAGACTATTTTTAGAGCCCTTGTTTAAGAGGCATAACTATTGGTTGTAAATGCATGCTCAAGTTTCCTAATTCTATATGTAGGATTAGATCTTCTTAGTTTATTGTATTGGTATGTTGAAGAATAGTACAAAATTGTATAGGTTAATCATTCCAGGTTGTTGGAGTTGATTGTACTTGAGAGAGAGAGATCTTGAGGGAAAGAGTCTAGAGAGAGATCTGTACATCTGAGAGAGGTGTGGAAGAAAAGAAGTTTCTTCAATTGTATTCCTTCTGTAAAGAGTGTAATACAAGTTTTCAGGGTGGTTTCTTGTATCTCTTGTTCTTTGTTATTATCTAATTCTAGTTACTTATCATTCTGATTTAACTCTACATTTATTGCTTTCATAAGTGTAATCAAATTGTTGGTTGATCCCCAACAAGTGATATCAGAGCTCAGGTTCACTAATAGGTGGTTCAGATCTGTGTAGTGTGTATTGATTACATGTTACTCATAGGGGTTTCTGCAGGAATTTTTGTTTGAGTTGGAGAAGCAATGGCAGAAGAAAGTAAACTGAGAATGGAGAAGTTCAATGGCAAAAATTATCAACATTGGAGAATGCAGATAGAGGATTGTCTGTATTAGAAAGATCTATACTTACCATTAGGTGGGATTGCAAAGAAGTCCACAGACATGGATGATGAAGAATGGGAAGTTCTTGATAGAAAGGCTCTGGGGTCTATAAGACTGAGTCTGACATCTACTATGATATCTAATTTATCACAAGCAAAAACAACAGTAGAGTTGATGACTACTTTAGCAAATTTGTATGAAAAACCCTCAGCTTCTAATAAGGTATATCTTATGAAGTAGTTATTTAATTTGCGTATGCAGGAAGGTGGATCTGTATCTAATCATCTGAATGATTTCCATGGAATTGTAAATCAATTAAGTTCAGTCAATATTGTGTTTGATGATGAAATTAAAGCTCTTTTAATATTATGTTCTTTACTTGAAAGCTGGCATAGCTTAGTAATGGCAGTTAGCAATACTGCATCTGCTTCAAATATTTTAAAAGTAGAGGATGTTGTTAGTGTTATCTTGAATGAGAAAATTCGTAGGAAAAGCAAAGAGGAAACATCAAGAAATGATTTAAGTTTTGAGAGCAGGGGAAGGCAAAAAGAGAAGAGAAAGAAAGGGAGATCAAGGTCTAAGTCTAAGGTGAGAGGTAGATCCAAATCCAGAAATGGCAGGAAGCCACAATGCTGGAATTATGGAAAGATGGGGCACATAAGCAGAGATTGCTGGTCAAAGCCTAAGGAGGACAATCAACATGAAGGAAAAGAAGAAGCAAAGGTTGTAGGTATTGCACAAGATGCTTTATTATTCTCTTTGCATAATAATATAGAATCTTGGGTTTTAGATTTTGGTGCATCTTTTCATGCTACCCCTAATAGAGAATATTTTAGTGACTATATCCATGGAGATTTTGGAATAGTGTATCTAGGGGATGATGAGCCTTGTAAAATTATTGGCAAAGGTAAAGTGCAGCTAAAAATGCAGAATGGCAACACATGGGTGTTGAGAGATGTTATACATGTTCCCAGCTTGAAGAGGAATTTGATTTTGCAAGAAAGTTAGGGGATGAGGGTTGTACAGTAACTCTCACAGGTAAATCTTGGAAGGTGACCAAGGGTGCACTTGTAATGCCCAGAGGTAAGAGAGTAGGTACTCTCTATTTATGTAATTGTGTTACTAACAATTCTCTTTTTGTTTATCTACTTCAGATGTGGATGCAAAATTGTGGCACTCAAGGCTTGGCCACATGAGTGAGAAGGGAATGTCAATTCTTAAGTCTAAAGGTAAGCTTTCAGATTTGAAACACATAGATCTAGATTTTTGTGAGCACTATGTTTTTGGAAAATAGAAGAGAGTGAGTTTTCTCAAGACTGGGTCAACAAAGAAGAAGCATAAGTTACAACTTGTTCACATAGATGTGTGGGGACTGGCGCAGGTTGCTTCTATTGGAGGATCACAGTACTATGTTTCGTTCATAGATGATGCTACAAGAAAGGTATGGATCTATTGTATTAAGAAGAAATCTGATGTATTTGAGACTTTTAAGATTTGGAAAGCTATGGTTGAGAATGAAACAGGTAGAAGATTGAAGTGCCTGAGATCTGATAGTGGTGTGAGTTTTGTAGCTATAAGTTCAATTGGTATTGTTATATGCATGGAATCCATAGGCAAAGGACAGTTCCAAGGACACCTCAGTAGAATGGAATTGCTAAAAGGATGAACAAAATAATAATGGAGCGTGCAAGATGTATGAGATTGCATGCTGGTTTGCCCTTAGAGTTTTGGGCAGAAGCTGTTGACACTGTAGTGTACCTG
Source organism: Torreya grandis (assembly GCA_037957365.1). Classification (NCBI taxonomy): domain Eukaryota; kingdom Viridiplantae; phylum Streptophyta; class Pinopsida; order Cupressales; family Taxaceae; genus Torreya; species Torreya grandis. The sequence continues at coordinate 537,688 of JARHVA010003677.1, read as the reverse complement.
ATTATAGAGGACCCTCTACAGCTTTGGATGGTGGAATTCTAGAAGAGGCATGGACAGGTGAAAAGGTAGATCTCTCATTTCTCAAAGTTTTTGGTTGTGAAGCCTTTGTGCACATTGATAAGGAAAATAGAAAGAAGCTAGATGCTAACTCTATGAGGTGCACATTTATTGGCTATGGCTCTGATGATTTCGGTTTTAGATTTTGGAATCTAGGAACTAATAAGATAATTAGGAGCCATGATGTTGTTTTCAATGAAAAAGTGATGTATAGTGATCAGCTGAAGAAGCTGAATCAATCTAGGCAAAGCAATGGAGAATTGGACAAGGTGATGGTCCAAAATGAGCTTGCAGGAAAAAGAAATAATCACTTGCAGGAAAACACAGAGACTGACATCGGCAAGGCAGGAACCGACGTCGATAGAATAGAACCGATGTCAGTCAGACAGTGACTGACATCGGTAGGACAAGAACCGATGTCGATCAAGTAGAACTGACGTTGACAAGTAACAGGTCTGGAGGTGACCGAGGTCGGTCACTGTCAGAGAATTTGGGTGGACAACGTGTTGTGGATGAGTCTCAGATGCCCATCAAGAGGTCAAAAAGGGTAAGTAAACCTCCAATTCAATATTCTCCTTCATTATTCTATTTATTGCTAACTGACAGTGGAGAATCAGAGAGTTTTCAAGAAGCAATACAAGTGGAGTCCAAGAATCAGTGGGAGCGTGGCATGGTTGAGGAAATGGAGTCCTTGAGAGAGAACCAAACATGGGATTTGGTTGAGTTGCCAGCTGGTAAGAGGACACTGAAGAACAGATGGACCTACAAATTGAAAGAAGGTGAGAATGGACAGATGAGATATAAGGTTAGATTGGTAGTGAAAGGATTTACACAAAAGCTAGGTACTGATTTTGGTGAGATTTTTTCTCCTATTGTTAAAATGACTTCTATATGGGTTGTATTGTCTTTGGTTGCTATTGAGGATTTACATCTTGAGTAGCTAGATGTTAAGACAACATTTCTTCATGGAGATTTGGATGAGGAAATATATATGGAACAACCAGAAGGATTTGAGGTCAAAGGTAAGGAGAAGTTAGTGTGCAGATTGAAGAAAAGCTTGTATGGCCTCAAGCAAGCTCTTAGACAGTGGTATTTGAGATTTGACAGGTTTATGACTGAGCATGGCTACAGTAGGTGTCAATCTGACCATTGTGTGTATTTTAAGAGATTGGATAATGGCAGATATGTTATTTTATTGTTGTATGTAGATGATATGCTAGTTACAGGATCACACATGCAGGATATCTCTGAGCTTAAGGTGAAATTAGCTCAAACATTTGCCATGAAGGATTTGGGAGCAACAAAGAAAATCCTTGGAATGAGCATTAAGAGAGTCAGGAAAAATCACAAGTTGATTTTGTCTCAAGAGGATTATGTGAACAAGGTGTTGAAATGGTTCAATATGCAAGATGCAAAACCGGTAAGCACACCTTTGGCTGGACATTTTAAGTTGAGTAAAGAACAATGTCCTAATTCACATGATGAGGTAGAGTACATGAGTAGAGTTCCATATTCTTTCACAGTAAGGAGTTTAATGTATGCAATGGTGTGTACTAGACTGGATATTACCCAAGCAGTGGGAGTTGTAAGTAAGTATATGGTCAATCCAGGAAAGGAGCACTGGAAAGCAGTTCAGTGGATCCTTAGATATCTGAGAGGAACCAACAGTAGGCATTTGTGCTATGGAGGTTTAGATACTTCTCTACATGGTTATGTAGATTCAGATATGGTAGGTGATTTGGATGGTAGAAGAAGCACCATAGGATAAGTTTTCACTATTGGTGGAATGGCGGTTAGCTAGATATCAAAGTTGCAGAAGGTTGTTGCCTTGTCAACTACAGAAGCAGAGTATATTTCAATCACAGAGGCTAGCAAAGAGATGATATGGATGACACGGTTCATGGAAGAGCTTGGAAAGGAGAAAGAGAGTTGCAGATTATACAATGATAGTCAGAGTGCAATTCATTTGGCTAAGAATTCAACCTTTCATTCAAGAACAAAGCATATACAGCTTATGTACCACTTCATAAGACAGGTATTGGAGGATGGTGAGTTGAAGCTGGAAAAGATCCATACAGATAAGAATTTTGTTGATATGTTAACCAAGCCAGTTACAAAGGAGAAGTTGAATCTTCATTCAACTTCTGTTGGTCTTCATGATTGAGTTGAAGATGGAGGAGCTAGAAGATGTTGCTGTACAGGTACTGGTGCAGCTGTTTATCTCCAAGTGGGAGATTATTAAGGTGTGGAGCCTAAAAGCTTCACTAAGGAGTGTTTTGTAGTTTGCAGGTTTACACAATCATCAGCATCAGTCAAGATCGACTGACATCGATCAAGAGCAGTTTAGGAGATGTCGACGTCGGCAGGTATCGGTCGATGTCGGTCACAGGCAAGTAGGCAGGAACCGATGTCAGTTACCTATGCATCCAAAAAGCTATTTCTGTGGATAGAACCGAGTGTTTGCATGATGAGATTAAGTCATAGTCTTAAGTCTACATCTCTATTATTAGTAAGACTGTTTTTAGAGCCCTTGTTTAAGAGGCATAACTATTGGTTGTAAATACATGCTCAAGTTTCCTAATTCTATATGTAGGATTAGATCTTCTTAGCTTATTGTATTGGTATGTTGAAGAATAGTACAGAATTGTATAGGTTAATCATTCTAGGTTGTTGGAGTTAATTGTACTTGAGAGAGAGAGCTCTTGAGGGAAAGAGATCTAGAGAGAGATCTGTACATCTGAGAGAGGTGTGGAAGAAAAGAAGTTTCTTCAATTGTATTCCTTCTGTAAAGAGTTTAATACAAGTTTTTAGGGTGGTTTCTTGTATCTCTTGTTCTTTGCTATTATCTGATTCTAGTTACTTATCATTCTGATTTAATTCTGCATTTATTGCTTTCATAAGTGTAATCAAATTGTTGGTTGATCCCCAACAAGTGGTATCAGAGCTTAGGTTCACTAACAGGTGGTTTAGATCTATGTAGTGTGTATCCCAAAAATTACCATTTTATGCCTTCATCCTTAGGATTGTGATAGAAACCAAGATTAAAAAAATCCCAAGGATTACCATTCTAGGCCCTCATCTAGTGCCAATTATTCCCTACTTTAAAAAATCTAAGTTGGTATTTGAGCCACAATAGAGTCAATCATTACCTCTCTTAGAGCCATATTTTAAGGACCAAAATGCGTTAAAAATTAATATTTTGCAACCAAGGACAAGAGAACCAACCAATTATCGATGTTATTATTAAAACACCCATTCATGATGAGTTAAATTATGATGAATCACCTTATTATCCTTTCCCTGTTGCTGAGGAACCTCACTTTGACAAGCTAGTCTTGGTGGAGTTGCCTATCAACCCTTATCATTTTTTGAAAGACCTCACTTTGACAAGAAAATATTTATGGATTTATCTCTAGAAATTTTACCCTTCATTGAGGAGTCTCACTTTGAAAATCCAATCTCTGTGGAGTCACCCCTTAAGCTGCTTCCTCTCTTTAAGGGGCTTCACCTAGATGAGCTAGTTTATGTTGAACCCTTATTAGATGAACCTATTTTTGAAGATCCCATTGTGACATCATAAGATATTACCTATTTAATAAAAAACATTAAATAATACATCATTTTAACAACATCCATAATCAAAGAAGAATCATAATTAGAGTCAGGTTCTATTATTGAACCAATATCATATTTAACATTAGAAGTAGAATCAATGTCTATATCAACATTGGATTTAGATTCTATTAAGTCAGACTCAACTTTAAAATTAGGATACATTTGTGGTTATTACAACATTGGTTACAATTCATTGTATATCAATTTGAATATATTTGTGATCCTTCCATGGTTTTTGGGGCTGATTACTTCAACATCGACACAATTTATGCTAGTATCTTCTATGAGGATTATGATGCCTTTCATCATTCCATTACTATTACACATACCATTAACACCAACCAACATATCCATTATATTTATGTTACACCTTCCCCAAGCATCAATTAGGACTGTTAAAATCACACTTTATTGAATTGCATCCATTGTGACATATCAGGTGCAAAACATCAGGGGGACCAAAACCACATTCATATATAAGAAGAACAATATCCCGATGAAACCTTTTTAGAGGTACTAGGGGATAATTAAACTTTGCACTCATTATATTCTAGTGAAACCTCATTAGAGGTGATAGGAGATAATAAACCTTTTCAGAGGTGTTATGGATCATTCAAGACAACTTTATTGGTGAAACCTCTTTAAGGTGCTAACTGCTAAGCATGATAGTTATTCATTGACTAACAATCTACAACATAATCAGATTGATTGCCCATCTCTTAGTTCTAAAAATCAAACTAATATTATGGTATTATCGAGAGCATGTGCAAAAGTCTCTGGCCCCATCATAGCCAAAATTATGTCAAATTTAGAATCAACAACATTGTGTGTGATTGAAAGTCTCAACCTTTATTTATTACCCAATCATTATACATTATATTATGAACCAATATTCCATTGCCAAATCAAACCATTTATCCTATGCATAACATTATTTATCCCTATTGGGAACACTTTCCTTTATAGAGGCTATGAAGACATCTTGTCTCAAAGGTTAGATAAAATAAAATCAATGACCCATAAAAATCAAAACATTATTGGAATCCAAATCAAAAGTAGGTTCTTGGTAAACCAGATATTTAGAAGAGGTGTGGGATAAATGTTGGAGAGTTGTAAGTGATGTCATGGAAGTGTCCTTGTGAGTGGATGAAGTGCCTTGATAACTTAAGTAACAATGACAAAGTGTGTAATGTGCTTGTTCTAAGTGTGCTTTATGTATGGTTGGTTGATCTTCAATATTAACATGGATAGGAAAGATCAGGGTTGAGTATGGTGATTTGAGCTTGTGAAAGGGGACATAATATAAGTCAAGAATTCTTTTAATTCTTATGTGTATGAGTAGAATTCACTCGGTTCATCATTGTTGTCATCTAGACACTTTGGGTCAAGTGGTACAAAATCTAAGTAAGTAATTTGATGATGTCACCATTGCCACATGTGAATGAGTTAAGGGGAGTTGGTCATATGGTTGTGATAAAATTAGTCCCTAGATTTTATGCACCAAATCTCAAGTCATGCATTGAATCATGGTTAAAGATTTGAGGGTGTAAAGTTGGCTTCTTAGTTAGAATTCATTATTTTCCCATACTTAGCCAAATTAACAATGTGGCCAGAAAGAACTAAGTAAGCATGGTGATGAGGTAAAAAATCACACACATGAAAGTGTCAAGAAAAAATTATCATATAGGTTTGTTCATTTTTTTTCCTACTTTATTTTTTCCAATTTTTAGATCATGCGATGTAGTGTGTCAAAAGATATGCATATGCAAAGTTGGGCTCCCAGGCAGTTTGACTATGTTTTCCCATAGCCAATTTTATAATGTGGTAAGAAGAGCTGAGTGAGAATTTTGATGGTGTTATATATTGCACATGTGAAGGTGTCAAGATAAAATGATCATATGGGTTTATTTAGTTTTGAGCATAGATGATTTGTGCTAAATTTGAGATCATGCATAGAAGTTTGGTAAAAGTTATGTAGGAGCAAATTTGGTCTCTCAAACAAATTCTAAGCATAGTTGGCTCTATGATAGAGTATTTTGAGAAGGATATTTAATGGTGATATATCTCACACATGTGAAGGATTCAAGATCAGTGTGTCACATGGTTGTAAGATCGATGATGCGTGTTGCTCTAAGGATTCAAGAAGTAGCAAGATGAGGATAGGTGACTAAAGTTTAACATCTGAGAATTGGTGCATATGATTTAAAGATAAAAAGATATTGATGGTGTGTATTTTATCTAATATGAGAAGACATGAGATGAAAGCATTGTGTTTGAAGGTTAACTATGACCGTTATCATTCAAATATTTGAATTTAACATAGGAAAAAATTAGAGCTCTATATTTTGTCCATATCTTTCGATATAATAAAAATTTGCTCATGTAGTAAAAGGAAAAGTGGTAGAGAAATTCAAGGTGCATCTATTAATATGGAATTTAAGATTTGGAAGTGAATATAAACATATTTATGGTGATTTAAAGATGACTATATGTTTGACTATGTTTTACAAGTGACCTGAGAAGGATGTTTGAGCTTGTGTTGATGCTATTTTGATGTCTCACAATGAATTTGATATTAGAAGATGTTGTAGACTCCATGAATATGATTTTTGTGGATTTTGAAGGTGTGTTAAATCTATCTTGAGTATGAACAATGCTTAATAAGTTGACTGTATGTTTGATATTAGTGTTCCTATGTATAAGGTCTTTGTTTGACTTGTTTGAGCATATGCATAGGTGAGATAAGATAACTATGATCATTTTAGGATGTCAAAGGGGATATAAGGAGTGGAACCATGTATTTTAAAGTGGTCATATTTTCTTGTTTTTTTTTATGGTGAACTAAATGGGTAAATATGTCTCCATGAGACTTATAAGAGCTATAAGGGCCTTATTAAAAGGTGTAGTTGCTTAAGGGTGACCTATAGATGCTATGGCCAACCTATGGATATTGTATTGAGCCATGTATTTGTATGATGGATGATTTAAGGGCTGATTAAGGTAGTGATTATAAATATTTCTCTATAAATAGTGAAATCAAAGATGGGGATTTCTAGAATTTGGATGGGAGACTAAGGAGTGATTAGAGAGAGGAGTGTGTGTGTGTTTTATGGAGGGAAGGAGGGGTAGAGTGCCTTAAGGATGAGTTTAAGATTAGAATAGATTACAGACTATTTTTATGACCAGTTGGTAATAATTATATTGGCATAATAGTGTGCTTGCTATTTGAGTGTGAGCAAAGGTGAAGTTGATAAGCAGAGGTCCATCATCAGGTGTTATTGACATCAGTTCATATGTGGATGTGTTTATAGATGTTTTTGTAGAAGCTCATCATATAAGGTGGTTGTATCCTCTTTTCAAGGTATACATTGCTAAAAGGTCTAGTTGTTGTTGCATCTTAGCTAGATAGATGTGGTAGCACCTTGTGGGATTGTAGTCTCACTAAATAAGGATTATAGTTCCTTGATCATTTGTAGATGGTCTAAATTGGATCTTGTTATTATGAGATAGTAATTAAATTGCAAGTTGCAGTGGGTTTTCACCCCCAAGAGGGTTTCCCATGTATGTCATGTGTTTTGTGACTGATCTTACATTGTCTCTCTTGATCATTGATGTGAATGTTGTGTATGTTTCATGAATAATAGTGGTAACTAATTAAGTGTTTGTAAAGATCAGAATTTAAGTTGGATTATTTGGGATCACTTATTCACCCCCCTCTTAGTGATTTCACCTCTAACAATAACAACTTAAATAATTTATTATTTTGGTTGCATCCTATGTTGATTAGGACATGCATCTTTAGATTAACAGGAACAATAGAATCACTTATTGTGCCTTTCCATTTTTTCATTTTTTTGCCTCATTTTTTTGTACTTTTTCATACATTTGATCTACATTGACTTGAGGTACACTATGTAGGCAATGCTCAATTTCTATTGAATTTAACTTGGTCACCCATTTTCCATGTTCTTACCATTTTATAAGTAACCTAAGTCTTATGTTATTTCCATTTTGTGAGTTACCATTATGTGCATTTTTCATTTGAAGTAGATACATTACTACACCCTTGTCTTTTCTTACACTCTTGGCATTTTACCAGACAATTCTCATATTTCTTCTACACCAAAATTATGTTTCTTTATCATCAATTTTCTTCTATCCCATATCTTGAGAGAGCTAAATTTGGCCTGAAGTTCATGTTGGATCTTTCATCCATGCAACTATGTAGGCAACATCTACTTGCCTTGTGCATTTGAATTCAACTCAACTACCCCTTCCTTTTTCTTCTATTCCCCCTCATTTTTTTTGTTTATTTTATTGCTTCCTATAGCCTAGGGGAAATTTTTGTCTATTTTGTGTCATTATTTCCCTATCACCTGGGGGAAACTTTGTCTCCATTGTTCTTGTTAGCATTGTACGAGTGTCATTGTCACTTATCTTAGGGGTCACCCTGTCATAGATGCCTCTATTACACACACATGAAAAATTTGTTTTCTATTTGTTCTAACATTGTGATTAACCATTATTTCTCTTTTGGCTTTGTTTAGAATAGTTTACTTACTACACTTTTCTTTACTTTGGATTGGTTTAGTTTATGTTATTTTTTTTGTTCAATATTTCTTTATTCATTTTTATTGGTGTTTTTGTTGTGCTTTTTTGTCTCTTCATTTATTTTTATTGGTGTTTTATTTTTCATACATTTATTTTTATTCATGTTTCATTATGTATTTATTTTATTTATTGGTGTTTTGTTGTGTGTTTCTTCTTGCCTTTTGTATTATTGTTTTGTGTTTTTGTGTGTTTTATTTATTTACTTGCTCCTTTCTTTAGGTTGTTTGTTTGTTTTGTTATGTTTGAATACACTTCATAAACATTTTGAGTCTGGCTTTACCTTGGGCTTGACTTGTTTACATTTACATTTAAATTGTTTTATTACTTGTTTATTTTAAAGTACACCTTGTTAGTGTGTGGGTCTTGATTATTCATATCTTGATTCCAGGTTATTTAATAATTTTTCATTGCCTTGTTTTATTATTTGCTTGTTTTTAAGTAAATTCTTGTTCCTACTTAAATATTGATAATTCATTTTTTGATTTTGAGTTAGTTACATTTTTGTATTTTGCCTTATTTTCATCATTATTCTTTTTTACTTTATTTTTTATTCAAATGTAAATAGTTACAACTTTAGTTTTGGTAGTTTTTATCATTATCTTTAGTTATAAATATTCATATTTGAACTAGTCAATCACAAATGAAATACAATGTTATTATAAGTTACTCATACTCATGATGCATAATTTCATTTTGTTAAATTAACACCAAGTGATCTAAAGTCCAAAAGTTAATGTGGCACCGAAGAACATCTCTGAAAGCTCTATTTTACATATCCATTACCTAAATATGATATCATAAACATAGTTGAACATTGGTCCATCTTTTTTCTATTCTTTATTCTTCATTCCTTTTTCTATTGCTTCTAGGATAACTACATTGGCTTGAGGTCCATCTGGACTATGTAGGTAGTATTAGATACATGTCATATCTTGAGTCAGGTTAGCCACCATTATTCTTTCAATCATTTTTTTCATCACTTTGCACATCCTCATGTGCCTCGTTATTTGTGGCTTCTTTAGGCATTAAACCATTGCACCTAAATTTGCACCACTCATTTTTAATTTGTGTGGGAGGTTATATCCTTGGGATATTATTTCCAATTTTACCTAATGGGGCATAATATTTAGACCAATCATCAATCCAATCAGCCCTACTGGGGCAAAATCAATTATCAGTTGTCAAATCAACCCTCTTAGGGCAAAATCAATTTATCAATCGATCAAATCCACTCTATTGGGGGACATTATTGATTCATTAACCTCTTTTCTCTAGAGAAATACTCTCATTTTATTTTTCTTCTAATTATAATCTCTGTAACTTTTGACCTGATTTTGGTAGTTCAAAGTATGCAACTTGTTTCAAGATCGATCCTTCCCTAGTCCCACAATTTTTACCCTCTTTTGGGTATGTCAAAGTCTGTCACTTATATTTTGGGATGCATTCTTCCCACTTTCACTATCTTTGGGCCCATTATATTCTATTTTATTTTGATAATTATTAATCAACATGTGCAAGCATATGGATTTAATCTCATCCATGGGTTAATTTCACTCTTTCTCTCTTTTTTGAGAGTCTATCCCTCTCTTTCATCCTCATATGCCCTCTTGAGGGGGCATCATGGGTTACTAATTATTTAATCAATCATTACATTCTAACTTCTTATTAATGACATTTTCATTCTTTGAGAAGTCATTTCTTCATCTAGTGTCTCACAATGCCTTCTCAAATAGGGGCAAAAATGTAGACACCCCATTTTTATCACTTTCATATCTAAATGGTTGTTATAATGACTTCTTATAAACAATGAAAATTAAGCCTATAAACCATTGACACAATCTAAATCATCTTAACACATCATGTGCAATTCTTGATTCATGTTAATATGTTCTTATATATGGTATTATCTTATATACAACATCACCTTCTTCTAATTATTCTCTAGTCAAGTTGTGACCTAACAATTGACATTTTTTGACCATTTATATAAGATAACCTTGTCTAAATTTAGAAATGGCAATTAACCTAATCAAAGGTGCTTAATTCGTTAAACCCATTTAAATGCATAGTCAAAATGTCTATGGCTAATTAATGAATCTCTATTTTTAGAAATTCATAAAATCTAGATTGATGACATCATCATGACATCATAAAAATATCTAAAATGGTGACATCATGCATGACATCACCCTAAAACTTGTCAAGCACTCAAATTACAAATATCACACAAATATCTAAATTTATAAGCCATGCTTATTAATTGCAACATTTAATGCTTTGAGCCTCCAAGATTGAATGGATTTGTGGCCACACATCTTGATCTCAAGATAGTCAAAAATTGATTCCCTCATTTCTAATAATCTATAAATACAAGGGTCTTCAATCATTCTTTTAAGCTCTTTTTGTGTAAAATTATTATGCAAAATTATCTTCAACCAAACTCGAATTGTGTAAACTTATTTTACATAAATACTTTCAAATAAGCTTCAATCATTCACTCAATTAGACCAAATTGAATAACCAAAGCCATTGGTGAACTAAGAGATGACATATGCTCATGCTACACCTCATTAACAAAGATTTGGAGTACCAAATCTGGTGAAAATCATGCTTATTGAGCATTTTTGGAGGAGGGACAATATTTGGAAGGTATTACATCATTTGAATTCATAATTATCTTATTTAATTTATTAGCACCACCCCTTGAGGGAGTAGGCTTAACATGTTAATTTTTTTTGCTTATTTTGAGATTTTTTGACTAGCGCATGTGCTAACTTATTTTGTAATCCTATTTTACACCAATGACCATACTTCTCATGTTGTGTCAATTTAAAAAGAGACACTAAAACTAGAGCTACATGTGATGCAATATTAGTATGTAAATTTATAGACTCTAGTATAAAAAGTTTGATTGGTTGATATTCTAAAACTTCACTTTGAGTTGTATGATTTTTGTCAAATATATTAATCGGTGTACAAATTGAAGATACATTTTGATATACATAATTATCTATGAAATTTTGCCCTTTGGTTTGTTGTTATCTTGATTAGTGTATATACTAGAGTTGTTTTTAATATCTATAATTATTTCCATATATCTATTTATTGGTGTTTGAACTGAAATTATGCCCTTGGGTTTGTAGTTATTCCCATATATCTTAATTTGTGTATGCACTGGAGGTGCATTCTGATCTTTGTGAACTAGTTACCATCATTTTTGAAACTATGGTGTATGAGACTACTCATAAATATGTGTCGTCGAAGTCACATGCATTGTATGATGAGTAACCAATGGTTCTTTAAAAAAAAATCCTGAGATAACTTTGTCATAGAGGAGTGTGATATAGGAGAGTATGGTGAATGAGATCTCAGTGCCCCCTATGTAAACTCTATGATGCCTCAAGTAACATATTGGTTGATGTAATATTAGAGTGCATGATAATGATCATTTGAATGTCCATTTATCTTGTGAAAATGAATATATGGCTTATGTGGTACCTAGTGCAAATGATGTGGTGGATGATGATGAGTATAAGGAAGTGTGATAATCCTCCTATCTAATAGTGTAATCAAAATGTCATGAGATCCAACCTTATCTAAAAACTGTATAACTACTCTATGGATATCCTATGTTCTGTTCACTATATAAGGTACTATATAGAGTTGATCTTTTCTGTTATTGAGTATCTTTATTGGTGGCCTCTATTCTACTAAGTTCTTAATTTTAAGTGGAGTGGGCTATTATACCATATTAGATGATTGAGGCTCTGAGGGGTCTATATCTAAATTTACCTCTAATTATGTAACTACTAATCCTAACTCTTCCTCTAATGCTATAATTACATTACCTACATGTATAAATGATTTATATGTTTGATATAGTAATCTCTCTTTAAGAGAATATATTAAGCTTCTGGTAAAGATGCACTATACTTCTAAATATATTACTTGTTAAATTAGCTAATGTAGACAAGATTTGAACCATAAAATGTATTTAGATATTGGATCCATCTCACCTTGATGTAATCAAGGTAACATATAATGTGTTACTATAGGTCCCTTATTCTATATGTAATGCCTAAGAAAGACTATCTCTAACTCCTCATATGTGTGTAAAGATCCACTAAGGATTGTGTGATAGAACCAATCTGGTGTTTTCCCATTTAGTGACTTTGGAAACAATTGAAGTAGAGTCAAATTATTTGTAATATGGGCCATGGAATTATCATAAGCTTTAAGGTACAAGTATGGATCTTTATATCCATCAAATATAGGCAACACTGGTATCTAAAAGTTGTGTGGCAACCTTGTAGTTGGGATTCTGTGTGGAATAGAGTTGCCATGTATAACATTGGCATCAACTGAGATTTATATGCTTTGTTATCTAAAGTGAGATGGTATACTTATTGTTATGAAACACCCACAACATGCATCAAAGAAATTAACACTTATGTAGGTATATTATCATCATCAAGTGGTTCATTTAATGCTTAAATTTTGCTATTTATCTTAGCCATTGGTACATTATATTAGAAATGTTTTTAAGAGAGGGTTGGTTTACTCTCAATAATATTTGGAGGTGTGATTGTTAGCACCTAGTTAGAGGGAAATGAGCTACCACCCTTGTTTAGGTTAGTTTGACAAACAATGCCTACTATAGTAAGGGGGGTTAACGGAGATTCATTGGTATATTTTATATTATTAAGTTGTGAAGAAGTATCACATTATAGTTGAATAGAAGGTACTTTATTCTCAAGTACATGTAAATTATGAACATAATAATAATAATAATAATAATAATAATAATAATAATAATAATAATAATAATAATAATAATAATAATAATAAGTGTGTGCGTGTGTGTGTTTTTACATGTAACCTAATATTTTGTTGAACAAGAGAGATAGGTGAGGTAAGAGAAGAAGCATAAGGTGTAGATTCTATGTCATCTTCATCATAATCAAAATAATCATCATTATCCCATGGTTCATCAAAATCAAAATTTAAATAATTTGTATAATTAAGAGTAGAATAAGTATCATCCACATGCTCATTAAGAGAGAAATAAGGGGAAGATTTTAACTTTTGTACTGCTATGCAATGTATTATCATATGTAGGAGTAATGCAAGGTATTTGTTCACTAGCTATTTTTGGAATGCAAGCATGATTATCACTTTCAATTCTGGAATCAAGGGTAGGATAAGTAACAACCATGCATTATTTTTGCACATTATGACATATAGGAGAAGAGTTAGAGACATTTACATTATCAACTTGTTGTAAAGAATCATTGCATTGAGCTTGAAATGTGAAGGAAGGTGATAAAATAATTTCATCTACCTTAGTTTGTGAATTGGTAAAAGGTGTAATATCATTTATACTTGATTTTTCAAATGTAACTAAGAGGGGTAAAGAATATGCATTATTCATATCTAGTTTACTTGAATCATGAAAAAGTGGTTTTCATGTAGTGCACTTAATATTGATTTAATTTGAATAGTGAAGTAGCAAAAGTAATTAAAAATTTAGGATCACATTGGAATAAAGCACTACCAATAAGAGGTTCTTTTGGCATTATATTGCTAGTTTGATTTTGAGGATTAAGATAAGAGTGAGAGTAAAGAGAAGATGATGTATTTGATAAATCCTCATGTTCATTTTCACTGTCATGCTCATAGTTATTCTCATATACATCATTATAATAATAGTCATGATCATAATTATAAATAAATTCATTATTATGCTTTGATATACAATATTGAAAATTAGTCCATCCATTGTTATGATCATGAGAAAAATTCAATAATGCATCAAGTGGATGAGAGGTAGAAGACATTGTAGATGCCATTTTAAACTTGATAAGGAAAATGGTGTAAACAAAGAATGACAAACACACAAGAGGTAGAATATAATATAACATAAATATGTGTCTAATGTTTGAAAATTTGAAAAAAATTGTAATAAAAAATAAGAATATTATTGAAACCCTAATTATTCATATTTTTTATGTATAGAGACTTAGTATGTGGATCTAGTGTTTTGATTTAGGGTTGTGTTGTTAAAATTTAAATTAGTGAAATAAATGAAACCATAATATATGATTAATTAAATTAGTTAGGTAATGCCAAAAAATTATAAAATTAGAATTTTGAAACCCTAATTTAATACACAAAATTTGGATAAGGTAAACCCTAAAGAAAATTAGGGTTTTAAGCAACTTTTGAAGTAATTCAGGTTCACCAAATATTTTAACATTTTAAGGTTGTACTAGTGTATGTATTTTGTAGTTAAAGGGATAAATGTGTTACTAATATATAATAAAATAAAAATTGAGAGGAGAAAAGGAGCTTGTCTAGAGATAAATAGTTTTTTACATAGATCAGGGCACTGGAAATGACTGAGCAGACACATAGGAATCTTTCATCTTTTGACTATTTGTTATGATTTAGATTCAAACAGTAGTGCCCCTATCATGATAATGGCACAATGTGGTGTTAATGTCAAATTTTGGAACTAATGTCCTTCTTGTAGGGCTGTCTGTAACTTTCAAAGAAGTTACAAGAGGTTTTGGAGGTCCTGTAGGTGGTTTTGTATCAATCATGGGCTCATCTGTGTCACTATTTTGGCTAAATATGTTCTAAAACCCTAATGAATACCTAAACATATGAAAAAATAAATGGATCAAATGCAAAAAAAAAAGAAAAACTAGGTTGTGGGATGTTATAATCATGTAAAGTATAACCCCTGTTACCTTGGCCATTATCTACATTAACCCCAATGCTGGGGTCTCAAATCGCATGTAGTTCTCCATTAGGGAATGTGCACCATCAAATTACATAATATGATATAATTATTTTCACTTAGGCCCTTCTTTGATCAAGCATGCAATGTATAGGTATGAAGACTGAGTAGTATGTAAAGTATTTGAGTTATACTATTGGTTGATTTTATGTAAATAAGTACCAAAATAATAAGTGCTAGACATAAAATGACTTATGAGGCTCTTTAGATAAAAGGATATTTGTTTTAAATAAAATATCTTTTTTTTGGCTAATAAATTATAAAATAGAGATAAAAAACATAAGATAAGGCTCATGAAGGGGTTAGGACTCAAACACAGGTGAAAGGGTCCATCAGACACTAGAGCCATAAGTGGACACTAGTGCCATGTGGCACTACTATCCTGAAAGTGGCACTAGTGTCCAAAGGCTTAGAATAATGCTAAAACCAAGGAAGATAGGCTAGCCCCCCTTGTGATTGGAAAAAAGGTGACCTATGATTACTGGGAGTGTCACAAACAAGGAAAATAAGACATATAAAGATAAAAAAGACTCAAAATGACCAAGCAAACAAGGACTATAATCATCACTAAGACCTTCATGTGAAAGAGTAACAAAAGACATAATACTTGTGGTTGCTTGACTAAATTAGGGTGTTTATAGAAACGAACCTCCAATTGATTTTTCAATACCTCTTCAACAAGTAATGCCACATTGGGATGCATATTTCTTAGTTTTTGCTTTACTAGTTTGGCATCCTTATGGACAATAGATGGTGCACAACTAGTGATGGATCAAAACCTTGTCATGTTGGCATATGACCATGCAAAAACATCTGAAAATTATTTAAGCTAGAGTGTGAAAGTGGTTTGTTCCTCTAGATATAATAATGCAATAAGTTTCATAATTTTTGGATTTCACATGTTCCAATATTAACCTTAATAGTGTTTTCAATTAAGAGGGTTGATTCTTATTGATACTCTATAGGAGATGGAGGAATATTAAAATCCCCTTTAGGTTATTTATGATTTTGAGATTCTTCTAAAAATGTAGAGTTTGTTATTGTATTGATTTGATGCTTTTGATGTGAATGTAAAATATCCCCAAAGTATACAAAATCATCCAACTAAATGTAAAAGCCCTATTCATGGTCCCCTGCTAGGATATGATCTCTGATTATAAAAAAATTGGATATTGCCTCATCCATCTTGAAATGGTCAAGTGGAGGTGATGGTTGTTTATCTAATTAAATAAGGTTTAGGTATGTAAGTTCAAGCATTAAAATGAAATTATCATGGAATAGGTTAGTAATTTCAAAATCTTTAAGTTGGCTATAGATAGAACTTGTGTCAGTGTTTGAAGAGACTTCGTCAGATTCATTAGAAGGATCATTGATGTGAGGTGCTGCTACACCCTTAACCTATGGCATGTATAGGGATACGTGTGGTTGAATTGTGGCTTACATACCTCTCATATTATCTTGTCGCATTTTTCTATGTTCTTAGTAAGGTCAACCTATGGAATAGCCATGTCTAATTAAAGTATATATAAGAGGTAGTGTCTAGTATGTGATATCATATTGTGAATTCTAATCTTATTGCATTATTTTAGAGGTTACCCCCTCAAATTATCTTAGTTATATTTATCAAATAGTCTATTCTTATATCAATTATTATTATGGAGATATTATCTCTACTCTCATTTATATGATATATTATTCTATTAAGCAAACAACTAAGTACTTTCATTACAAGTGGTATCAGAGCTTTAATTTGGGAAAGTTTCTACAACATCATTTTTTTAGGTCTGGTGTTGTGTGTCTCTTTCAAGCTGAAGGATCAAAAAACATAACTTATGATTTGGGAAGAATTTAATTTTTCCATCATTATAGTATTTTTCAAAGTTATTTTTTAAAAAAATAGTAAAAAAAGTCTAGAAGTTTTATTCTTGTGTAAATTAACAGTCATTAAATTCATCTTTGTATGATGATTGCAACCTTATATTATATTGGTATATTTTTTGGGCTAAAACTTTTCACCCTTGTGCACATTAGTAGTCATTGAATTCATCTTAGTGAGGTGATCACAATAGTCTCATCTATTGATACATTTTTTTAGGGATGAAACCCTCATAAGGTTTGTGCATTATTATTCTTAACACTCACAAATGTGGGAAAGGGAAAGAAACTCCTAAAACTCCTCACAAGGATGACATGGAGTCTGGAACTTATGATCTATATATTTTGGAGGTTTTCAATAACTTTAGTTAGATTTACATGGAATGATGTGAAAACATAATCTCAATGTAGTTAAAGGGGACATCATGGGGATGAGAGGGAACCTAAATGGATTGCAAGATCAATTACAACAAATAACTAATTATCCAAATTTTTATCTCAATATTTTAAAAATAACCCTTCACCATTCCAGTGAATTTCTCTTCCAAATAATCACATTGCCAATCCTGGTCTGAAGCTAATGTTGCCAAAAGTGGACTTGCACAAGCTTGATGGTAATTATCCACTCACATGGATCACCCAAATTATTCTACATCATACTCTAAGTTAAAAAAGGTGGTTATGGCCTCTACATAAATAGAACATGAATAATTCATTTGGTATCATTGGTTGTGTGCTAAAAAAATTAAAAATGATCTCTTGATTTATTGGTTTGTATTTTCTAAAGAGATACAACTCCACTATTACAATAATGTCTCAGAAAGATTATTCAACGAACTAGCTAAATTACACCAAATAGGGATTGTAAAGGATTATATTCATCAATTTCAAAATCTATCCTTATGTGTGGTGGACATCACTGAGTCAAATTTGGCCGACCTATTTTTAGGTGGCCTCAAATATAGTATCTAATTGGAAATTTTCATGTTTAATCCTAGTTTAATATCTAATGCCACACCAAGGGCACAAATGGAAAAGTAAAATGAGTTGATCAAATAAATGTGTTTTAATAATTTTCATGAATGTACTTTCCCATCACCTTAATTTCCTCATCCTACCAAATTAACCCCTCAACAAATAAGGATAAGCATATAAAAGGGTTGTGTTTTGGCTATGATAGAAAATGGAGAAAAGTAAATCATTATGTTGAAAAGAAGTTGTTATATATTGAAGTCATCAATGAGGATGACAGAGATTATGAATCCTCAGGTGTAGGTTTGGATGAAACTAAGGATGAATTTGAAGAGTCTCAACCTATATTTCATGTCATGCACTTTTAGGTATTAGTACTCATAAAACTCTTAATATTTTATGTTTCTTCAAGAAATAGAAGGTGATTGTGTTGATTGAATCTGGTAGTACACACAAATTAATCAATAGTAAGTTAGCTACTCATTTAAACTATTTCATTTACCTAGTTCCAATATTTTAGGTCATGATTATAGATGGTGGTATCATTAACTATTATGTAAAATGCCATAGTATTAAGCTTAGTATGGGATACTAACTATTAGATTATCCTATGTTTGCTATGCCCATGGGAGGGGATAACATTGTTTTGAGAGTGCAATGGATCACCACTTTAGGTAATATTAAGATGAATTTATAGGAATGATTCATGCAATTCCATTCAAAAGGTAAAACATTTAAACTGCATGGATTATAGGTTAATCTACATAACTAATTAGTTTCCATCCGATGACAAAGATTATCATAAAGAGTGATGAAGGATTTGTAGAACATTTGTTTTCCATAGAGGTTAAACCAATTAAGGAGTATACCCATCCTATTTTACAAATGGTGTTGGATGCCCATTCTATTATTTTTAGTGACATGCCAAAAGGAATTTCACCAAGCTGAGCACATGATCATGCCATCAAACTAATTCCTTAAATTACACAACCCAACATCAAACTCTATAGGCATCCCTATGCCCATAAGAGTGAAAATGAAAATATGGTACAAGAGATGTTGGAGGAAGGAAGCATTGACATAACCAAAGCAAATAATCCTCCCTAATGGTAATGGTACCTAAAAATTATGACACTTGGAGAATGTACCCATACTAAAAAGAACTAAAAAATTACACCATCAAAGAGAAGTTTCCTATCCAGTAATTTATGATTTGTTAGATGAATTTGATGGTAATATTTATTTTATCAAGTTAGATATTCACTCTAGGTATTATCAGATTCAAATCCATGAAGAATACATAACTAAAATAACTTTTAAAACTCATAAAGTCCATTATGAGTCTATGGTCATGCCTTTTGGCCTCATAAATGCACCATCTACATTTGATATTTTTTAGGATCGATACTTGGGAGTTTTGAGGGTCTTAGGCCCTTTTAACAAAAAGATTCAAAAAGAAACTAAAATGGTTTGACTAAGCATATAATCATACTGAGGCATATGATTAGACAAATAAAATAGGTTTTTAACAAAACCATACTAAAAGACAAAAAATTTATAACATATACCAGTATTAAAAAACTAGATATGACCAAGATTTACAAAAAACTGACTTATTACTTCTTACTCTAAAATAACCAGCTCTATCATTTTTCCCTGACTGGGCACCACATTCTCCATCATAGATGCCTATCTTAACCTAAAAATACAATAAAACAACACATCCTAATTCTTACTATCCTTCACTCTTCCAAACTTTACCAACTTCTTGTTTATCGACTCACTTTCAGGCTGCTTGATAGCAAAAAAACCAACCTTTTCTGAACTCGCCCTAGATCTTGACAACATTGCTATTACTTACCCTTCCACCATAGAGGATATTTAAATGATCCTTGTGCCACACATTTTCATAGCTATTTGATGGCCTTGATGTTGTTTTGTGAATGCCTAAGTACCCTCCATTCTTCAAGGCCTGAAATGGGCTTAAGCAAGTTCTCAATGATCAACATACTTACTCCTTATTTCTTTGAAACATCCATCTGCAATACACAAGCCGCTTCAACATATTTCATAAAATCCACTAGAGCCAAGAAATGAATCTCCAATTCTCAAAACATAGCCAAAAGAACAAAACCCAAGAAATCTCTCTAAAAAAAAGGCAGCATAAAAAAAGGTCCTAATGGAAGGGCATCTAATTCCTCCACCAACTCCAATCTATACTCAAGCTACATGAAAATCTCATTCATTAGTAGAACTTGATCCCTGTTTGACATTATCAAGCATATATTTATTGTGAAGAGTGAAGCCAAGTTTGAGTTTACTCTAATTCTCTTATTTTTCACCAAAAAATTCACACCCAACACTTGTCTACTACTTCTACCACCTATGAAGAAGGAACCCAAAAAACATTATACAAATGTGTTCTTGACATAGACTTGAAAAAACCCATTTCATATATCTTGGCTCATCCAAAGCTAGAGGCCAACTAGTCGATTCCAAGCTGAACCGATCCATCACACCAAAGCTCCAAACACTAGGACTCCACACCAAATAAGAAAGCCAATGTAACCACCTGAATAGAATGCCTCACATTAGATGATGCTTGCCAATAAATAACCATGCCACAAAACAAAAAAATACATAATGAGAGGGAGGGGCCCATCCTATAACTTAATTCTTGTGAAGATGATGCCATCAAAACATCATCCTATATGTGTATCTTGATGTTATCCATGACACCTGAAGGATGCTACCACCCAATAAACACTCTTATCTTTACAATCTAAAATCAAGATTTAGATTTAATAATGATTTTCCATTTTTTATTTACTATTATTCATTAAAAAAACATTTAAAAAGAAAACAAAATCAAAACAACACAAAAAACCATCCAAAGATATCAAAATTATAGAATTCTTTTAAAAAAACATTTATAATAATGATTTAACCTGTTAGAATTCAATTTGCTCAAAAATCCTGTAGTCTAGCCATTTGTTGCTAACATTATCCAACCTTTCCTCCTCACACTGGTCTATAGCCACATACAAAAAACCTAAAACTTTATTACTTTATAAAATAATGATTGCAATTCCATCCTTCACAAACTTCTAACTTAGGCCAAATGATGTCTAGGATATTTGCAATATTCTAAAATTTCACCCTAAGACTAGATTAAGCTATAATAACCACCTACAAATGTCCTTCAATTTTTAGAAAGGAGATTCCAGAATCCAAAGCCATATTAACCCCTATTGATAGAGATTGAGCTTCAACTTCATTATTAGTACCATTTAGAATTTTAAGGGAAAGGGTTCTAATTAGCGAACTGCTACAGTCTTTTATAACACACCCTACCCCGTAGGAACCTAGATTACCTCTACAAGATTGTCAAAGTTCAGTTTAAACCATCTGGATTTTAGAGGAATCTAGGGTGCGTCCTTTTTATTTTTCATATTTTTATTATTGACTATGGACCCATGAATGGGAAGAATTTTAATGAATTTCCAATCAATACATATTTGCATATCCCATTGTGAAATCATACCCTTATTTTTGAGAAGTTTTGAAGATACTACTTCTAAAATGGACATCTCTATATCTCGTAGGATAGAAAAAAGTGAACTCTCTTTATATTCAAAGATACGAGCATTCCTTTCTTTCCATATTGACCAAATAAGAATCACTAGACTACATCACCACAAGATATATAAGTCATTATTTACTTCTCTAATAGGCCAAGCTGTAAAAACTTTATAAAGATATTCTAGCCAAGCTTATCTCTAATTAAACCTGTTACAAAGCTAGACCTAGCACCATCGTGCAAACAAATAATTAAACAACAGATGGTAAATTGTTTCTTCTTTACAAATACTGCATCTGGAAGGACCAACAAACCCAATTTTCCTTAGACGATCTTGTGTCAAAATCCACCCATGGACCACCAACTAGGAAAATGCCCCACTTTTTGTAAGCCCTCTTTACTCTAACAAAGGAAACTAGCCTAATTTAAGGCATCATCTTCCACTTCCACCATCTGATATTCTAATATAACCGAGTAGATACTTGTCTTAGCACTAATCCAATGAAGTTGATGATGCTCTTTATTTTTAAGAAATATTTTCCTTAATTTGAGACAAGATTCCAAAGAAACAATTTCTTCTTGTGGAACCAAGAGTTCTTGTAAACTTTTCCAGCTACTAACAATATTATTGGAAGCTAGATCCTGAATTACATAATCCCTCATCAAACTAACCCATTGTTTTTCCAAATAAGCTTTTATCTAGCTATTTGTAAGTCTTCTACTAGAGGTTGATGGCCATTCCAAGATTCCAACCAAAAATCTACCTTTCTACTATTATTCACTATCAATGAAACATGCTGCCTTATCACCGATCTACACTTTAACATAAAATTACAAATATGAGAGCTTATGGGAGGATCAATAGTAGAGATTATTATTTTTGGGGAATTTGAATCAAGGTATTTCACTCTAAGTAACCTATACCATAGTTTTCCTAAATTAGTTACCCATTGTCAAACCAATTTAGCTCCTAGAGCTAAATTTTGTAAAGAAAGATCCTTAATCCTAGCCCCTCCTTTTATTTTCCTCATACACACACTTTCCCAATTCATTAGGGTAATTTTTTATCTTCCCCACAACCTTGCCAGAGAAAATCTTTCATAATTTTATGGAATTAATAATATGATCTGGAGGGGAAAGCACATAAAAATAATATGTGGGAAGAACACTTAAAATAGCTTTAATTAACATAATTATCCCTGCTAGAGAAAGCTATCTACCTTTCCACGAACTCAAATGGGCTTTAAATCTATCCATAAATTTTTTCCAAATATTTTTGAAGCTTGATCCTTTAAAAAATAGAACCCTTAGATATTTACCCATAAGCTTCCCAATCTTAAAGCCAAGAATCTTGCTTAAATTCTTTTCCACCCTTTAACCACAATTTACAAAGTAGATTTCATACTTACACTCATTAACTCTTTGCCCTAAAGCTGCTTCATAGTTACACAAAATTATTTTTATTTACCTTGATTCCTCTATCACTTCTTTACCAAATAGAAAGGTATCATATGCAAATTGATGATGAGTGAGACAATCGAAGTTATCAACCACTTTCAACCCCTTAAGTCTATCTTGGCCCTGTGCTGATTTTATATCTCTCCCCAAGGCTTTTGCCATAATGATGAAAAGAAAGGGAGATAAAAGTTCCAATTTCCTCAAACCTCTAGATATGGAGAATAAACCAGATAGGATTTCATTAACAAGTATTGAAAATTAACAACTAAAAACCTAGTCACACCATTCTTCACTAAAGCCAAATTTAAGTAGAATTCTGAAGAGAAAATGAAAAATTGACTCGATCATAGTCTTTGATAATATCTAGTTTTATCATCATACCATTTTGATGATTATAAATCAAGGAATGCATTATTTTTTGAGTAACAATAATATCATCTTGAATAATTCTACCTGGAACAAGACCTTCTTGTTCACTAGAGATCATTTTTCTAGAAGAGGTTTAAATCTTTCAGCTATAGCTTTGGAAATGATCTTATAAATAGTATTGCACAAATCCATCAATTTATAATCCATAAAGGAGTTCTATGATTCACCTTTAGGCAATAAAGAAATAAAAGTGGTGTTAATTTCTATCTACATTTTCTTTTTTAACCTTGATTCTTCTACCATTTCTACAATGTCCATACCTACTATTTCCCATAAAGACTAAAAGAAAGATGCTGGAAAACCATTAGGCCCTAGAGCTTTATCTTTCACCATATAAAAGACCACCTTTCTAACTTATTGTAAATAAAAGGGTGATACCAATCTATCATTAATTTCTTAATAAATTACCACTAATATATCCTGAAGAAAATCATTTTGAGCATTTAATTTAGAATAAGCTTCATCATTCAATAAATTTTAGAAAAAATTGATCGCTTCCTTCCTGATCTCCTCTGGTGATCCCAATGCCAAAATGTGCCCCGATAGTATATAAACTATTATATTCAATTTTCTCTTTGCTTTTATTGATTTATGAAAAAATGTTGAATTTATATCACCTTCTTTCAGCCAATTCTCTCTTGATTTTTGTTTCCAATAAATTTCTTCCTGAGAGAGAATTTCTTCATACTTACTAGCCAAATTTTTCTCCAAATTTGAAATTATCCACATCCATACCCATTTTAAAAACTTTGTCATTTAGATATTTTAACTTTGATTCAATCCCATATTTCTCTTGAAAAATATTCTTAAATTGGTCTCTATTCCAAACTTTTAACTTTTCCTTCAAGAATTTAAGGTATTTAGCCATCTGCACCATTTTAGAACCTTAAGGAAGTGAAAAACTCTCCCACCATACTTTTACCAAGTCAAAAAGAGAATGATCATGTAACCACATTAATTCAAACTTAAAAGGACATCTTTCTAGGGGAGAATCAAAATTGATAGAGAGAACAAGCAAAAGATGATCAAACCCAGGAAATTGAGAAACCCAACAATCCGGTTTTCTATTATCTTGAATCCAGTTTGAGGAGGAAAAAATCTTGTCCAATATTTAAAAAATATTTTCCTTTCCCAATATTTTATTATTCCAAGTAAACCAACCTAAATTTAGAACAATATCTTCCATATTATTCTGGTCTAAAAAGGAACCAAAATCTTGACTTGCTTGAGAAGCTAAAAAATGACCTCCTTGCTTATATTCTTGACTCAAAATGATGTTAAAATCCCCTTCTGAATCTTCTTCTACCTCTTTTTCTAACTCTATTTCAAAGACCGATCCTTGCTCCTCATCACTATGAGCTCCCTGCTCTTCCTCCTCAGTCCCTCTCAACTATTTTTCATTTTCCAAGTCCATCTGATTCATTAGAACCATTTCTCTAATATTTAGTGATTATTTCTCAAGGAAATCATGATTTTTAATCATTGAGGCTTGGGAAATAATTTCTATAGAACTAATTTTCACCAACATATCTTCTATTGCTTTAATTTTATCTGATAAACTAACTCCAGATGGTTGCTCATTAGGCCTTTCTTTTACATTCTATTTTAAAAACATGAAAATAATTCTTCCTCCCTTAGGAAATGCCTTTGGTTTCCATTCAGGGCCAAATTTAATAGTATTGGTATGAAGGGTGCTCCTTTTGATCTTACAAAACTTCTAAATATGCTCTAGTTGATGACAATTGTAACATCTAAAAGGAATATTCTCCACATCAACCCTTTACTACCACTCTCACCCTGTAGTTTTGATAATAACAAACTTAGGAATCTGTTGATCTAGATTAAGTTCAACCCTAAACCTAGCATAATTAGATCACTCCCCTTTCAAAGACAACATCTATTTCCATCACTTCTCCCACCAAGTTACCCAAAGCCAACAAACAATCCTCGCTCCAATATTCCAAAGGAAACCCATAGAATCTTAACCAAGGGGGATAACTCCCTTTTCTAGATTTTAGAGGATAAAAATTATGGATCCATTTTTTAATGCAAATACCTAGACCTTATAAAGACTAGTTTTTCACTTTGAAAAGTTTGTCTTTGTCTTTTTTAGATGAAAAGGTAGCTACAAAAAAAAAAATTGGTAGAAAAATCAACTTTACTTCCTTAGCCCATTTATATTTAACCCAGAGTTCTATGGATCTAACTAATGGCCATTTACCAATGCATTTATAGATTAAGGTACACTCTAAAATATTCTAAATCTTAGAAATAAATTAATCTGAAGACCAATTTAGGTTTTAGTTTTTCCTTTCTTCGCCCCAAACCCTAACATCACCTTCGAGCCAGATTCCTTAGAGATTGAATTTTCATGGCCTTCCTTCCTAAGAGGGGAATTTTCATGAGATTATTCCCTAAAATCTTCCTCTAAAACCTCCACAAAAATATTTTTCCCTTTAATGGCCTACTGTTCTTACTAAATCTGGCCTATCTTCTTTCCTTTCCATTTTTTACCTAATTTACCTCCACTCTCATCCTCATTCCACCATTCATTATCTTCCTTTATCACTTCTAAAATATTTCAATTCATTTTTTTTATCATGATTTCCTCCTATTTTACCTTTCATATTCTCTAGTTTTGACAAGGAAGCAAAACTGAGCCTCTAAGTCCTCCTGTAGCTTTATTTTCTTGCCTTGTGAACCCTTTCACTGATCCTTCTCAGTCCCTCCATTATTTGCCTCTTTACTTTCTCCTTCACTTTATCTCCCCATTTTTCCCCTCATAAATTTATACTAGTCCTCTAATATTGCTTTCTAACCCAAAACTTGAGAAAATGAATTTTCAAAACAAAATTCACAAACCTAAGATGAAAAACCCAAAACTTATCCATCTACATTTGAGATTTCGATGAATACTATTTTTATGCCATTTTTTAGAAAGTTTGTGTTTTTTTTTTATGAAATACTCATTTACAAACAAAATTAGGAAGACCATTTGAAGCATGTTAAATAGGTACTCTCACTTTTAGAATAACCTCAACTTTATGTCAAACCTTCTAAATGTTATTTTGGCATCTAAGAGGTAGATTAATTGGGTCATATTATTTTACATGAAGGATAAAAATTTGATCCTAAAAATATCCAAGCAATGATGGAGTGGTAGGTTCCTAATACCCTTAAGAACCTCCTGGGATTTTTGGGGATAATTGGTTACTTTTACAAGTTTGTCAAAAATTATGGTAGCATCACAAACCCACTCACATATCTATTGAAGAAATAATCCTTCTAGTGGATTGATATAATTACAAAGGCATTTGAATAGTTGAAAATGGCTATGTGCACCACTTTAATTTTAGTTACTGCCAATTTTTATAATTTTTTATTATTTTGGAATGTGATGCATCAGGGTATGGCATGGGGGTTGTACTAATTCAAGAGGGAATACAAATTTAATTTGAGAGTCTCCAACTAAAGAAAAAAATCTCAATCTAATCTATGAGAAAGAGATGTATATTTTTCATGTAGTCAAGCAATGGAGACCTTATCTAATGGGTCATCACTTTCAGGTAAAGACTAATAACATTAACCTCAAATAGTTTTTAGAAAAATGATTATATTCTAAATAAAAATAAAAAAGGGTGAAGAAAATGGTAGGCTATGATTTTTAAATAGTCTATAAGAAAGGAAAAGAGAATCTGGTAGTAGTTGCACTATATTAGAGTGATGAATTAGTTGAGGCATTATTATAATTAATGACCATTTGGTAGGCAGACTGGCTATAGGAAGCAAGATCAAAATGGGAGAATGATAGTGATAGCCATGATTTGATTCAAAATATTCAATAGAGTTCTAGGAAATATGAATATTTTAGATGGAAGGGGAACACATTATGGTATAAACATATATTATACCTATATAAGTATTCTCTCCTCAAACATAAAATCCTTTAGGAACTTCATGCATCTTCAATAGGAGGTCACTCAATATTTTTGAAAATATATCATAAAATCAAGCAAGATTTATTTTGGGAAGGACTCAAGGGGGATGTCCATAAATGTGTGGTTGAATGCATGGTATGTCAATAGAAAAAAGGTGAAACCATTAAGACCCTAGGTCTTTTGTAGCCTTTATCCATCCCTAACTAGCATTAGGAGGGGGTTTCCATGGATATCATTATTGGGTTATCGTGGTCTAAGGATAAAAATGTGATCATGGTAGTTTTGGATTGACTCACCAAGTATGCTCATTTTTATTCCTTATCACAACCATTTTTTTATAATATATTAGCTTCTAATTTTCTCAATATAGTTTAAAAATTGCATGGTAATCCAAAGATCATTGTAAGTTATTGAGATCGGATATTTATTAGTAATTTTTAAACTAAATTATTTGCATGCTTGGGCATCTATTTGGCTCATAAATCATTTTATCATCCTCAATTTGATGGAAAAATAAAGGTAGTCAACAAATTTATAGAAGGGTATCTCCATTTTTCTTTCTTTTTGAGAAGCAAGATAAATGGGTTCATTGGCTTCCACTTGCTAATTGGTGGTTTAATACTTCTGTTCATAGTTTGTCTAACATGTCTCCCTTTGTGGCCTTTTGTGGATATCACTCCCCATCTATTACTTCAAACTTGAAGGTCCATCCCAAGGTTTGAGATATTGAGGAACACATTTACCATCAAAAGGAGGTACTCTTCATTTTAAGATAAAATTTAGCCATGTCATAAAATTGAATGAAGTAGCAAGCAAATCAATGTTGTAGTGAGCATAATTTTAAAATAGGTGATTGTGTCTTTGTATGATTGGAACCATATAAGTAGATGTCTTTTAAGAAACATAAAAAAAAGATAATAAGTAGTATCTTAAGTATTATGTCCCTTATTAGATCTTATATAAAATTAGTAGTGTGGCCTACAAACTAGAATTACCCCAATCCACTTGCATACATTTGGTATTCCATTTATCTTTCTTGAAGAAGGTAATTAAACACATAGTTTATAATTAAACTGAGTTACCTAAATTATATGAGGAAGGTAGGGTTATTATATAACCTAAATTGATCTTTCAAATTCACACTAAACAACTACAAACCAGAGCGATTAAGGAATATTTGATTAAATATAAGAATTTACATTATGAAGATGCAACATGGGAGGATGAAGCTTTCCTTCAATAACATTAGGGGTTCATTCAATGTTGAGGATAATGTTGTTCTAAAGGGGAGAGGCATGCTACACCCTTAACCTATGTCATGTCTAGGGATATGTGTGGCTGATTTGTGCCTTCTATACTTCTTATATTATCTTATCACATTTCTCTATGTTCTTAGTAAGGTTGACTTATGGAATAACCATGGTTAAATAGAGTAAATATAGTAGGTAGTGGCCAATATGTGATATCATATTATGAATTCTACTCTTATTTCATTATTTTGAGGTTTCCCCTTTAAGTGGCTCATTTATATTTATCAAGTATTCTACTCTTCTATCAATTATTGTTGTGGATATATTATTTTTACTCCTATTTTTGTGATATATTATTCCATTGTGTGAACATATAAGTAATTTCATCACAAGTGTCGTACTCACATTAAGTGGTTTAAATATAATACCATGTAGGGAATCATGTGATTTAAGACTTATTGGTTCTAATGTACCTTGTTCATGGAGATCAAGGACCTTGCCTTTGTAGTTCATTATGTTACACATTATGGCTTTAGCGATAGGGTATTGGTTATTTAGGAAGCATGTAGCTTGTTCATAAAAATAAATCCAAAAATAATTCAAATCTTTGATTTTATCATTGGAAAAGAAACTACCTTATACAAATGGTGTCTTGCCAAAGTTATGAACCACTTGAGTATTCTTTCTATAGTGGGGCCTATTGTGATTACTAGGACACACATGGATTTTTCCTAAGTAATGAACATCATGAATTTGATATTCACCCATCCATTTATCCATAATGGTGAACTAAGATGGAGGAGAAGGTGTGGATTATGAAGTGGAAAGTTCACTTGTAGATAGTTTACTTTTGGATGCTTGACTTG
The DNA here is from genome assembly GCA_037957365.1 of Torreya grandis. Lineage (NCBI taxonomy): Eukaryota > Viridiplantae > Streptophyta > Pinopsida > Cupressales > Taxaceae > Torreya > Torreya grandis. The sequence goes on along the minus strand of JARHVA010003677.1, from coordinate 508,235 downwards.
TAGACAATAAATTTATGAATATTTTAAGTAACTCATCAGGATGAATATAAATGGATAGTTTGGGTGACTCTTCGGTAGGAACATAATTACCTTCAATTGGATTGTAAAATTCATCCTTCCAATAATTTATAATATTGGAAGGGTTGAGGATCATTGGGTATAGTTACTTCCATTCTATCATGGGAAAACTTCAAACATAGGATCGATAAAATGATGTTAATGGTTTGCATCCATGGATATCTAAGGAGTAGATTATATGGAAGGTCTAATTCAAGTACATGGACTAAAGTATTTTGAATAATATGACCTACCATAAGAGGAAGAAAAATAGTTCCCATGGACTCACATTCATTGTTATCATATACCTTGATGGTAATGATGTTAGGTTTTAATGTTGTTAAATATCCGAAATGCTTTATTAATGTCAATGTACATTAATTCAAAGTTGAGCCATTATCTATAAACACCTTATTTAATTTATGCCTAGAGATTATGAATTATATATACATGGGTAAATTATGTGCAAATCCCATGGGGGAGACGTCAAAAGGATCAAATGTGACTTAATTATTAGTGAATAAGTTTCCAACTAACACTTGAAAAATTGGATGGGTTAATATATTGTGGGACATTGGACTCTTGGATGGTTTTATACAATAGGTGTTTATATATAGGTGATGTATTGAGAAGATTTTGGAGAAATATATGAGTTGGTGTCTTCTCAAGTTTCTCTAGAATATTGTACTTGTTCTCAATGGTAGGTGAGGAAGGACTCGGTATGGTGATCTTGGTGCACCTTGTTGTAATAGTATAATTATGGGATTTTAATTTGAAAATGGAAACATGATGACTCATATATTCAATATAATTACTATAGAATTAAAAGGGTGATTAGTTTGATTGATGTTTCTAGTTTGGGATTGATATTTACCTTATTTATTATGCCCTTGCTCATATTTCAAAAATGGATCTTTATATATACCCAATTTTTGATTGTTAGAGGATGAAGATTGATTTTCTATTTCAATGTCCCCATGATCAATGAGGTCTTAAATGTAATTTTTAAGCCTCATGTAACTTTTTTTTGAATGCCCTTTGATCTTGTGGCATTCACAATATTAATTTTCTTGGTAACACTAGAGTTTATGAATACTCTCTTCAAATGGTTTTGTGTTGGGGAAAATGACCATGTTTATACTAACTAATTTCTGAAAGACCACCTCATAAGGTTATCTCAAAGGAGTAAATTTAGGTTTTCAATTTTATTGTCTTGGTTGGCCACTTGGAATAGTGATATTATTGATTGGTTGAGTGTTTTACACTTGTTTTATATCATTACACTGTCACCCACAACATTTTTATTCTCTGCAAAGAATTTGGGTTTTTCCATTTAATTTGAAGGGGTATTATCTTGTTTAAAAAAAATTAATGACACCCTTAGAAATTAATTTTCTCTCAATTTGAACTCCATTTTCTATGATTTTGTCAAATTATGTGGGAAAATGAAGTTATGATTGATACACTAAATATGAATTAATATTATTTTTAGAGATTGCAATAAGTTGTTTCTCAAGTGGGGACCATGGAAAATGACTTGCTAATGACTGCCATCTTTGTAAGGAGGAAAAAATTTCACCATTTTGTTATTTGGTATTATATAAGTCTACCATGGTTGATTCACATTAAACACTATAAGAGAAGAAACACATGAATATTTTAGATTAGTCTTCAAAGGTAGTGATCGATCCTTTGGGTAAGTGAAGAAACCAATCTAGGGCTTAACCCCTAAGCTGGATGGAAAGAGTATTAATAAGTATTCATTGTTATAGGTAATGTTCACACATGCCATATAAAAATATTTGAAATTTTCCCTAGGATCTCCCCTCCATTTTTATTTATAAAACTTAGGAAGTTTAAAGTGTGTAGGAAAGGGTGTCATCATGTTGTCGATGTCAAATAGCTATGGACAAATTTTATCAAATCTGCATTTTTTTTTGTTTGGAAAAATTAACATCTTGTAAGCCTTGGATTTTATCTTTCATGTTTTCCACTTGTGAATAAAGTGTGATGAGAATTGATTATTTTGATGAACTAGTAAATGTGTTGGATGGTTGACCAATGAATGAATGTGGGTTTATGTTATAATGTGGAAATGAATATTAATTTTGAGGTAGATTGGTAATGAATTTATTTGAGGTTAGATTTGGATTTGTTGGATTTATGAAGGAATTTGAATTGTTGGATTTGGAGGTTGATTTATGAATGTGTTTTGATTCAAGTTTGATTTGAAAATGGATTTGACATTAAACCAAAAGGTTATTGTTGATTGATATTGGGGTTAGATTATGAATTGGGATTGAAGGTTGGATTGGGCTTTGTGAATGAATTTTTGATTGTGGGAACTTGATTTGTGGATGGATTTGAATTAAAACTTGAAAATTGATTTGAATTTTCACCTAAAACAAAATTGGGATGTTGATTATTGATTGGTGAATTTGAATGAACATTCAAATTCAGATTTAGATTGATTTGTGAACTTGAATATATATTCAAGTTCAGATTTGGATGTTGATTATTGATTGGCAAATTTGAATGAACATTCAAATTCAAATTTGGATTGACTTGGGAACTTGAATATGTATTTAAGTTCAAATCTGGCTATTAATTATTGATTGGTGAATTTGAATGAACATTTAAATTTAGATTTGAAATGACTTATGAATTTGAATATGTATTCAAGTTCAAATTTTAATGTTGTTGGTTTATTGGTGAATTTGAATGAACATTAAAATTCAAATTTGGATTGACGGGTGAACTTGATGGATGGGAGAGATTGACTAGAACATTCAAATCAATACTTTTTATTGGTTGGATCATGGATTGGTGAGTTTGAAATGGCATTCAATGTAAACTTGAGAATTGGGATTGGTTGGAATTATAACCTTGGTCCTTTCTCCTTCCTACTTTGGTTTGGTTTGGGATTAATAATGGGTGAATTCAAATATGCATTGAAATTTGGATTGGTTTGAGTTAATCCTCTATTAAGACTAGGATTGTTTGGATTTAGATTCACATATTGGTTGACCAAGGAATTTTTTATTTTGTTGGATTAAAGATTGGAAATCTATTGATTTATTTATTGGATATGAACTTTGCTTAAAAACACATTTATTGGTTGGGATATCTATTAATTCATGATAGTTTTTCTTTTGTCAATGTAAACTTAAGAATTGGGATTGGTTGGAATTATGACGACTTGTTATTCCCTAAGGAGCCACGAGATGTGGCTTGATCCTAAATGGGGGATGTAGCTTAATTTTAAGCAATCAAGTGATGTAAATTTTTGGACTTCAAAATATGAAATAAGCCTAGACCCTACACTCAAAACATGGATCAAGACCACATATTTGTTGGCTAGGATATATTTAGTGATTTGAGTAGGGTAATATGGCTCTAGGGATATTATCTTCTTGCTAAGGTCCCTCTTCTTATTCATTATAATAGATTTCATGGATATCAAATCGATGTTCTTGGTTATCATTTTTAAAAGGGTCATTACCAAAAGGTTCCTCCCTCAACCTAGAGTTCAACATAGCCATGTGCCTAGCTATAAATGACATTGTTAAAAAGGCTTGAATCAAAAATAAAAAGGATGAAAGACCAATACTAGAAACTAATGTGATTGATAACATTTTTTTTTGAGTTTTTGAATTTATACTTATTTATTTATAGGATTTGGATATGATTTTAGTTTTTTTTTACTCAAATATTATTTTAAATCAAAAGGATTTCAACACGTGGTTTTAACAAGGAAGTAAAACAAATAATTTCCTACTTTAAACACACATGAAATGCATAAAAAAGGATTAAAAACTAGGATAAAGGAATTGAAAAACTTTTAGTCTTTCATTAATACTTACTTTCCTATTGAATAGTGTTGGCCCAATATTATAGAGCATTGAATATGGAGGAAGTGTCATTCCCATAGCCCACAAAACCTAGTTTCAAAGGTACATGGAAATTGACTTCTCAATGCTAACTTATAACCAATGTACCAAAGTTGAATGATAAAAAGGCTCATTAGGCTTAAGGTTTTCAAAATATTATCTAAGGGGAGTCCTATATATACCTTTTGGTACATGAAACACAAAACTATGTAAGAAGTTGATTTAACATACACACACAAATGGGTTTAGTCCCAATGTGTCCAACCTAACTGTAATATTTCAGTAGGTTAATGTTGAAAAAATTAAACTTTGAGGAAACTATTGAAACTTTGGGTATTGGAGCATGGAATACCATCATGTCATGATGTGTTTAAAACATAAAACTACATAGGTGTTACCAGTCTAGATTGTACCCTTGAGGTAAAGGTGTTTTAGACCTACCTCATCCAACTGATACAACAGGATCACTTCTAGGTATGGGTAGCCTATTGAGTGAGATGAACCTCTAGTTTTGGGGCTAGCTCCTCTGATGCATCATCTAGGTTTAATTCCTAAACCTACTATTTTATCAATGAAAAGGGATAAAAGGATGCATGAAACAAACCTAAGCTATGGGAGGTGATGCACCAACATGTTGTGTCCCCTTTATTTGATATTTCAATAATACTTATGAGAAAGACAAGGACAAATGACTAAACCAATATCTCTAAAAGACTCCTAAACATTATTTCTTTACATGGAGGCTATTTTAGATGACTCCAAATTAAGGGTAATGAATAGGAGGTCTAATTCAAGACACTACCAATCAGATTCCACTCCAAGCATAATCACTAACACTTTCACACACCATATGACCTATATAGAACAATTTGATATCAACTAAGTGAAAAATAATGACCTATAAAGGGAGATAAGACTCAACCACTTGTGTAAATAAACAATTATAAAATACACTAAACTATTATGGAGAAGCTAAACCAATCTTTATATTAGTTCAACGGCTACAAGGTATAAGTTGGCAAAGTTTATTCATACCCAGTTGAGGGATTTATACAATGGATTTTGAGCCTCAATTTATAGAAAAAGAGAGAGAGAGGGAAAATAGAGAACTAAATCTCATAAATTATTCATAAAATTCCATGAGACACAACCTTCTAGACCTCTCCAACACATGAGGCATGTTTGGCTGATATTCATGAGAGTAAGGTGTAGAAAATGCTATAGTGCAAACTCCTTCATTTTTGTTTTGACCTCATTCAAGGTATGATCATGCCATATCAATAAAATAATTATTTTATTGTCAATTATAATGGTATAATTATGGTCTAATTGGACTCCATGAATCATTAAATATCCTAGCTCTCTCTTTTGTATGTTGACTAGGCCTAAAACTTCCTCATCTTGCATAATGGTCATGTAATGTGTATGCTTGATTAAATATAGCCATTATAAGGAAATTTATGGTTCTCAATTCAGCTTCTTATAATCCCTCCATGCCAAGATGAATGCTTGGTTAATGGTCTTCATGACAGTAAGGCGTAGAAAATGGACACCTCATTCAATCCCTTTGAAACTATCGTTACTTCTTGGACTATGGAATGTCAAGTGTAAACTTGACCCAAATGATCCTCATAATAATTTTATCTTGTTGAAACATTGAATATTATTTTAATTCTCCATTTGACACCTCACTTGCTTGGTTCTTTCCTTATTAGAACTGTTATTGGTTGATCATATAGGCTTATTGGGTAATTAGGCCTAATTGTTTGATAGTAGTCATTAGAATTTCACTAGGTCATTCATGATAACATATAGAAGAGGTTGAAATACCTATTTTATAATTAAAAAACCATGTTAGTGCATAACCCATAGCTTTCAATTGTTCTAACTCTGTTACCCCAACTTTACTAGGTGACTACATCACTTTTTCCCAAGCATATCTATACTGTCTTTAGGAATTAGAAATATATAACATATTTAAAAATAAATTAAATGGATATTGGAATTTTATAAGGTGTAGGAACCTTCAAATCAACCTCTCCAATTATTTTCATTATCTCATCATTTTTAGAACCTTATTTTTTACCTAAAACCCTACAAAAGTACAACTTTTAGTGAATCCATACAAGTGAATGTACCTATAAAATCCATGGTGAGGATATAATTGAAGTGAATAATGTTATCTAAGTGTTTTATAGGCCAATACAATTATTTTTGAGACTTTAATAAGTCAAAAACCTCTATCAAGTTCTTTTATGAGGTTTATGGCAAGTTTCAAGGGGTATGGTCTCTTAACGATTGCTCATATCCCTAAGGGGTTGAATGCAAAACCAATGCCAAGAATTTAGAGAAGATAAAATCCCTAAAATTACCCTAATATATGAAGAATCCATGCACATGATTAGATATGTTCACACATGAGGAAGGTGTCTCTCAGGCTAGGAAACCTACATTTTGTGAGGTTTAAAGGGTAACATTTGAGTGTAATTGATGTGGAAATGATTTAAAGTGGATATAAACACTAATATGAATCATATAAAACCTATATTTACATTTTTCCATGGTTTTTATACTTTTCCAACTCCCCAAACTGCATGTAGACCTCTCATTCATAGTACTAGGGCTTGCAAGCTATTGAACTAGTCTAACCCTGGGGTTTGGTTCTAGGTATCTCATCTTCAATTTTATGATTAAAACCTCATATAAATATATAAAAATCATCATTAAACTCTCTTAAGTATTATAATCTTCAACATTCTCCCAAAAGTGCAATTGTATTCAAGCTCATGTCTAAGTTTATAATTGTCTATTTAGGCTTACTGGACCTATCTAGCCTATCAAGGTTCTTATTGAATCACAAAACCAAAAAAAATTAATGGAAACACTAAGAAATTTTATATTATAAATGTATGGGTATAATTCACACCTTTTAACCTCTTTCATTCATAGTTCAAAATAATCTTTCATTCCTCATGACCTTACCTATAAGTGGCAATTCTATGTTCTTTGACTGTGTGAGAGGTCTCTTCCTTTTTAGCATCTTGAGGTATCATTCATAAATGAGAACATAGTTAAAAATTTAATCTTAATTTTATATACATATAATTCTCTTGTCCAAACCATCTTCCACTTAGCTTGCTTGCCTTCTCATGCTGACTTGTAGGAGGTAGTTTGTGCATTCTTGACTATGTTATCTTGGCCTGAGCATCTTTTCATTGAGTCTAGTCCTCATAGTGATTTAAATGGAAATATAAAACTTCAATATTATTTCTCAAATATCCACCACCCTATAACACTTACTAAAACATCACAATTATGACCCCCCTCCACTTTGCCTTGATCAATCTGCTAATGTATGTGTATGTACTTGGGTTTATTGACAAGAGACTACCTATTCTTGCACTTAATCTACTTGTGACCCTTGAAACACTTTTACTCATTATTGAAGGTGCCTTAATTTTTTTTTAAAGTTTCATGTGCTCAAGGTTTGGCTTATCTATCTGCAACTAACCCTTTGAGAACTTCATGCCTATAAATTTCCCTTTTTGTTTCTAGGATTGGTTTCTTCACTTTGACCATCTGTGAGGTTCTTCATGATGTTTGACCTCTTCCTACACAATTATAGGAACTTTCCATGCCAAATTGACCATTCCAACACACTTGGCACATATTATCTCATCTCAATTATGGAAGGTATGTAGGAAAAATCTTAGGTATAATGTGATTTATACCTTGTCTTGGTTGAAGTCTTTATAATTCACCATTATAATTGGGTGTTCCAATTATATGATAACCCTTATATACATTTCATTCTTATAAACCCCAATATCATTATTATGCATTGTATCTTCTCTTTCAAGTTTGAAGACCAATTTTAAAGCCTTGAGTAGGCCTGTATGTGGGAGTGAGTTAAGTGACTACAACCTTGAGAGAGGTTCTCTTTATGTCACTTCCATGTTTATTCAAAACCTAATTAGAAGTCAATGGTTTCACACATCTTTTTCACTCATTTAGGCCCTATATTCCCATACAAGCCATTACTTCATCCTTCTCCTTATTTGAAGGTAATATGAGTTTCCCCAATGAGCCTATAGGTTTTTAATATCATAGATTCAAGAATTCATAGACTGTAATTTAGGTCTATAGATATTGGGTCTATCTCTCCATTGATATTTTATACCTTCTATGATCATGAATTTTACTCTCTCTGATAGTGTAATGTAAGACCATTATTAACCACCTTCAAGTAAACAATCTATGCACAATTCAATTGGTTGGGAGAATGAACATTACTTAGAAGAACATGTGTAAAATAAATAGGTAGTTAGGGAGTATTTAATGGAAAGGAATATAAGAAACACATTCAAAACCATTTGGATGCATTAACCATAATTAACCCTAATTAAAGATGATATTTACATGGTTCTCAACCTACTAACTACCTTATATAGCTCTTTACCCATTTATCAATGTCACACATACCAACCAGTGATGGTGAATGAAGTAAAAGGACTATTAAGACCATATTTAACCACTAATTTCACCAACCAATCCAAGGATGCACTAAAACCATTCAAAAAATTGACCTTGTATAAATGTAGAAGACTAATTTGACTACTTAGAATCTTAGCATTTGTTCATAGAGCATAGGGGTTGGATTGGAGAAATATTTTCATGGATTATAATCCCACTAGGTATTATATATTTGACCAAGATCTTGGGCTCTAACTCCCCTTGTATAGACCATATTATCTATCTCAAATTGGCCCTTGTGAGCTTGACAAGAGCTTGATGGAGATCCTGTTGTGTTTTCTACCTTTCCCTGCATATTTGAGACCTACATCTTATATGAGATGCCTAAAAGAGACCCCCCCATGAAGTATCTAACCTCTTCTAACCCTGAATGTACCATACAAGTTTGTATAAGTTTGAAAACACCTGCAAAACTCCCTTCTTCTAAATTTTTCATGATTAAGATCTTAGAAACCCATTGGATGGAAAGAGAAGGGAAAAGAGAAATCAAATACACTTTAAAACCAAAGGGTATGAATGGGGGGGGGATATGAAAGGTCATTTTAAAATAATGTGGAACCCTTTTGGATAAATAAATGATATTTGACCCCTAAAAAGACCCCCTTTTTACTTATAAAACCAGCTTGTAATGATATAGAATAACTATGAGACTTTTAAAAACTAATAATTTCAATGTGACACCTTCTTCAAAGGCTCCTAATATAAATGTTAATCCATATGGCATGTTTGAAAGGGTATTTGATGACTTGGAGGGCTAATTGTGGCTTGAAACATGCTTGACAAATAAACCATAGAAGACAACCTTGGATACATCACTAAATCTCTTTTCAGGATCATAAAATGACTTAGACACCTTTTGCATCTTGATGATAAGGCCTCTCCCATAATAAGTAGCTAAGGTAAGCAAGAGTACTATGAGAACAAGAAACCTTAACTTCTTGAAATACCTTAATTTTTGATAAAATACCTTAACTTTGTCAAATAAGGTATAGGCAACATTTTAGGCTTTAAAAGGCACTTAACACCCTTACACTCACCCAAGGACCACCTATCAAGACCTAAAACATCACCTAATGACTCATAATATACTGTCACATGATGATTCCTCAAGTAAGCTCTAGTACATATAATAAGACCTTAAACAATGTTAAAAATCTTAAAGAAGACCATATGAGGTTATCACAAGGCATGTAGAATATCATGACAAGGTCTAGGTAACCAAATACACTCTTGGAGGTCCTTATGAGAAAGTTCTAAACTATAGGGGTTGATATTTGTCCTAGGAGGTTAAATTACCAATAAAAGGCCTTTAAAACAATTGACACTTGACTTGTATACCTTATCGGTACATGTGGTTTGGCCTACTAGGTGGAAATGAAATATACAGTCAATAGAGCCTTTAATAAAATTAAAAATAAATAATTTAATGCTTGCATTTGATTTCTAGGTATCATCACCAATGTGACACCAAAGGAAGAGCATACACATACTTGGGTAATGAAAAAGTTGTAAAGTTGTTTTCTAATTCTCAATTATCATCACCAATGTGATGCTAAGGGAAGAGAAACCACAACATTACAACAAACATAAACAAAGTATTTGAAATGAAATGATTAATTAACATAAAAAATGAAAAAGTGAGCTAATTACTATAAAAAATAAATATTGAAATGATTGATTAAAAGTTAAATGACAAGAGTAGTCCAAATATTGAAAATAGAAATAAAAATGGATTAATAACAAATGAAATTAGTTTTTGACTTGCTTGGTTTGTTTAAAATTTGAACTAGCAGCTTGAAAAAAATATTAAAAGTTTTTTAAAGCTGAAAAAAAAAGTCAACCTATAAAATTAGGCAAAAAAGAAAACAAAAAGATGAAAATAAAACATAAAATGTTAGCCTCTGGAGTGATTTTTCCATTACACATTCAGAGCAAACAATGAATTCATTAGCATATGGGAACTACAAAAGATAGAAAGGAAAAAATGGAAAGTAGATACATACAAAATTATTTCACTATTATGAATGAATCTACTATTACAAAGAATGGTTTCACTATTTACTTGAATGATTTGGATGTTGTGCAGAATGATTTTTCTATTGGATTCAAAAATTTCCCTATTTCACAAAACAATTTCATTATTTTGTAGAAATGGTTTAAATAGAAAATATAATCCAAAATAGAGAGCATAATTGAAATAGAAAGGAGTTAGTCAAACAAAACACACACAAAAACTATCAACAAAAAGAAAAATTGTGAAAATATAAGTAAAATTTCCATAGAGATGAATTCAGATTAAATGAATTCAATACTAATGTCTTTGATTTCATTGTTATATAAGTTAACATACAATAAGCTCAAAAACTCAAAAAATACACCTATAAGTACAAATAAAAACTTCTAAAACAAAGGTTAAAACACACGTGCATAAGAAAAGTGATCAAGAACAATTGAAATAAATTCTTCAATTCACTTATGATGTGAAAGATGAGGGAAAGGTCCCACTGGGCATGCCAAAATGTATAGTGTGAAATTTAGAATGTAAAATACGAAGATAACATGCAATGCAATCATTCCTAAACTACACTAACCTCTTGATAAAGCAACAATAGAAAGAAAGATAAATAATGAAATACTTACAACACATGAAATATATGTTCATCACCTTCTCCATTATGTGATAAATGTTATATTTTCTCTTTCTTGCTTGATGTGGGTGATCAAATCTTCTCCAAACAAAGGTAATTGGGGAGTTTATGGTTGCAAATTACTTTTTATCTCAATGGATGCACAAGGATAATTCGATAGAGTTTTGATATCTTAAAGGTGGATGATTTGAGTGGAGGATGGCACATCAATTTATAGGCTTGAAGGTGGTGAGATGAATGATTGAGAATAATTTGAATATGTCAAATTATTAAAATAATCAATAATTGGATTTGAGTCCTCATCCCAATGGATGATGACTAATTCCCATAGGTTGAGAAAAAGGGGGAGAGTTAGTTGGTAGTTTAGTAACTTGTAATGAATGGATCAGGATGGTTGAAAAGTTAAGAAATGACTCACATGTTATTTGAAATTCTCTAAGATGACTCATAAGGTGGTTGAGTAATTTTAGGAAGGTGGTTGGATGAGTCAACATTTATTTGAGATAAACATGGAACATGTTTGAATGAGATGGATAACAAAAATTAAATTAGTTTTGGAAGAAAAAAGTGTGCATGATTTAATCAATTAATTATGAATTAATCATTTATTAAAAAAGTGGATTGAAATGATGTTAATGTGAATTTGAATTGGGGATGGTGAAGGGTTAGTGATTCAAAGTTAATTTCAACACTAAATGGTGAAATTTAGTTATCTACAGGTAGTATGGTCATGATGGGGGCATGGATATTATTCATTTTATTTCGATTATGAAAATATAATCTAGATCCATGTACAATAATGTGATTAATTATATTACATGTAATGCGCATCTGAGTCTTGTGACACTCAATAACCTTGATAGTACTTTTAATGAACCCATTATATGTTTACACTTAGTGTTGCAGGTGATGTATATTCAAGTTTATTGATGCTCAATGACCTTGATATCACTTATAATGAACCCATCATGGTTCCACATTACTTTACATTAGTGTTTTGGGTACTTATACCCATTCTTGAGAGTTGGATCATGCATATTTATAACTCATAGAATTAATTAATTATTCAAAATTGAGACTTAATCAATCTTGATTTGCCATTGGTTTAACATGAGGAGCATCTCTCCAAGTGTTTTTACAAGGGGGAACATTTCTCTAGTGATTCATCATGTTTTATATGTTAAAAAGCATTGTGGTTTCATCTCCCTACAATAGTAATCCTTATTTAGTCTCCTTTAAATTTAAAATCTCAAACTTCAAAATTTTCAAACTTCAAATATGGACATTGACTATTGCATGTGATATTGCAAGGTTTTATAAAATGAGTGCCCTTCACAATTGGAGTTTTCTATCAAAACAAAAAGTGTGTTATACACACTCAAGTTTATTTTTTTCCTTTACTATAATGATTTCATTAATATAAATGATCGGGGAGGGGAAATGTAGATACCTAAATATTGTTATAAGTACTTGACAATGTTAATTATAACCACTTGACTTATGCTCAAACATAAGATTATTATTCTCTATTCCTCTAGATATTTATCTATATGTAGGCTTGAACCCTCAATTTTTCATCACTACTACACAATAATTTATAATACAATGATCAAACCAATTTATATCACTCTTAAAATACTTCTAATTTTAGGATAATTGTCCCTAAATTTTTGGGATAGGTCCATAGTAAGAAGATAGATTTGTTATTATATATCTATCCACCTAGCATGACATTGTTCCCATGACATTTCATGTCTAATTTACAAAATTTTAAATATTCATTTGAGTCATCATGCACATTTCATAATTCAGTTAAAGGAAATTATTCAAAAGGTTCACTATAAATACAAATGAAAGTTTATTCATGAAAAGACTTTATATATATGTAGAATTTATCTATTACACTACTACACATTGATAAAATCTACACCATTCTTCCAAAATTAAATATCAATCATTAGAAGAATCTCAAGTCAAGTCTGGATAATTCCAAATCAACTCAAGAGCTAACATATCAAGTATTAAAGCTAAATTTATAATTGCATACATATAGTCAAGGAACATAATTCCACAATCACACTATTTGGGAGAACAACATGTGGCTTGTTTCCCTCCTTTGAATATTTGGATACATAGGTAATGAGAAATCATCGACATGGGAGATTGATATTATCTCAAACCATTACACTTCCCTGTCCTTTTGTAGGTTTTCATCTCTCACAAGTAACCCTTGGGTTTTTAAGGCAAGGAAAAAGAAAATAGAGGTTTATATGTAGCATCAACACAATTAAAGTATCTCATACCTTTTAATATACATATGTACAATTAGAAAATCAATTTTAATTTTATCACTTTAAAAGGAGACAAGTTTATAGTCAGTAAATAGGATTGTACTGCACTACTTTCTAGGTAGTGGAAACTTATCTAGACACAACCACATACTCTATTTATAGATTTAAGCCATCACCATACTAATTTATATTGTTTCTCAATTTTAGACACATACTATATTAAAATAAGAAAACACTTAGTATCACATTATCTTCTATTTGATCTTACATTATTCCATACTCGTACTTCTACAAACTACATGAACACACATTAGTTCTTACTTAGTAGGGGCATTCTAATTATTATCTCCACATACACTATTGAATTATATTATCTTGATTCATACATATATTTGGAGGCATATTATTATGTTTCACTTCTCATGCATTTTCATACTATCACATCTAGTGAACACTATTCCTTGATACATGTTGCAGATTGTTTGGATCCCTCCAATTCTTTTATTTTTGAAGCCTTGCTCATTTCCCTTTCATATATATCAAAAAATACCACTCTCTCTCTCTCTCTCTCTCACACACACACACACACACACACACACACACACACACACACACACACACACACACACACACACACACACACACACACACACATTCTTAAAAAAAAAATTCAAATATTTTAAAAATATAAAACATTTCAAATATTATAAAAAATAAAAAATCAAGACTTGAGCATGACAAGAATTGCTAGTTTACTTCTTTATATATGCTATTTATCACATATTTGGTAAATAAAATATTCTTCATACACATGCATTTCATGAGGTATATGAGTGTGATATAGGACATACATATCATACATGTTTTTTTAGATGTTGGACTCCCTTCTACCCAATGGCCATGCTTATGCTGGGGGAATTTTATTCTACATGTTACATCCATCAATGACCTTTCTACCATGTTAAGCTACATATCTTAAAAGTTTATTTATAGTTAATCATATCATACATTGTGCTACATATTCTAATTTTACATAATGTGACATCAATATATATGGATGGTGCATACTAGTTTTCACTTTTTCTATGTTGCTTTGATGTTATTAATTTCTTGAATGATAGGCTAGAAATTGATTCCTATTGTGTGTGGCCAATTGGAATTGTGTGTGAGACTTATTTATGCCCATTATTTAAAAAAATATTAATGTCATTTACATGTAGCCCTTAATATTGTTTGTTTAAACATGTTCATGTCCTTTGTATATGGCCCTTGTCCTTATGTGTGACATTATGTGACATTTATGTGTTGTGTTTATTGTGATTGTTGAGCTTGATTAGTGAAACCATGATTTATATCATGAAATTTTACTATAAAGTTTTATTCAGAGATGGTTACTTTAATACATGCCTCATTGCTATATTTATCAAGACTTGACAATTTCATGCCTTACATTACATATGCTTCATACATACCTTGATGAAATACAAAATATTAGGATAATATACTCTCCACATATTGACATGATTATAAATGATTCTATATTTATCACATGATGTAATTAACTCTTTTTTTTAGATGAATGACTTATAGGCTAGATCCCTCATCTCAAAAGGAGGGCATTACAATGGGTTCGCAATAGAGATTCAAACATAGATGAGCATAAAAAATAGATTTTAATGATAGGTTATAGGTTTCAAAGATTCAAATTAATTTAGAAATCATATACATGATAGATATTGACACATTTATATAAATTATGGGGGAATATGACATGTATATGCACTCACTTTAGAGATATTTGAGTAAAATTTCATACATAATTAGATACATATGCATGGGAATATGTGAGATAATTAAAATAAAAATAATTATAGCTTTTACATACAATTACAACTAATCATATATATGCATTTAATTTTATATCATTTGGCATAAATTTAGGGTCATGATGTTGGCTCATGCACATATATACATTTTTTAAATTCAAAAGGCATGATATTGGTTCATGTTTATATTAACTACAATATAATTTACATATTCAATGGTAAGTGGTAGTTATTTAAATTTAAAATCTATTAATGGGGGAATGAATATTCTTCATTATATTTTGATCATGATGTAGATACTAAAATCTAATTATATATAACATTTCAATCTTGTATGTTGGAAGCACAATCACTGAGAGTGGGGGGTGAATCAATGATGCAAGAAAATAAAATTCAAATCCAATTCTTAAAACTCTTAACCATTCAAAATAATCATCCATGAAGCATATAAACCATTCATTGCAATGAACAAAGAAAATAATGCAAGATCAAAGCACATAACACATGAATTATGTAGGAAACCCTCATGGGGGAGAAAATGCACTTAAAAATGCTTTGGAATAATGTAATATAAAGGTATTTATTAAATTTATACTATAACCAACTGATCAAGGAACACCCACCCCTCAATTTGGTCAAGCAACCACTAGACCTTTAGCTAGGACCAACTAGTAAGGAGCTACAACCCCCTAGATGATCAAGCACCAACTCAATCACCTCCAAACTAATCTCCAAATTTGATTTGATGTCTATAAAACCTGATTATGGAATTTTATTTCTATAAAACCTACCTCTCCACCTCATACAACTGATGGTAGTTCATATAAACTCAAATCTACCTCTTACATAGACACAATAACTCTTTCTCTTCTTTACTCAAACACCCCTCATACACAAGATAATGATCTTGAAACTATTCCTAATTCACACTATGATATTATTATATGTAAATAAATTATTTAAACATCATGAATATCAATCATACATAGCCTCTAGATTACTCTTTTAACATATATTTAATGCACTTCTTCACTCTAGGTCATCTAGACAAACTGGGCCTAATCATGCCTTGAATCAATACAAAAATTTATTGATTGCCTTCATAATAAATATTATATCTTCATAAAATATTTAAAATGTTATTTTTATGTTTTTTTATTTCTTATTACCCTTATGCAAACTCTCATACCATTCTCTTCACTCACCAATTCTCTAACTAACACAATTAGGCCAAATATCCTTCTACTTATACATGATTCTTTTTCCAACCAATCTTTGTTGAACACAATAGTTTACATGATTGGATAAAAATAAAAATATATATTTGGACATTTTACATAAAATATACATCATCTCATTAGGTCTTCCTGCTTCAAATGGTTCAAACCAACACACGAGGCTTAAGCTAGACCTAAGCAATTAGCCCTCCATTAGGCCACACATTACACTTAGATACCAATAGCCCTTAACCAAATATGGAAACATTTTAAACAATTTAAAAAAAAGTATTCCAAGAATTTTATATGTTTAACAAGTCATACAACACTTTCAAGTCACTTGCTCACCTTATGAAACCTCTTTTAGCCCTCAAGCCTTCAATAGGTCCCATGGAGACTTAATTCACCTTCACGGAACACTCTAAGCCACTATGGCCTAGATGGCCCTTACCAATGACCCAAACCAATTAAAAAACTTTAATTTAATTATATAAAAAAATTCTCCATGATTAATAAAATTCAAATCATTCACTCATATTCTGAAACCTCCATTAGATCTTAAAGACCTATTAGGCTAAATTAGCCCAGAAACACTGTCTTCATAAATGAGGCTCAAACTAACTATATATAAACTTTCCAAGCATAATACACATATGAATGGAAATATAAATACCTTAATAACATCATAAAAACCATAAGGCACATTCATTTAGCCTCCAAAGGCACATAAACAAAACTACAATAAGCCTACTCAGACCTATAATAATTACAATCAACAAAAGTCAAATTTGACCTAAAATAACTACCCCTGTACAAATATTCAAAACTCAAAATCACTTTGAGTATGATTTAAATGGAGTATACTTAATTTTTTATTTTTATACCAATAAATTTTGATCAATATTTTTACTTATATAATCATGTTTTTGCACTTTGTTTTAGTCATAAAAAAACACAGTCAACCAATATTCAAGTCTCACATGTAATAAATGCAATTATATGACCAATCAAACCTCCTAATTAATTTTAATATATTTACCTTTAATTTATTTACCATTTTTATTTTTAAACCATCATAAAATTCATCCATTACCCAAAATTATAAACAAAATACTATAGACTAGTTTTCCTTTGTAAATTCAAATATTTGAATTCCAACGATCACTTTTTAATGCAAAAATGGCTAAGTATGGAAAATAGTGAAATTTGATTGGAATAAAAAAATTGTAATACCATAAATTTTTCTAGACATCATTTCAAGACCTTAGATTTTAAAAAAATGATCTAGGAACAAATATGAGCAAACCCATGTGACCACTTTCTTTTGACACCTTCACATGTGCTAATGTTGATGTCATCAATTTACTTACTCATGAAATTATGCCATAATGACTAAGATAACCTATACCCTCAAAATACTACTCATATGGATTAATTTAATTTACATAAGTATTCCAAGAACTTCTTACACCCCATATGACCCCTCAAACATGGTTAATCACCTCAAAAGATTGCATACATGATATGCACTCTCAAATCCCCTTAGAACCTATCACTTTGAAATTAATGCATTATGTACTAATATAAACTTGAAATCAATGAAAATAAATTAATCTCAATACCATGCTCAAAATTTTACACTTGATAAATACGAATTATATCTCTACCCTTTAGTTCTATAACTTTTTATTGTCGAAAGTCTCACATTCACCATCTCATTGTTCCTAACTGTTATCTTATGGACCAACCAAATCATTTTGATTACCCAAATCACTTGTACACTATAATTTTTTAAAAATATGATTTATATCCTTCAATTTTAGTTATTATTGTCAGACACTACCATTCATATAAGGACACTAACATCAATGCTAGTGTCTAAATTCCTTATCTAGTTTTTGTAACTCAAAATTCATCCAAATTGAATTATTTTCAAACATATGGCTTGACCTATTTGTCTCATATAACCCTTGCATGAGATATTTTAAAATTGTGTGTATAAATACAAAACAAAGCCTACTCATTATCCATCTATAAAATACCAAGTAAGCACATATTCAAGCTCATTCAATCAATTTCACAACTAAATTATACTTCCCTATTCTTCTCAATTTCTTTATAGTCATAAGAACAGTCATATTATAGGTCTAAAGAATTAAAAGAACAACCCATGGGAAGTATATGCCAAGTTAAAATCTATATCAATACATGACCTTGCATATATCATATTACATGTTTATTCATATAGAATCTCACATTTAGGGGAGAACTACATATGTCTGAGGGCCTCCTTGGGGTATTGGATATGTAGTTAGTATTCATTAACAAAAGGCTTGTCAAGGTCAACTTGACTTCATGATTCCACTAACCCATTTTTGGAAAGTGATATGATATAAGGTGAAGAACTAGGGTTTGAGTTATATACAATCATATATAGCCTATGCACATGATGCAAACACACCAAAATAAAGGTGAATAAAAACCCTAACAGGTTTAAGTGGTAACTTTTGAATTAAAAAAATATTATGTACATGACATAATTATCAACACTAGTAACCACAATTCAATGGTAGTTTCTTAGTCTCCAAAAATAATATTTCCAAAATTTGATGATAGGATCTTGAACATAAGTCTATCTGTTCCTACACCTATACATCTTAGATTTGCCTGCACATCTAAAAACTAGCTAATGTTATATTTTAATTATGTTAAAATTATAAGAATATCAACTGCCATTGTACTTTCTATATTTTATAATTTTATAGATTTAATACATCATGCTATTTGAATTAATTAAATTGTCCTAACCTATAATAGTTTTATTCATCCATTTGATTACATTATTTTAACACTTTAACTCTTATCTATCCAAACACCAATATAAAAATGGTTAAACACATATGTTTATAGTGATGTGGTTTATTATATTACATATAACTTAAATTTGAGTCTAGTGACACTCAACACCCTTGGCATTACTTTTAACAAACCCATTGTGTGGTTTCACTTACTGTTATGGGTGATGTATGTTTGATTCTAGTGATACTCAATGATGTTGAAATAACTTCTAGATAACCCATCATGGTTCCAACTTATTTTAGATTAGTACATTGGGTACTTATCCCCATTCATGAGAGTTGGAGCATTCATATTTTCAACTCAAGGGATTGAGTAGTTATTCAAAATTGGGACTTAATCAATCTCAATTTATCATTGATTCAACACAAATAACTATCTCTCCAATTTATTTGATAAGGGGGCAGATTTATCCAGTGCTTCATCATCGTTTATAGTTACAGAGCAATATGGTTTCATTTATCTACATATGTACTCCTTCCTTGCTCTCATTTCATTTTAAAATTTTAGAGTTTAATTTTTTAAAATTTCAAAAATGGTCATTGACAACTTCTTTTTGTTGTAGGATTTGCTAAAATGATTGCCCTGTATAATTGGAATTTCCTATCAAAATAAAAAGTTTGTTGTATACACTTATGTTTATCTTTCTCTTTTAATATAACAATTTCATTACTATAATAATAGTGTGAAAATGTAGATACATAAATTTGGTCACAAGTACTTGACAAATTTAATTCTTGATATATCCTAAACCACTTTACTTACAATCAAATATAAGAATCTTATTATCCATTACTCTAGCCATTTATCTATATATGGGCTTGAACCCTTTTTTCATCATTAATACTATAAAAGAATTTATAAAATAATGTTCAAACCATTTTATATCACTCTCAAACTACTTTTAGCTTGAGGACAACTATCTTTGCTTTATGGGGATAGGTTCACACTAGGAAGACAAATCCATTGATGTATACTTATGCACCTAGCATAATTTTGTCCCATACCATTTATGACTAATTTCTAAAATTCAAAATATTCATTTGAGTCATCTTGCAAATTTCATAATTCAACTAAAGGAATTTATTCAAAAGGTTCACTATAAATAAAAATCAAAGGTCATTTATTAAAGGACTTGATATCTATCTAAAATCTATGTATTATAATAATGCACATTGAGAAAATTTACACTATTCTTCCCAAAATAAATATCATTCACTATGAGTAGTATCAATCCAAGTGTGAATCATTCCAAATAAATTCAATAGATAACATTGTAAAGTATCAAAGCCAAATTTATAGGTCCATAAATATAGTTAAGGAACACAATTTAAAAATCACACTAGGTAGGAGAAATAAATGTGTTTGATTCCTTCATTGGAGTATTTGGATATGCAAGAAACGGTCAATCATAAATGGGGGTGATTGGAATTAACTCAACCCATTACACTTCCCCTTATTTTGTAGGTTTCTAGCTCTCATAAGTACCCCTAGAGTTTTTAAGGCAAAGATAAGGAAAAAAGATGTTTCAATGTGGAACTAACATAATCTAAGTATCTCAACCCTCTCAATAGACATGGGTGTAGGTGGTAGAATAATCATAGTTTTGTCAGTTTAAAAGTAGACAAGTTTGTAGTCAATGGATAAGACTACACTACACTACTATTAGGGACCACATACTTATCTATACATAATAATATATTTTGTTTTCAAATTTGATCCATCACAATCCTATTTTTATCATGTTTCTCACTTTTAGACACTTGATATTGTCAACCAGAAATTAGAAAATGCTAAGTGTATTACCCTTGGTTTACTTACTATTTTTGTCATATGCCACTTGTCAATTGATTTCAATTCATTCTAATTTACACTAAAATTTATGCTTAAATTACATACAATACAATTTGAATAATATTTCAAAGTTGATACCTAATAAACACTATTAAATCAAAAAACATGGTCAAATATATACAAGGCTATGGTATAATAAATATGTATTCATGATGATGACCTGAGCATTTTTTTTATTTTTTTATGAATGTTTTATATATTTATAATAAAATTCAAACAACATATGAGTGTGTAACAGGTTTCATAATATGTATGTGTGGAAGCCCCAAAATGACCCATAATGCATTTTTATTTTCTTTTATGGGGGTGGTAAGTAACCCCCTCCTCCACCAACCACACCCTTCGCCCTCCTCCCCCCCAAAAATATGTGCAATCATAAAATAAGTTATTATCCTCATCAAAGTCTTGATAGAATTGATTTTGATCACTATTTTTGACATTTGTTCAATTATTAAAAGGTTATTTTTATTTGTAAATAATTCCCTTGCCAATGGATGCTTAGTGAGGAAGCATAATTTTGACTCGATCAGATAACTCTTGAATTTTATCTCTTAAAACAATGCACCTTTTTGTTGAATGCCCTCTTGTTGCATGATATGTGCAAAAATATTTATCCTTGTAAATTTTGGTTTATGATTTTAAAATATATTATGTGTAAGGGTAAAATTGATCAAACTCTTATCCATTAGATATTGAATCATGATGTCATGAAATTTGAGAAATCCAAATGATTTAGTTGCATTTGTTTTCACACTTGGAATTGATTGATTGTTATCCATAGTATTAGATGTTACTTGAATAGGTCTTCTTGATTGCTTGATAAATGAGGTTTTGTATTTGTGTTTGTCTTGTAAATTTAAAGTCATATTTACAAGATAGGTGACTGATTCATAAGTAATCAACTTATTTTTATAATATCATATAAGGAAATTGATAAAATATTTGTTGTATGTTAATGTCACATGGTCGATGAATCAAGGAGTGCATTTTATAACAGAACTGAGAGACACAATCCATGATGATTACTATTAGATCTTGATTTAAATATTGAATGCTTTGTATTATAGCTCTATCTTTATTATTAGTGACATATTTTTCAATAAAAACTTCTTTCAAGCTACACATTATATACAAGGACCCACTCAATAAATAGTTACACTATGTAATGCTTTACCCACTAATGTAGTAGAAAATAATTTTAGTATTACCAATGAATGTTAGTCATAATTGGGTATAAATAAGTGAAACTAATGAAGGTGGGATTGAGCATCTTGATGACCATCAAATAGGATGAATTATGGTATAACTAAATCACGAGAAAAATGTATGTCTAAGATGTCATTTTGAATAAAATTGGTACACACATAATTATACCTAATGTGTGTTTAATATGAAATTTGATAAACTGATAGATTATGCACTTGTATTTATAAGTCTCTTATAGTATTCATCATCACAAGTGCCTCATGTGTAGTAATGGTTGCATTGTAAATAGTTTTGTTTTAAGGTTGAGGATTACCATTGATAATAAGTGTAATTATATTACCTTGCATAGGTGTAAGAGTACATAATTTGGCACAATTTACAAACATACTAATGCTACAAGCACATGCCCTTAAGGTGTTATTATGAAAGGTGCTTGTATTCACTATTTCATTAGTTTTTCCTAATAATTAATGCACAAAATCAAGATTTACAAGCATATTTTATGTAAAATCTTGGACAACATAATCATGAATATTTTGTTAAATGAATATGTGACATTTTTCAATTTAACATCTATAAAAGACATAACACCTACATTTATTTTCCAAAATTTTCACCTTGAATGATGTTAGTTAAAGAAAATACAAAGGTATGAAGGTAAAAATATGAAAATAAGGTTTGACATGATTGAGGAACCCCTAAGAGGAAGAGGGTTTGTATAATCCAAATTTGAAATACAAACGAGATATCAAACCCTATGTGAGATTGGGATAATATAGGCATGTAAATAAAAATCAAGGTTTTGGAATGAACACAAATGGAATTAATTTAGATCTAAAAATTAGATATAAAGTAAGGCATTGAAGTTTAAGAAAAAATGTTTTAGAATAAACTCTAGGTTAAATATTTAGAATATTTTAGGTCCATTGTTTATGTTTACCCTAATTCTGGTATTTACACAAAATATGGATAAAAAATTATACTTAAGTATATCTAAACATACCCAATTGAAGTACATGATTCATATCTACTTAAGATTATTAAATATAGAAAGGAGACCAATGTCAAAAACATAAAATAATATAATGACATAAATTGACAAAGGGGTTAATACACATATGCACCTTGAATGTTTTGTAAACATGAGATTACATTATGATTGTGTTGATGGTGTTTGATCAGTTTTTGAATTTATAGACATGTATTATGATTTGATATGATCCAATAACCATATGAGAATGTATTGTACATGAATAGATACAAAAATCTTGGCTTTATAATTTCATCTCTATGGCACCAATCTTGTGTGTGTCACTAGGCCAATCAGGGTTTAACAGTGTAGATTTTTTGTGCTTATGTCTTGCATATTCCTAATTATGACTGTACCTCTACTTCATAGATGTGTAGGGTAGAATAAGTTTTATGACTAAATTTTAACATTGACCTATTTCACATACTATGAAACAAAACAATAACAAGGGACTCATGAAACTATCAAGCAACATTGTAAACTACATATCCCACATGCTCAAAATCAGACCTCAACGTAGTTCTATGGTATGTGGATTGAATATCTTGAATAAGGGTTTTAAAATCCTCTTTAATAGAAACTATCCATGAAATTAATGAATTATAATTACCCTCATTTGGTATATGGGAATGTGGATAGAGACAAATATGGATAAGTGTGTAGTATTATGAAGCATAAATTGAATGGAAAAGCTTGGATCTAGGCTTGGCCCTTGGTGTGATGGATGCTCTATCTATTGATTTTTGGATTTTGTTTTAAAAAGGATAGATGAATTATCAAGACCTTAAGTTTATACAATGATCTAGGATGAGTCATGTGTACCAGTTGAATTCTGGAAATGCAAATGGGAAAGATTAAGGTGCAAGTTAAGGGACAATGGGCATAAGGACCCAAAAAACTTAAAGGGAAAATCCAATAGGGAAAAAGGATGGAACAACTATGATTTTACACAAGAGATAAGTAGGGATTAATTATTAAGGTAGAGATAGATAGTAGGTGATATATAGTTCAAATGTAATAATAGATACTTTTGTATAAACATTGAGGTGATTTTTAGGCTCAGTGGACCAAATAGAGAGTCATGTGGTATTGGGGACATCCTAGAAATGGGTTAAAACTTAAAAGTTTTAAAAATAATCGACATTGGGAATAAAACATGGGAATAATGGTTTTGTGCTAAATTTGAGTGTCTATACTTAATGTGGATGAGGTGTTAGTGGTTATGTTTATGTTGGTATCACTAATTGATTAACTTGCCCTAAACTAGGGTGTGACAATGTTGATGCTTTCCAGGTAGATTGGATTTATTTTTTTGGTTGCCTAATAGAGTATCAGGAGGTTTGGTACAATTTTAGTGCTTTTATAATTTGAAAAACATTTTGATCTCTCAAAGTCTTGAGCAACTTGGTTGGAGTTGCATGCTTAGGATCATTGAGTACATTATTCACTAAAGCCAAAATATCTACCATGTCACTTTTGAAATTATTTAAATCATATAAAACTTCCCATATCATGTTGAATAACATGAATATTTGTAGAAAAATTTCATGATTCATTGTACATTATATTTCCATACAACTGCAATTAGTGGCTTATGTAGTGTAACATTTTAATCAATTTATATCTATATTTACTCAAATCACTCAACATATATTTATTCTTGGAATCTTAAAAATGTGTTACTTAATATTTCCAACTTACATATATGCACATTTTCTCCATTACAATGTCTCCATACTAAATATATTCATGCAAATTGGTTACTATGTCAACTTGTGATGCACCTTCTACAATAAAAAATTGAGCCTTGGTGATCTTAGTCATGGTGTCATGGGTATCCTTCATCAAATCATAAAATTACACCTTCAAATTCAATAGAGGTATAATTATCTATTGCACTTGTGCTACTCCATAATGATGACCATATTGTATTCCTCCAATAATTCAAAAATGGTCTAGGCATCAAATTGGTTCTTTTGTTCTTGGGATCTGATTTACTAAAACCTCTATGTGGAATTCCTATCTTATGAATTTTTTTTGATCAATGCAATGAATTTAAATGACTCAAAAATTACATAGTCTCTTAATAATTTTTGAACCAGGGATGGTAAAGTTTCCTCCATTACTTTGTGGGCATTCATAATGTTTTCTTTCAAAGTGTCATTTTCTTATTACAACTAGATTGCAGTGTCAGATATAGGAGCATGGAATGCACTTGTACCCTTGATTTTATTTTCCAAAGGGATTTGGGATGTATCTATTGTTATTTACTTTGGAAACTTCATAACTGCCAACTCTTTTGGTTGAGAAGGATAAGTTTCTTGGGATTGGCATGTAGCTGGGATGCAGGCATTATAAATGTTGTGCACATTTTAAATGAAGCGTTGACCTCCATACACCAAGATGTAAAAGCATCATTTACTCCTTGAAACCCTCCTTATTATGAGACTATTTTCATAATATATCCATATGGTGGTTTGCTCTAGTTTTGATTGTGAGTCATTTTCCTTGATTTTTGTGTATCAAATCCTTGATTTGATGGATTTTTGCCTTTATCTTATTTTTGTGTGGTGCTAATGGTTTGGTTGGATGTAGTTTTTTAATGTCTTATAGCCATCTGAATAACCTTTCATTAAATTTACTCTACCTTGTGGCTCACACATGCTACTCCTTCATTTTATTAGCCTCCTCCTTTTGACACTCTTACTCTCACTTCTTTTGTTCCTTTTTCATGTTTTAAAACTCATCCTCTCATTTATTTTACTTTTATATGCTCTTATTATGATTTTTTTCTTTTGCATATTTTTCTTTGGATAATTTTTAATATTCTTCCTATTTATTGTCATTATTTTCATTTTACACCTTGTTAGCCATATATTTTTCTTCCTTTTTCATTTTTGTCTACTCCTCCGGTGTATCTTTGTCTTCTTTTTCCTTCATAGCCTTCTCTTCTGCCTCCTTATTCACTTTAATTTTTTATTTTTAAATCTCAATGAAAGATTTTTATTTAGATGTGCCTTGAATTCTTGGTTGATTCCATGGGTGATGATGGATTATTAGTTTGTGTTAGGGTTGTATCTAATAATTCACTTGCAATTGACCCTCTTGATTGTTACACAAGAAACAAAAATAACATGAAGAATGACTCAGAAGGAGTCCAAGGTGATCTTGGGATATGAAAAGGGGTTTCACATTATGGTATAAAATGGATATTGGTTTATGGTGGAGTTCCCAAAAATTAAATGGAGGCAATGGTGGTAGTTCATCAAGGACTTGCAGAGAGGATGTGGGTGATAGTGGCAGTGTTGGGATTTATGAAGGCAAGGTTTTTAATTTAGAAACAAAGGACATATATCTAGAGGTAGGGGAATAAGTTTTTATTCTTTATTTCATGGGTATTTAGGATTATTTATCATATTTATGCCTCTTTATCTTCTTAATTTTAAATCTATGAGATTTGATGTAAGGCATTATTTACACCTTATTATGGGTGTGCCTTGTATTTTTGTTCTATGAATTCATGGTTTTTTTCCCACATTTAATATTTAACTCACATAATTTTGAATGGGATTACCTCTTACTCTTCCTCATCATTGGATAGGTTAATTTACCTTACAATAGTTTCCTTACCTTTTATTTTTAATAATTTTATTGAGGCTTGTTCCCTTTTCCTTCACAACACTCTATGGGACCATAGTTGCATGATAATATGTACTAATAAGTGTTGATAAGATATATTATTCCATTAAATCATGTTGGTGCTATTAGTATTATGTGCATATCTAAATTACTATTGGCATAGTGACAAGGAGAACATGGGGGATGACATTTTTCAGCTACATGGTACACACAAACTTATAGAAAAACCATTATTTTGCTTCCTCACCATAACATATGTTGGTAATTTATTATTTCACATGTTCTTACATGCTTTCCAACAAGAACCCAATGGTATTATAGTCAATATTTATAGAAATTGTGGGTAGCTCAGGATCTACTAGTTAGGTTTTCACTCTCTTTTAAATCTTTTTTGGAGGATGAACAAATTTTGTAGGTAGCTCATTTATATTTATATGAATTTTTTGTAGTCATAAAGGTGTTTATTTCAATGAAAATGGTTATGACAAATATTTTTTACATAACACACACAATGGATTTACATATTGCATGATCAAGTTCTTATGTTATATCACTTTTGTTTGTGCATCATTCATGTTGATGAATAATGATAATGAGAGTGTAGGATGAATATTGAGACCATGAATACACAACATTATTCCATTGCATAGTTTGGTTACTATGGAAATAGGTGTTAATTATTACATCACATCTCAAATAACTCAAGGTTTTGTGTTGATGATTATTTGAATATCCAATATCTAGTACTTGAGCCTTTGACAATTAGCATACATAAACCCCCTTCATGGCCACACCAAGTTTTCAAATTATTTTTCCAACCAAAAGTCTTATCCAACAAAAACTAGATCATTAGGGGTCTTCTATTGTTTGAAATAAATTAGTAGCACCAATAATTGGTACTAGAATGACTAACTTTCCATAGAATACATTTCCTATATTTGTTTTGATCTTAGTGGATAAGAATTTAGACTAATTGAACTAATCCTACAACTAAATCATTTGGTGCATAATGTTAATCAACACTTTTGTTGCTTGATTTAGTACCTTAGTGGTCTAGTGGTACTATTTCATGATACACTCCACCAATAATTACACTTGGACATCATATACCTAATCTATTGGTATATAAAAATATGATCATGCATAATTCTACTTAATTTGAGGGAAACATGGTGGGTTTGTGGATTTATAAGGTTGAAAATTCTCCCCCTCACTTTCAACCCCATTTATTATGTAATTGTCTCAGCATTGATCTAAATTATTACATGGGGCAAGAATATAATTCCCCCTCATAGTATCAACTAAGCAACATATGTAAGAGCTCATCACTTTGTACAAATATTTGCATTCACACAAATGATTTTGCATCTATTTCCCTCATTGGATTATGTTGTGTGATGGGTCCTTATATTGAAATTAGGGCTCATTAGGGTTATTGGTATGCAAATCATGCTATAGTCTCATCCACATGGATTAAATCCAAGGGTTATGGATCATCCCATTTGGTTTGCCATAGTGCAAGCCTTATTCCCATTTTCTCCTCAACATCACTCAATATAAAAAATATGGTTTGTGCTTCAGCCATTTTAAAAATTCTAATTGATCATTTATATTCTCTTGTGATTTTACACCTAGCTTCTCTACCTTCTCTCATTAGATTTATGATTATTTTGGGCATGTGTTCTCTCTCTTGTTACAAACACTTTATAT
Source organism: Torreya grandis (assembly GCA_037957365.1). Classification (NCBI taxonomy): domain Eukaryota; kingdom Viridiplantae; phylum Streptophyta; class Pinopsida; order Cupressales; family Taxaceae; genus Torreya; species Torreya grandis. The sequence continues at coordinate 479,478 of JARHVA010003677.1, read as the reverse complement.
TTGAATGAAAAAAATATCAAATATCTCATTTTTTAATTTCTAAAGTATGATTTGTAACCCTTCATGCCCATTTTATTGATGCATCGCATTGCCTTGTGAGGATATGTTGAGCTACCTTTCTATGCTTATTCACACTTTCATTAACTTATTATTCATTCCTAATATAAACTATACATGTTTTTATATTTTACTAATCAAATAATTTAATTGATGCGATGCATCATCACCTTTTGAATTATTACTCATTTGGGACTTGTCATTTCACTATACTTCAAAATTGACTTATCCTTCACATGATTATATATTACTTTTCTCCTTTTCCCATTAAAATATCCATGTGTTATCTCATGCCATTCCTAGAATAAATATATTGTGATATTTCATATATTCCTCTCATGAGCTTGATCCATAAAAACCTTTGAGTATAGTATTGAGAGTCTATTTATCCCATGTGCCATTTACCTTGTTATGCTATGCTGATTATAATCCTTATATATACTATCTATTTTTATAGTCCAAATTCTCTAACCTACTATTCTATGCTACAACATTTGATAAAATTTGGAAATTCTACCATACTTGTGCCATCTAGTGATCATTTTTGTTTTTCCCTATGCATTGAATTAGGGATCTTAAAGCTTAAGCCTTTACACATTCACCCTTATAGGAAAAAAATTACAATGTAAATTATTGATGTGTGTTTTATGCAAACCAAGGATTCTTATAATAATGTCCCTAAAAATTTAGGATCTATGAAATATTTCACTCTAAGGCATGAGTTACAGGTCTTGGTTTTATAAATATTCACATGGTGTAATAGTGACGAGTAGAGTGGTTATTAAGTGTGGATGCTCTAGATATGATGGGTATCTATATTATACTTGAGATGGATGGGTAGATCTATCCTAAGGTGACTTTGTCCAAAAAATATAAAAAATAAGGTAAGTATATTGCAAAAAAGAAGGGGCTCTATGATCCAATGGGAGATAAAACCCTTCCAAGCTAACTCATTACACAAGGCCAAGCATATGTCATCAATCGATATTTACTAGAAATTATCTAAAAACATAATAATAGAAAGACATAGTAAAGATTATAATGAAATAATTGTAGTTAGATTCAATGATCATAATCAAAGATGTTGTTAGTACTAGACCATTGAGCACATCCAATGCCACTAACAAGTTGTAAATATGATATATAACCAAAGAACAAAAAAGACTAATGAATTGTTCAATCTTATCTCTATAGAAAAACATGCACTTATCCTATCAAAAATTCTATCAACTTAACACAAACTTGCTGAATTGTCAAAAAACTTTCATAGCTTGTATTAATTATAAAATTTCTCATATATTTACAATGTTTAAGAAACATGCACTATATCATGGAATGGGGATGCCTCATCCTCAAAACTCAGTATAATTTTACAACATCTAAATTATGAATGTGTGTCAAAACCATGCAAGTTGTGCAAGAATATAATATAATTAATCCTTAATTTAGACACCAAAGTGATTTTAACAAAATAAGTTGTGGCTATTAATAAAAGTGGATAAAGTCTTCACATAAAGTCTCTATTGGAATTATCAATTCAATTTTAACTCAAAAAACTAAAGTGTCACTATGGAATCTCCTACTAAGGTAGCATGCATAACCATTTCCAGTAGAGTTTGAATTGAAGTGATAAGAGTTGTCAAAGGTGATAGTGGAAGCACTGTATTTGGTAGGGTGACAAACACTAGTCTTTTAGAAGTATACATTTTATTAAATCCATGAAATATAGGTGGAGGTGTTGAAGGTTGAGCCTAAGTCATAAATGCTCCCACTAAACTATCCAAATCCCATTATCCATCTAACCTTTTTGTATTTGTTTATGCATGTTACAAAGTCTAATTTGATAGTTTAAAATATATAACAAAACTTTTGAATAATATTGGAATATTGTACATCCATTTTTTCGGTATGGTTATAGAATATTTGAAAGTTTCATTGAGTTTCTCTTTTTGGGACACCCTGTCTCTAGAAAATATAATCAATTTTAACACTTGTTCATTGGTTTCATAGGCTGTGATCTCCACTTCTAGTTTAAAGTTATTAGATGTAATCTATAACAATTTAAAAAAAAAGGATTGATGAATATTCCACCCTATGGTGTATTCACACAAGGATTCTTATATCTATGAGGAATTGAATGGTTCTCTATTATTCGTTAAAAATTTATTGGACTAACCCTTGTATCTATTGATGCCATTCAATCAAATAAACTCACTTAATACTTACATGATTCTATGCTAGAGTCACATCAGGTGCTAGAATTAGGTTTAAGTATCAATATACATTTAGCCTTGTTGATTTTCATATAAATGTCAACTTGAAATCCCAATATTTCATTATTTCATAAAATTTGACAACATATAACCATAGTGGTTAAAAATGGGGTCTTGCTCATCTAATAGACCTCAAGATGTGGTATAAATTCCTAGTAGAACTCTGCACATTATGGATTATGTTTTTGAGAGCTTCAATCAAATTCTATTGCCCCAATCTCATTTTAGATTATTTCAATCCCATGAACATTTTATTTAGCACTCCTCCAATTGAATCTACCACTATGAGGGGTTCTTATTCAAACTCATTGAAGTCCCTAGGATTTGTCTTTCTTTTTATGTTAGTGAAAATAATTCCTCCTAAATATCAAGTTCCATAGGCTTACTTTCAACCATTATTGTCCTCTTCCTTACTCTTTTCAATGTATTTATGATTCTGTCAAACTTCATATAAACTTTAGGTTGTTAATTGATAATTAGGTCCTACCTTATAGATTCTTAATCTTCTAACTATTGTATCCATGCAAGGAGGACCATTACAATTTGATCAGTAGCTTGGGCTAAAGATGGGGAAGTAAAGGGTTTCATAGGGGTCATATCATTGAAGATAGGGTGGTATCTATATACACACAATATTTTCAAATTTTACCAATTACTAAAAATTTCTATCTTATAGGAACCCATCGAGTCTCAATCTCTCTAAGTGTATGCCTTAAGGGGTATACCAAGAAAGGGGTAGGCAAACCATTGGTTCTTCTTAGGATTATTATCCCTTTTGTCACTTGATATCTACACATTTTTCTCTTATAAACCATCCCCCTAATATTTTCCTCATTTTTTGCACCCTCCTCTAGTCATTTACCACATTCATTATACCTTTCCCTAACCTAAACCTCTTTTTGGCAATCTACATGACTATGTCAACCACATCGACCCTGTATTGTTATTTACAAAGCTTCCTAAGAACTAAGTTGGCCATGGATGACATAGTTCATTATCTAGTTAGTTTTTTTGTCAATTACAATACTAGGACAACTGAGTCAACCTTATCAACCAAAACTTTCATTAGGGTTTAGGGTTAGATCTGCCTATATAAACACATTTATTTCTCCATTTCTAAGAAAATATAAGAAGTAAGATATATTGCACATATGATTATCTACCATTATACTTTAGGATCAAGTTGAGGGTTTCATACTTTCTTTGGAGATATGAATCTTGTCTTGTGAAGAAGTCTTTTGGATACATTGATAGGTTGTGTATCCTCGAGTTGATTTATCCTTATCATCCTTACATACCACACCAACCTCTTATGAATAACCTTGGCCAAGGGAGATATTGAGGCTTGATGGGTTCATCTTCAAAGGTAAGTATTCCTAAATTTGTTCTTCTTTTATAAGATTAGATGGATATGCATTTGCACTTATCTTTTATGCATTTAGATTCTATATAAATTGACATGAGTATATGTCTTCTATGCATGTTTAATTTTATTATTTATTACCCCCACTTTGTGCCACAAAATTTGGTGAGCACTAGATTACATTTTATTTTTACTTGTTATTAGTTCAGTGAATATGAAAACATAAGACCTAGTTAGGGTTATTGTGTAGTTTTGCTTGACTAGAGGCTTTGGAACCATCCCTAGTTATATTATTATGGTAAGATATCCCTTGGCTAGGTCTAGTAGATCTATATTAGTCATGACCTTGATTATATAATGTATCCCCAATCATAAGTGTAAGTAGGATCTATTTTCTCTGAGCTAGGATTAATTTATAGATTTGTTTCATTTCTCATTGTATACATTCTGGTGAACCTGACGTGAATCTAACACTTGAAAGTTTTCTTTCATGATTTCATTTATATCATTTTATTATTTTCCTATATTTAAAATACTATATCAACCAATGCAATATAGTTATAACTTTTGTGCATATTTTTAACACATAATTGTATCAAAATGAATATATTCTTTTTGTGTAGATATTCATCATATATAGGTTACTAGATCAGATAGGTTAACACAATATTATTCTTCTATCTTAGATAAAAAATTATGTCGACCAAGTTGACTTAATCTTCTAGTCAACATCTAGATCAACAAACTAAGTTGAACAAGTCAATTTAGTATTTTAGTTAACATCTAAATAATAAACTAAGTTGAACAAGTCAACTTAGTCTTCCAATCAACATCTAGATAACAAACTAAGTCAAACATGTTAACTTAGTCTTTTAATAAGCATCTAGAATAACAAAATAAGTCATGCATGTTGACTTAGTCATCTTATCAAGCTTCAACAAATAGGGTTTCACAAAATTAGGTCAAACCAATCAACTTAGTCTATAGAACTTACAAGCAACATTCAAGGCACTACAATAGTAAATTTGCGATCCAAATCATCTCCCAACCCACCAAGGTTCCTCTCTTACTCTCTCTATAAATTTAGTACTTCATTATAGTTCTATTTTGTGCAAGTTTATAGTATTTACAAATGTAATCTTACAATAAACTAAGTCAACTTGGTCAAGTTAGTTCTGTAGCTTATCTTCTATCTAAAAGACTAAGTCAACCTAGTTGACTTAGTTATTAAAGACTCTTACTTCTATAGAATAGTAGTGACCCAGTTAACTCTATTCTATAATGTTTGCACATAGTATCATCTAAACTAACTTTTTACCATTCTTAATTTTGGGAATTAACAACTATATGATAGTAATTAATTCACACTTTCATTTTCAACTATTTGCATGCTTAAAGTAGCTAACATAGTCTAATTAGTTGTTTTTTCAAATTGCCAATTAGTTACATTATTTTTCTCTTTTTGTACACACTACCAAATCACACAATACTCAAAATGCATTTAACATTTGTCTTCCCAAGGCCTACCTACTTGGATTTCACCACCAAGGGGGAAGCTGACTTGGTTTTTGGGCCAAGTATAAACACATGGTTAATAGTATATATTGGAAAAGCACCCAACACCCTTATCATTATGGGATTATGAAGTGATGGGATAGGATCCAATACCAAGCCATTACCATTGTCAACACAGATCCCTTTCAGCCTAAACATCTTGAAACCATCCATAGATTGATTTTTAGTTCCCTATTTTTAGCCAACTTCCCTATCACACTTAAAATAACATTTTATAATAATCTAACACTTAGGATGACCAATTAGTTAGCATTTACTTTCTAGTTGAATTCATGCTCTTTTATCATTATGTGTTGTATTAAAAAAACTTGCATTAGCTAGTGTTGGTGCAAGGTTTTGTGCAGTGTACCCTAATTGGATTGATGCATTTATTACTTTAATTACATTACAAATCTTTCCTTGTTTTTAGCACACCATAATTTTATTTGACAGTCTCTTACAGACTATGTTTTTCCCTATCTATAGTACTAAGTCAACTTGGTCAACCTTGTACTCTTTCTTACTAGTCAGGTTATAGTACTAAGTTTACCTGGTTGAACTTGTATCCTTAGAAGACAATGTTTCTCCTTATCTGTAGTATGAAGTTGACTTGGTCAACCCTATACTCTTTTTTTCCAATCAATTTGTAGTACTAAGCCAAACTGGTAGACCCTATACTCTTTTATGCTAGTTAAGTTACAATACTAAATCAACTTGGTCAAATCTATATCCCTTTTGCCATAAATGTTATAGTACTAAGTCAATTAGTCAACTCTATATCCTTATCTAACTTCTATCCAATAGTACTAAGTGAACCTAGTCAACTCTATATCCATTTTCCCCATTAGGTTATAATACTAATTTGACCTGGTTGACTTTATATCCTTATCTATCTTCTATCTATTAGTACTAAGTTGACCTGATCGACTCTGTCCACCTTGGTTGATAATATTTTATGTGTGGTTATCTAGTCTTATTTCATAATGATATCATATTTTTAGCCTCTACTTAGTTAAGAAAATTACATAATTAAGTATTCAGATCAGAACCTCACTTATTTTATTACTTTAGATGAAACTATTCCCTTTCTTCCTTCATCTTTTCCTAATCCAAAACCAATCACTACACAATGTAATGCAGTTGAGGTCCTTCATCCTATTTCTCCTCCCAATACAAATTTTGGGAATCCTCCACATGATACCCTTCCTCCAACTAACACTAATAACCCACCTTCAAATACTAATACACAAATCAACACAACTCAAATTCTTTCTCGAATAGTTCAACAAATGAACATCATGTAAACAACTAATCATTCCCAAATAATGAAAATACAACAAAATTTATTACACATGACTAGTCAAACACCTCAAGTCATCATGTCTCAACCAAATAAATTTTTTATCCCTCCTTCTCTTAGATATTCCAATGGGAATATCATCCCTCAACCTTCAATGAATAACAAAATGTTTCAACATCTTCAAAACAAATATTTAGCCCCATTCATTGCATCCATAAATATTGGAAACATTTATAAAAATATCACATATGATGAGACTAAGGACCCTACTATATTTATTAAGTATTTTGTTAATATATATAAGGAATGGGTCTGATCTGAGCAACATTTTAGCTGACAATTTGGGCGACGGTTCTATCCCAATTATTGGCAAAACTTTTGAGACCCATAAATTTTGCACCATAGCTCCGTTTGACTCCCCATTTGAAACATTGGAAAGATAAGAATGAGGGGAACATCATGAGATGGCATGATATTTTATTGGTGGGCTTTATCCCCTAAAAACTAAATGGAAGTTTTCCAAATTTCAATTTTAGTAGTGCAGTCTAAAAATAGTAAGTTTCTAAAAATAGTAATTCCTCAAATTCTGTATTGTTGTAAATCATGGAAGTCAAACCACTTAATGTCCCTCAAGATTGGTGACCTTCCACACCCTCCTAATACCTTAAAAATATGTATAATTGAAGATGTAACCCAAAATGGAAAGCAAACATCTCTTCTCAGAGATAGGCATATGTTTGGATTTATAAATTTGATCAATAAAACATCTCTCCAAAATGGAATGCAAACATCTCTTCTCAGAGATAACATTATTAAAATTATGTTTTTGTTTCTTGAATTATCTTTCAACTAAAGCTTCTGAGTTTTGGATCAGGGTATAAACTAGCACCTTTGCTACCACCAAGCTCTTAGACAAAATATTTTTTGGTGATGCACTTGAATAGTACAACCAACTTCCTAGACATTCCATCTTATAATTAGAGGATTTAGTCAATGCTCTAGTGAAGAATTCTAACATGATGACATTCATGAATATTACCTTAGCCATTTCATCAATGCCAAGAAACTTTCTAATGAATCTACTCACACTTCCATCAAATGATGGAAGTCTCTAGTTCACAAAGTGGACCATAACATTAATGATATTCTTTTAAAGCTATTTGTTACTACTCTTAAATCTCCCTTTCAATATAAAGTTTGAATACTTTACCCTAAAACCTTAGAACAAACCTAGACCAAGAAAAAAGTCAAGACTTTCTTATGACTCAATTTGAAACACATTAAACAACTACTAAGGAACATTTCCAATCATTTTATCATAACATAGATTCATCCAAGTCTCTCCAACCTCAAAATGGAACATCCAATTCAAATAATTTTAATCCAACCCACCCTCCCTTGAGTTTATAACAACTTAAGAAGAAATTTCTATCCTCCAAACCCATGACTTTTAATCCTTCCAAACCTCCTCCAAAATGGTACAATCTTGATAAGTTTTGTTGGTGGCATGCTACTATAGGTCATTCTCATGAGTCTTGTCATGATATTCATCTATTTATTTGTGCTTCCTTATTTGGTCTACATTTCAATCTTGATACTCTCACAAAACAATGCCATCAAGACTATCTTCAAGCTTCTCAAATTCAATCTAAAGGACCACAATCACATCAACATAAACTACCTAATGAACAACAACAATTATCCCATACCTATAACTCATCAACTAATGTTGTTAAAACCATAATTTATCCTTCTTGGGGCATCTTGAAATGCCCATCCCTATATCTACTTACCCATTGGAGAATATTACGATGCCCACTCTTATTCTACAATGCATAATAACAAACAAATTCAGCTTCAAAAAATATTTTGAGACACATAAGCTTGTATTTCACATGGACATCTTTGATAGAAACATTATCATATAATTTGATTGTTATTTTTTGTCTCACATTTCTTTGTTTTTGTACACTTTACTTCTTTTAGTCACACTTTACTAGCATCATTGTCACCTTTGGGTTCTTTGGTTTTCTTACACATTACATTTGGCATTTATTTTCATTTTGGTTCTTATATATCTCTTTCATTTTTATATTTTAATGTCATTATTTTCCTTAGTATCTTTATGATTATTTTCCCCATTATTTAGAATTCACCTCATTGGTGTTCACCTTGTGAGTTATAGTGTAAGACCATGGATAGGACCTAGCCTTCCTCACAAATTATCACATTAAAACATATTTAAATCACCTATTGAGATGACTACTACTTTCATTGGTGCTTGTACTAGATCCATTATAGGTTAGTATGGATTCTCTAGTGGTATGACTATCATAAGCATATCCCCATGCCCTTCATAACACTATTTTATCTCCTTGTGACCAATTATGAGCATATTCATCATTATATCACTTATTACATAGACAAATATCTCATGATCCCCATATTTAATTATTTCCTTTCATTTGAGGCTCACATTGGTCAATTTTGAGATTTCACAATTACTTGTGGGCAAGTCTAGGAGTCTTTAGACACCTTGGTCTTTAGTTTATTTTCTCTAGTGAACAAGTGTAAGCTCTCTTGTGTTTATCACCTATTTCACTCATGTTTGGTTCTCTTAATATGTATGTTTTGTTCTCTTAATATTTATGGAGGAGGAGGAATATAAAAATCTAAAAAAATATAAAATCCAAATCATAAACTACAAACAAAAGGCAATAATTAAAAGGCAAAAGCAATATTAAAAGTCAAATCACACTAAAAGACATGATCTATATTTAGCACATATCCTATATTAGTAAAATATAAAACTCCATAGTTTACCTCATGGTAGAGCCAAGGTCCATTGGGGTGTGGTAGGATAGTAGAATGCAGTAGGAGGTCTCATTATATCTCTAGTACCACCTACTTTCTCACATAATTATCCAATCTTCATAGTAGATTGATGACTTTATAAGGGGTCCTGAGGTATGGGGAACATGTTTTGGGAAGGTAGGTCCATTTTAATTTTCATGCATATAGCCTTCATGGGATGATATATGTACTTCACTTATTAGCCCAAGTTTTGTGTTCATTAGTAAAAATGTCCTAAGTCCTTCGTGTTGATAGATCTTAGCCTTTCTCAATTGCTTAGTGTGTGTCATTCTTGCTAAGGATGTTTACATCACTCATGTAGTGCCTCAAATTCCTTATTTACATCACATTTTCCTTATATTCTCCTTGTTGGATATTGCTTTTAGCTGATTACATCCTTGATCACCTCTACCTACTTATGATTATTGGTTTATATTTTGTGAGTTGCATTGTAAGACCTTAGATAAGACCAGGCCTCCATTACAAACACCTTTACATCATTTATTTACCACACCATCTCATTGTCATACTAGTCATGTCATTAGGTGGTTGTGTTTTTTTACATTGTATCTCAAAATAAGCACTAAGTTTGAGTTTTAATTTATCCATCATGTTCTTGTTTGATTTTTGTAGAATTCACTTATCTTATATATGAAATTTGGCACTCTTACATGTTTTTATTTATGTATGACTTCTTCATGTTTGTCTTACATCTTGACTTACATTTCATTTTCAATCATTCATGTTTTTCTTTATGTTTGATTTAACATGTCTATCTTACATGTGGTTACTTATAATTTACTTACATATCTTTATTAAAGTTTTATTGCATGGATATTTCATTTGTTATTCATATTTTACATGCTTCCCAATGTGATTTAGTATGTTACACATTCTTTTTTGCAATTTATGTTTTACATGCTTCCCGATATGATTTAGTATGTTCTACATTCCTTTTTTCCATTTATGATTGACATGCTTTCCAACATGATTTAGTATGTTCTACATTCATTTGATATCATTTTATCATTCATTTTCCATCAATATTTTGGTTATAAACTTACCTTAACAATCCTAATTTGCTACTTTTTATAAATCCCTCATTTCTACTTTAACCATCCTACATATGCACACATTACTTTTATTATTAGTCTTGTATCCCTAGGGTTTCTCAAATGTAGGTCCTACACCCTCCATGATCAAGACTAGGATTTTTATATGCAATCATTTAGCATAAAGGTAAGTTAAGGTATGTATATGGTATTTTTAATTACTCTCATTTCATTCTAGCATTAATTTTTGTATGCCATTTTTAGTTATCTCAATTTTGTGTGTTTCTATGTTCTTTCTTGAATTATCATCCCCTATTACACTCACATGACACATGATGAGATTCAAATGGGGCATATGTATACACATAATATTTTAAAACTTTACCACTTAATAATACTTTATATCTTGCAAGAACCCATCGAGTCTCAATATCTCTGAGTACATGCCTTAAGGGGTGCACTGAAAAAGGGGTGGGCAAACCATTGGTGCTTGGTAGGATTGTTTTCCCTTTTTTCACTTTATATCTACACACTTGTATCCTAAAAACCATTCCCCTAAACTTTACCTCCTCTTTTATACCCTCATCTATTCATTTACCACCTTCATTATCCATTTCCATACCTAAACCCCTTTTTGGTAGTTTACATGAATATGTTAGCCACATCAACCTTGTATTGTTATTTACAAATCTTACTAAGAACTTGTCAGCCATGGCTGACATAGTTCATTATCTAGTTAGTTTTTTATAAATTTTAATACTAGCTCAATTAGGTGGACCTTGTCAGATGAAACTTTTGAAAGGGTTTATGGTTAGATCCACTTATATAAACACATTAATTTTACCATTTTTAAGAAAAGAAAAGAAGTAAGATATATTGCACATCTGCTTATCCACCATTATACTTGAGGAGCAAGCTTAGGGTTTCATACTTTATTTGGAGATATGGATATTGTCTTATGGATAAGTCTTTTGGATGAATTGATAGGTTGTGTATCCTAGAGATGATTTATCCTTATCATCCTTACATACCACAACAACCTCTTGTGAAGTACCTTGGCCAAGGGAGAGATTGAGGCTTGGCAGGTTTGTATTCAAAGGTAAATATTCCTAACATTGTTATTATTTTATAAGAGTAGATAAATATGCATCTTCACTTCTATTTCATGCATTAGGATTCCATATACATTGATGTGAGTATATGTATTCTATACATGTTTAATTTTATTATTTGTTACCCCCAATTTGTGCCACAAGCTTTGGTGAACACTAGATTATATTTTCTTTACTTGTTATTAGTTTAGTGAATACGAAAACATAGGACCTAGTTAGGGTTATTTTGTAGTTTTGCTTGACTAAAGGATTTGAAACCTTCCCTAGTGATATTACTATGGTAATATATCCCTTATCTAGGTCTAGTAGATCCATATTGGTCATGACCCTGATTATCTAATGTATCCCCAATCAAAAGTGTAAGTAGGATCTATCTTCTCCAAGCTAGGATTGATTTTTAGATTTGTTGAATTTCCCATTACATATAATATACATGGAGGAAAAATTAGAGGATGTCTGGGGTCTAGGGAAAGTTAGAAAATCCTTTCTCTAACTTGTACTTTTTATTTATGGAGTCTAAATAATATATTTGGTTGAATCCAAGGTCTTATACAATGAAATAATTGGGGACTCTATTTAGGTGGCTTGTGTAATGGGTAAATCTAAATGAGTGGAAGGCCTTATTTGTGTTGATTGGGTAGTAAAAATAGATTTGTATATTATTTCCTCAAATGTATACTAGTGTTTGTGGCTCCTTGGTTAGTAGTGGAAAGCCATGAATGAATTAATGTGGCTTGGGTGAATGAAAATTGTGTAAAATAATATTATGTGTAGTTAGTGGTAAAGGAATATAAAGAATGTAAAATATAACTTTCCTTTATTAGAGTATTATCAGGAGTAGTTGTCCTTGGGCCTACTATAGTAAGAGAAATTGAAGTGTAGATTGTAGCTACTTATGTAGTGTAGAAGCCTCTGTAGTAGAACCACCCATGGGACTAATATAAATCAATGTAGAAACAATAAAATTAGTAGGGGTTTAATTGGGACTACCTTACCTAGTGTATTATTAAGTGATTAAAGGCTCTATATCAGATACATTTTCTACTTGTGAATCTTCAATATCTAGATAAGGGTGTGGAAGACTAGGTGGATGGTTATCAATAGACTCTTGAATTGGTGTCTCATGGGAACTTATTCTGATCACCTCTACATTTTGATTATCATTATGATCTTATATATTATATTTTTCTTCTATTTCCTCTAATTACCTCCATATGCACCTCTTTTTCATGTTCTTCCTCCCTTTTTATATAAAGAAGACTAAGTGGGACACTTGTATACTCTATAGGTCACTCTTATTCTTTAGTGACATTAGGAGCATAGGGAGAAGTGGGAGATTTATGGTTCTCCTCCTAAAGTCATAATAGAGGGAGAAATGGTGGTAACAATCCTTGGTGGGGAAGGAACAATATAAATTATTGTTAGAGATGTCATAATATCAGGGACTAACAAAGACTCAATAATAATGGATATTGATTAAAATGTAATAGAAGAAAATTTTGGTGGGGATGTCATAGTAGTAATCACTTGTTGTATAACATGAGGGAAACTTACTTGTGGAAGATTTGTTGTATAAGTTACATTAGCAAGTGAAGATGGTTGAGTAGGCCTCCTAGGAATCAAAGGTGTTCTCATATCCATTGTAAGAGAAGGGGTAGCAGTTCCTAGTGACATTGGTATACCTATAAAGATATCAACCCTTAATTGCCTATCTATATTATATATTGTCTCTTATCTTCCTATATAGGAAAAATTCTTTCCTGAGTTAGAATTATATCTTGTATATTTCCTTAACATCCTCAGGAATAAGGGCAAGGTTATATTGTATTCTTTATGTGACCCTCATGGACACTTTTTATGTATACATATTTATTATTACTTAGTTATCATCTTCTGCATTCATGAATATAGGGTCATGACCATAAGGTTGATGTCCATATTGAATCTTAACCTTGTTTCCATACTTTTTAAGGACCTCAAAAATAACATTCCTAGGATCCTAATATTCGAAATGTGACTTGCCAAAACCATAGTGAACCCTGAAATTGACCACCTAATAAAAGTGTTCCCACTATGTATATTATTGGTGGCCAATGATAAAAGGAATTTTATAGATGACTCTTTGCCTAGATGCCTTTAATTTTGGGTCCACATTGTTGGATAATTAAAATACAATCTCTTGCTCTGCCACTTTATCTGGAACATAGAGAGGTCAATTCAATAGGGATTCATAAGTTCTTTTGATTTTGATTACTGTATGGTCTAGAGAGAAATAATAATCTCCCATTTTCTTAATGACTTTTTGATTTGGTTTGATAGTCTAGGCATTCTTTACCCATTGATGGATTGATAGAGTATGGAGTAGAACACATCAAAAATCCTTTGTATTTGACCCATAAACATGTAGATATAGAAGATACTATAATCATCACATATCCTATTCTTTGGATATCTAATATAAGGTTACCAAGATTCATCTTGAAAGGGGGTTATAGTGGAACTATTACATATAACAAGTATGACATCATATAAAATTATCACTAGGCCTATTCTCAATCTTGATCATTTGAATATTTAGGTTGAAATTGATTGGTTATCTCAAGGCTAGAATTTGATTCATATTTAGGATGGTGCTCAATAAAGGGACCCAAATTTACCTAACATACATTATATTGGGGAAACCATATGGTATATTTAATAGGACCATTACAATTTGCACCTCAGTATTAAACATTATGATTGGGGTGTTACTAATATGGCTTCTTAATATAAAAGTATTTGGGTTTGTTGCCCAGGTCTTCAATGTATCCTTGACATTATTCCTTGCTAACTAGACATCTACAGTGGGTTGATTTAGATCATATATGGAGCAGGTAGTTTGTAATATCTTTTAAAAGAATTGCCAGATACATAGACCATGAGAGCTGGATTGTGTAATAGATGAATGATATTGCTTGAGAATTTACCAAAAATAAACAAATTAAACAGAAGATCAATATAAGGAAATACCTTAGCTTTAGCAACAACATTGTGTAAACTAACTACCATGAGTTACAATAGATTATCTATGTATCTTCTAGTGAACAATGACACCTAGTTATCTATTCAATACAACTTGACTCCATCAACCTTGAAACAAACTATTGTATAATGTTGGAACTTATGCCCCAACACTAACTAGTCAAGATTATCTATGTATATTCAATCCTCCTAGCAAGATTAAATGAAAATGAGGTTAGTTATATGAATGATGATGCCATTATAGACCTATGTATCATTCTAAGTAGACGTGGGAAAGTTAGGTCCTTTTAGTCATAGAATAACTTTGATGTCAATTCGTAAGATAACTCGTATACAATGAATGTAGCTTTGATTTTGATTTTGTAGCTAGATATATCATAGATTTTTTTGGGATTGAAAATTTAATGCCTTGAATCATCCATACATGGGAATTAATTTTAGACAATAGTTTGGTCTCCTGTCAATCTCATTTTTGAATTTGAGTTTGTGAAGTTGACTTTCACAGGACCATTTTCTACATGGAACATTGTCATTATTTGTAGCTACTTAGTCATCATGCTGAGTCATTTATTATACAAGATATCCATTTATCATGTGATTGAGGCTTGCTTTCCTTTGTTTTATTTTTTCCAAGTGTGACATGTGGCCTACAGTTATTTAATCACTTGATTTTGGACTTTGCATTTTGTACCTTGGGATTTTGTTCATGGTTATGCAAGATACCAACACACAATGAGATCACACTTATTCTCTTAGTGATATATTATGTAATGTCTTTTTTCATGTATGTAGGTTGTGGTTAACATGTGGATCATTATCACTTATTTGGATGGTCTTTGGGTTTTGACTGTGTACTTTTTATTGACAAGCCACAATTCTCCAAGATATAGACACATAGAATAATTATGTTAATTTACTTAGTCACAAAACTTTGTAAACTTTATAAGAAGATATCAGTCAGAAATGAGTAGGGTTGTGATAGGTGGCATGATCTCATTTATCCAAATGCCCATCGAGGTTCAAAAATTATGAGTTAATACATAACTATAGATGAATGAATGTAAACATTGGTATGATCTCATTAATTTAGGCCCTCAAGAATGTTTAAAACTTAGGCATTAAAATTGATGGAAGTGATTAAATGAAATGATGATAAGTGGTACCATACCATCAATATAATTGATTATAGAGAATCTATGTCTGGACTATTGGTGTATATGCCACAAATAGATGTGATGGTAACACGTGGATAACTATCACTCTTTCATATGGTCATTTGTTGTATAAACTAAGGGTTCTTAAGTCATAATCATTTTCAAGCACTTATCTAGTTGTCCAAGTCAGATCTAGACTTTTTAAAATGTGGCACAAGCCTTGACTAATGATGTAGTGCTCAACATTTGTTACTTGATCATGATAGCATCACTTCACATAAGGTGCAATACTTATGAACTCACCTAAAGTGAAATGAAGAAAGGACCAATGCCCATGTTGCGATATTTATGACATGACACAAATATATCTTCTAGGGAATTTGGTTAGTGAAATGGTAGTGGTAAGTTCATGGGTGAAAGCTATTCTAGGGAGGATTTGACTATCTTTAGGCACAAGCGTATATGATGTGTTTTTATAGCTTCATGGGTGCAAACATTTGGTTTCATTAACTTAACATCAGTCAGGTGCTTTGGGGGTTTAATGGAGTACTTGGATGGACTTAGGCTTAGGCTCACACTTTAGCATAAGTATCTTTGTGAGGCATAGGGCTATTCCTATACTTATAGCATTTATATATGGGGTGATGATGCCATCATACACTATAAAAGTACCATGAATGGGCTAGTCTAAAGTCTTATGGGAATTCAATATACATAATATAAATCTAAGCATTCAATCTATTGAAACATTGCCCAAACAATTCTCATTCTAATCCTATAGTCATAACCATGTAAACTAGATTAACAATCATTAGATGCAACACCATAAATCATTAACAGGGTTTAAACATCATATATATATCAATAGAAACTGAGAAAACACTCATCTTAAAGATGCTAAGGGTCCAGAGGATCATAGACAAGCTTAGGAACTATAATGGGAAGCCTCAAAGGAAACCCAAACTAAAATCTAAGCTCTAATGGTGAACATAACATCTAGGATCATCTTGCAAGGCTTCACTACTCCAATCTCCTCTCTCCCCCACTAAATGGATTAACTCAAATTTTATAACACTTGGGAACATCTTCGTACCTGAGTGAAAGGAGCATGCCAGGTGCTAAGTTGGTGTTGGATGTAATCATTCTACCATCTCTATTACCCTAATTCTATAGTGCCATGATTATCCTATGTGCCTGCTTCTTGATGATGATTAAGTCAAAATGGAATTAGTTATCCACCTTCTAACTGACACTAAAAGATGACAAAACATCAATCATACCAAGTGATTACCTCATGCCCAAGTGCATACTATGTTGGTGTGGATCATATACTTAGATGTATTTGTGACCCAACATTACCCTATAAAAAAATTATTATTCCACCCTCAGACTAGTCTTTCATCACTTTTGGTGCACAAAACTTGCGTACACATTCTTTTAGTTCTATTCTGAAGTCCTCAAATCCTTGACTTGTGAGCTTGATTTCTTATACAATGTTATCTATCTTTATGGAGGTGGTATCGAGGGTGAACACATCAATTTTTCCAACTCTTTCCTAAAAGCCTCTATCCTTTCCTTTGATTTTGTTATGCCTCAATTGAGGGTCACTCTTTGTTTGAAGGCCTTTGTTTACAAGGCACAAAAGAGTTCTTTTAGGTCCTGCTCCTAGGTCTTGATTTGGGCACTCAAAGTACACACTTGTACCATGATCTATGTGTTCTCAACCTTGATAATAGTGTATGCCCATGCCATTAGTGTGTCTTTCTCCCCTTTTTCCTTTTTGAGGCATACATCAATGATTGATGCATGGGTGGATAAGTTAAAAAACACTACATCGGTCACTTTTGTGTCCTCTTCAAGATTTGAAAAGAGGTCTTCCACCTCTTTGAGCTTTGCAATAAACTCTTAATTTATGGTGGTGCAAGGGTCCTTATTTTTTTTTTACATTGATTCTACCTTCAATCTTGGGAGAATATGCTCTACTAGCACACAAACACATTATCAACCTACAAAAAACTTGAAGTGTCAATGCCATCTAGGAGGGATGGCTCAACTTCCTCTACACACTTAGCTAGTTGTTGCAACTTGAATTTCATGGCCTTGATATCCTTCTCTACCTTTAGTGATATCTTTTTCCAACTTGAGGCTCTAACTTAATTAATGATGTTATTCTATGCTACCTTAGAGGCCATTCAGATGAGGGTGTTAGTTGATCTTACTAGATTCATTGCACAAGGGTTGATAAGAAGGGAATCATGCCCTTATTTTGGTTGATCTGCATTAAGGATTGCCTTCTATGACACCTTAAAATGAGTTTAATCCATATAAGTGTCAAAGGAAAAGGATAGTTACTAGCATGCCCTTGTTATGGTAGCTCAATAGGGCATGTACTCCATCATATAATAGTCCTCATCAACGAACCCCTTCTGTGCCTTCTCTCACATGCTCAACTTGGGTCTCTCTTATTTAGTGATGGTGAGATCTATCTCTTCTTCCTCTTTGGTGTTAGTGCTTTCTCTAGTGCACTTATTTGAGATCTCTACTTTTCTAGTAGGGGTTCTTCTTTAGACTTTTCCCCTTTGTCTACTATATCTTCTTCATCAATGTTAACTTTACCCTCTTGGGTCTGCTAATTCTCTTCTATGCTATTTGTTTTCTCTTTTAGGGTACCAATATTTCTTTCCTTATCTCAAAGCATCCCTTCAATACTTGGGTGTGCTTATGGTATGAATTATTTTACTATTCTGGTAGAGGCATAAGGCACCCCTACTAATTTCTCCTTCATGGGTTCTGCACTTGTGGCAACCTTATTTTCTTCCATTTCTCTCTTGGCCCTTATTCTTTACCTTCCTCTTCTTAGCCTGTGCTAAGGCCTTCTCTTCTTTGACATTTTTTCATTTAGCCTCTACTTTCATAATTTCCTCTAGTGTCATGCCCTTGGCCTTCATGTACTCTCTTTTATGATCTATCTCTAGTGTTGCCTCTATATGCTCCTTGCTAAGGCCCATTTCCATCCACTGGTGCCTCTTTTATTCTTTAATTCATGGGGCTTGTGTAGTAAGTTTAGTGGGTGAGGCACTCATTAGATTTTCTACCTCCCTAAGTGCAACAATAGTACCACCTTAGAGATCCTCATGAATTATATAACACTAATCTCTTCCCCTATTTCTTCTTCTTAGATGATGTATAATATCATCCCTCCATCCTCTTCCTCTTCTATCTCTTCATATGATTGTTATGATTTTGATTCCTCATGTGCCTTTTGTACCTCCATCTCTACCAAGGTTATCATGGGCATTACCACCAGATCCTTAGACTTATTTTTTCTTCTCCATTGTCTTGGGCAAAATAATTCCTAGCATGAAGACCATGCACTTATTCTTTGGAGTAGAGGGAGTGGATTCATTTCCAGAGGTGATCTTAGGTTTGATGCACTCTTGCATCTCCTCATGTGTCTCCCCCTTCTTATTTTAAGGAGACTTATTCACTACTATTGATGCCAACTTCCCCTTATCATCAATCCAAAGGGGTAGGTAATCATCCTTATCTAGGTGTGCACCTTTATTCCTTAGCTTCATTTCATAGTAAAACATGTGTATGTGCCCATATATGACCTTTTTTTGTAGGGTATGGATGTCGATGCGATCTGAGTCATCCTCCTCATCCTTGGTCACTTTATCCTCTAGGTGTATGTATTGGTGTGATAGTTGGATCCATTCCAAAACCATGGTTTTGACTAAGATGTCTAACTATTATGTGTTGTGGATTATTCTAAGTGAATCCATAAAGTATTTAGTTGAGAAGGCATAGGGGAGCTTCATCCAGTTACCATCTATGAGCACTAAGAACACCACATAAAAGTGTTTCATTACAACAAAAGTTTCCATCCCAAACATATTTTGAGGGAGCTCCTTAGGGATGCACCATTTCCTCTTTTAATGCCTCAATGTATTGAGCACACCACCCCATCATGTGAGTCTTGTATTTCTAGGATAAGGATGGGGGGTAGGTGAAGTTTTTATATTTAAGCATTAGGGAGTCCTTATGTAATAAGAAGACCCAAAGGTTATCCTTGCCACCATCTGGCATTCCAATTTCCTCCATGATAATCAAAATTAGAATCAACCCCCACTAAAATGTATCCCACACTGTGTGGTGCTCAAATACATTCTTCACTATCTCCTCCACTATGAAATTAGTGATGTTAAATTTGACCCCTTGTGTCATGTGGTAGGTGATGCATAGGTAGGGCTTTGTGATATTTGCCCACTGACTGCTATGACATAGTTTCAAACTCACTAGGTGCATAGTTTCCCTCATCCTTGGGTCCTTGATGTCTTTAATTGGGAACACAAAACCTCCCTTGTAGTACCCAAGGAGATTTGTAACCCTTTTAACTTCTGTATAATCTACCATAATCTAGTGGATATCTACACCAGAGTCTAGGAGTCTAGTTATTTTCCTAATAAGTCTTGCTGACAACCTCATATGACTCCCTAAAAATTAGAATCAGTCCTCATAGATGCATGAGAATAGAAACTATACAAGTTTTTCAAAACATGGTAACTCATAGAGTTGAGTTGCATCAGTGGTTACCAATTTTTCTTGAATGGAAACATCAAACAATGTCATGCCTACTTCAATCTTTGCCCCCATATCTACCACCCAGTCTTGTGCTAGGTCTTATGCATTGATCATGGTGTAGTAGTTATATTCCTTGAGCTAATAATTATGCAAGAAATATGCCCAAATCTCTCCCATCAAAAACTCTTTTATAAACTACATTTCTTGATAGGACATCTTCGCAAGTGCCTTTAGATCAACTTTAATGATGCTAACTCCTTCTATTGACTGTGACTTATTTTTTGTCATGGTTGCTTCTTCTATATGCACCCTCTTAGTATCCTTCTGTGACTATTATGAGCTGTAACTCATGTATTTATTCCCCATCCTAAATCGAATGATATTTAAGCATGATCTATTTATCTTACTAAAACCTTCAATTTTATTGGTGCTTTTCATAGTCATGAGGTCTATGACTATGTCTTCAGATCTTCAGCTTCATTTTCCATTAATGGTGGCATCGATGTCACTTTAATTTTTTACTACTTGATTCTTACCTAATTCATGCCCCTCAATTTTCTATGCCAATCTCAAAGGGAATGCAATTCATTTCTTTACATAATCATTCACTTTTGGCATCTAGGGGTGATCAAAGTCTTATTATAGTAATATTTTGTTACTTTAGCTCTAGTTCACTCTAGTTTACTGTGAATTCTTGTTTACAAATTATCTTAAGGTTTGTAATCTAAACTTGTTATCATCTTTCTACTTTATACCCTAATTTTAGCTACCATCTTAATTGCAGGTGTTTAATAGCATAACGACACCTAAAATTCTTGGGATTCAAAAAAACTTATGAAATCCATGAAAATATGTTGTCACACATGTAATTAATGTGAATCTTTGTGTCTCTACTATCTCCTCAATTAATTCTCCTAATGGTATTTTAGTGAAGTGATTTGTAGTTTAAATGATGACTTCTCACCTTGTTTTGGGTAGATTCCAACTTGTCCTGATGATGTTTCTCTTGCACTTTTGTTTACTCGGAACAACTTTCACCTTCCTTATGGCAACCTGGGCATAATTCCTCACATGCATGTGATTCAACATCCACAATCTCATTTCCTCATCCTAATGTGCTTCAATTTCACACACACTTTCCTATCTTGGTTGATTTCTATGAGCTTCTACCTCTTGCCTTGGCCTATCCTACCCCATATAAATCCTTTGCATTGGTCCCTCTATTAATTTACTCTCTAGGTGTCTTGTACTCTTAGCATCCTGTGCACCTTTCTTTCATCATATGCACATGAGTATATTAAGCATCTTTATTCATCACTTGGTATTCCTATTTTATAAGTCTAGTGAGTTTCATGCACCTAGAGAATTAGGTGTCTAGTTGTAGGTTCTTAGGAAGCAACCTATCACAATTCACCCACCTAGTATTATGTGTGGAAGTGCTAGAATAATTCTCCTGTAGGCCTCAGGGTACCTCAATTTTTGAATCTTGCACATAAAGATCTAGTGCACCTTATGTTTGAATCTAGTAAACTTCACACACCCATAACTTAGGTGTCTAGCCTCATGCACTTAGAAAGCATCTGTGCTCAACTCACCTATCTAGAATTATTCATCAAGGCACTAGAAGAGTGTTATCGATGGGCCTCAAAACATTGCTTATTTGATTATCCACACAACTCAATTCATTATAAACTATTTGGTTTGCATTAAAATTTATTTTGGTCACATAATATCATCAAATAACTATCAAGGAGCTAGTGTTTAATGGTACAAGTTCCATCCTACTACCTATAAAGATTTAATCAATTACCATTGAAATGCCTAGGGAGTATCTCACCTGACAATGTACACAACTTACATGCACCAATATTTAATATATTATGGATGACATATGGACCCATCCACCTTATATATCTCTTACCTAGGTGATTAAGGTACTTGGATTCATAGATAAAAACTAATGTTCCTTTATTCAATACTTTATACTTGATATGTTTTTCATGCCTAAGCTTCTAGCATGCCTTCTCTACCTGCTAGCTCCATCTTGCTTGGGTGTGCACCTCATCTAAGCCCTCAAAGTCCTCTAATATTTAATTAAATTATTCTTGGTCATCTAATTGACCAATTTTAATGATGAATAATGATGGCACTAAGAGCTCCATTGATATAATCAACTCAGTGCCAAACACTAGTTGAAACAATGTAACCTTATTCAGGCACTTATAGATTATGCAATATGCCCATAGTACTACTAACACTCAATCATCCTAATATTTGTGAGCAACATTATATATCTTTATAAGGAATGTCCCTAGGGTCTTGTTGAATTATTTAGATATTCCATTCACTTTGGGATGATAAAGTGTTGTCTTATGGTGTGCCACCATGTATTCTATCAGCAGGGTCCACATAATTTCATCAATGAAGTGTATACCCCTATCTCTAGTCAAGTTGAGTAGGTTCCCATAGTATCTTATGATTTTATCCCATATGAACCTTATAGCTATGGTGGTTTTGCATTTTTTTGTTGGCATGGCCTTGACCCACTTGGTAAAATAGTCAGTGGCTGCTAGAATGTATCTCAGGACTGTGCACCTTGTTATAGGAGTAATTGGTCCAAAAAAATCAAAGGACCATTTCTAGAATGGTGTCTAGGAAAGAATGGGGATAAGAGGCATGTCATATTGGTTGTTAGGCTTACCTACACACTAATAAATGTCACATTCCTTAGCGTAATCTTTCACATCCTAAAATAGACTTGGCCATCACAAGCCTAATTGTAATACCTTATGAACCATTGCATCTCCTGTGTAATGGACTCTTACTATCCCCTCATGTACCTAATGTAAAATGAAATCCATTTCATTTTCTAAGGCACATCAGTGTAGGAATTTATCTTGGCCTAGTTTTTATAGCTCCCTACTAATGAGCTAAAAAGGGGTAGTATGAATTACGAGATGTTTCTTTTATTTGGTTGTCATTGTTTGGGGCACAGATCGAGATGTTATAAAAGTGGCTATATTTAAGTACTTAGGGGAATGCTAGACTCTGTAGAGTTATGCATCTAGCATATCATCATCAATAGGTGCTACTCCATCACCAGAGTTAATACAAGATAAATGGTCTAAGCCTAAGTTCTATTTTCCTAGATTGACAACAAAAAAGAATTGGAATTATTGAAATAAAACTATCCATCTATAAATGTAACTATAGAGAATGAGCTTATTCATGAAGTACTTAAGTGCCTCATGATCTGTGAAGAAGATGAATAAGGTCATAAATAAGTATTGTCTAATTTTTTAGGGCATAGACCATGGTGATCACCTCATGCTCAGTTATGGTATATTTCTACTCTGTCTTCATTTTTTTGCTAATAAAGGAGATGGGGTGATCCATTTTACCTTCACTACGCTATGCTAGAATGGAGCCAATCATAGATCTAGATGCATTGACATAGATGTGGAATGGGGTCATCCAGTTGGGGAATTTTAAAATAGGCACACTAGCCAACTTGAGCTTTAAAGTTTCAATGGTGTCCTCTTAATCTTTTCCCCAATAGAATATGTCATCCTAGCACAAGATCTCCTCTAGCAACACCAAAATATTTGAATATCTCCTTATGAACTTATATAATATCCATAGTGGCTAATAAATGCACAAACATCTTATCATAATATGCATAGGATCGATGTGCAAATCATCTTTATAGATGATGTACTTGAGTAGGGTTCTAAAAGGTGTCATGAAGACACACTTTTTTAGGTTCAGGGATATCTGAATCTATCTACACATTTAAAACATTAGGCACAAGGTATCATAATGATATTTCATGAGGCCATACACCATCCAATCAACAAGGTATACCTAGAGGAACTTATGGATGAAGTCTTTAAACATGGTGATAACCACTCTAGAGAACAAGGCTAGCATGTTTTTAAGTCCAAAGAACATCACATTATAAGAAAAATATCCCAATTCAGTCACAAAATTTGTTTTGGGCTTATCCTCCTCAATTTGGACTTGATGGTATCTAGAGAACCCATTAGTGGAGGTTTAATCTCACAGCCTACAATGCCATCTAGGAATTCATCGATGAACAGAGTCAAGAAGGGGTCAATGATGTAGGTGGTATTCAACATCTTATAATTGATGAAAATGTAAATGTGCCCATCTTTTTTGATGCTTATCACCATTAGGCTTACCTACTTGGACTCCTTTATAGGGTAAATGACCCCTACATTCAACATTACATTGATCTCTATCTTAACCTTGGTGTGGAGGTTAGGATTCATCCTTTAGGGGAACTTATTGACTAGTTTTATACCATCAATTATATTTATGCTCATCTTCCCAAGGTATGGGTGGGTGACCTTTATATCTTGATAATTCTTGGGGAACAAGTCTTCAAATTACTTCATGAGATACATAATGCATACTAGTTATATGTTAGACTAATAGGTACCCATATTAGCCATCTTTAGCTCTCATTCTATGCTAATGTCCACCTTAATAGTTTTTAGTGGTGCATGGTAGGGTTCATTGTTTTCTTGGTGCAAGTCCTTGACTTGATGATTTTCCTTAGTTGTCTCTATGTGGAGATGAGTCAGGTCTTCTTCATCGAAATCACTCTCATATATTTAACATACGACTTTATTTTTCCTATTAGGGTTTTCCAATAGTGATCCTTCCAAGTTTCATCATCTTCTTTTCTCAAGTCTCTTTGAGCATTTGTTCCTCAAAGAAAGTCAAGAGTTCCAACCCTTTTTCTTTGAACATTTCTTTTAGGTGATCTTCAAGGATTATAGTGTCCTTAAATACTGACCTTTGAATTACTTGTAGTGGCTCGATCAATCCCAAGTTCTATGAAGAAAAGGAGAAGGTGTGCACAAACTCTCTTTAAGGGCATCTAAATTAGTTTTTTCATGATGCATCTCATTGACCACATACCATGGTCACGCTCATGTATTCAAACTTTTATATAATGCATGTATCTATAAGTTATTTGGGGTAGTTCTATTGAAATTAGTCTATGTCTCTTCATATAAACACACATGTGCTATGGGACCAGAGTCACCAGAGTATGCTGATATATCCAAGTTCTCGTTACTTCTCTTGAATATAGTGCAAATGGATACTTTCAAATCTTGCTAGGTTGGCAAGTTAGACTTTTGCATTGCCCATAAACAAATGACAATGCTTTTCAATGTATACACCAGTGTGCCCATTCTATCTTTTTCTTTGGGGATGCATGATTCAAGATTGTAGATATACTTTTCCACTAGGTTGCTCCCTTCAAAAATTGGGAACACTAAAAGTTTACCTTTTCTTAGGTGGAGTACCTTCTTTCCTTTCTTATCATCATAATGAACCCATCATTTTGGAGTCTAATAAATTTAGACACAACCAGTACTCACAGGTTTTGGTTTCTTTGCATGCACCGAGTGGAACCTAAAACCATTAGACTCATAAGCTTCTTTGACCCATCAGTTGTAAGTGACATCAATGGTGTCTAACACAGATTGCCCATCTTCCTACGAGAGCACTCCTTGATTAGTGAGGTTGAGATTCTCAACACCTAACATCATGATGTTATATATATGGTTGATCTCATCCTCAAGATCAATACTCTCAACATAAGGGGGTCCTTGGTCACTTTAAAGGGGAATCACTACCCTATCTTTGCCATTTTCTAAGGTCATATATTTCTTCTTGAAGTGCATATTAACATTGTTCACATAACATTGTGGCCTTCTTAGAAGAACTAGATAGTTATCTTGTTCAACCAAATTGATTACCTTGAAGTCAGCATGGAATTTGGTGCCCATAATATCTACAATGGCATCCTTAAAATTTTTGATTCATTGTGCTCAAGTTTTGTTGGCCATGAAGAGTACATGGGGAGAAGACCTTAAGGCTAACCTACCCATATTTTTCCATGCATTCTTGGTTAGGATATTAACCTCAATACCTGTGTTGATAAGGACCTCACATATAGACCATCCATCGATGGTGACATTCACCATAATATTTTATTCATACTCTATATTTTGGGTATGCCTAACCTTGCACACCCTTTCCATGCATGACATATCAACTTTAATTGAATACTACCCTACATGTTCTAAAAGTAAGATTTTTAATAGATGTACAAGATCTTCATTACTTCTTATACTTTATACTCATGACCATCCTACTTCTTGCAAGAATCATTAGCCTATGCCTTTAGGTATCACTCTAGTTGGAGCTCTCCTTATAGGTTTTAGATCATGCTCATATCCTAATGTGATACATCTTTTTGGCACGTAAGGTTTGGATAAGGTGTAAATTTAGGTTTAGGCTATGTTATACACTCAGTGCATTTTATCTCCCCATATTTTAGGCACAAATTTGGTATTGGTGCAACTGGTGTTGAGTGATGAGTCCACTCCAAGTAGTTACCTATATTTTGATTAGGTCTATGTGAATTGGTTTCACCTTTGGAGTCCATTTCTCCACTTTATGCTCATCCCTAATCATCCCTATTACCTTATCTATGTTGAGCCTACCTTGGGTTAAGTTTTTGTACAAGTCAGGGTATCCCTTGACCTTGAGTGTTCCTTGACAATAACCACATGTTGGATATGTAGGGTAGTCATGTTGATAGTGCTCGATCGAACCACACTTATAACATGATCATGGTGGGAAACTTCCTCCACCATGTCCACCACCTTGCCCTCAAGTGCCTCTTTACATCTTGTAGCATGCATTCTATTAGCCATAGCCCTCATTTCTTAGGCTCCCTACCCTCTTATTTCTATTATTTTTTTCATGTGCCTCTCCCCATGTTCTCATGTATTTCATCAATTATGTATTAATTATTCATGGTATGAGTATAGGTATCACATAAAAGATAATAGGTGGTTGTGCTAACTTGACTAGAAATTGTAATAAAGGGTAGTTGTGAACATCATGTGCCTCATGACAAACCTCATAGATAAGAATTAATGTGCACAAATTTCTTCAAGGGTAGTTTTTCCTATTATGGCCTTCCATTTTGTAGTCAGTAAACCACAACCTGATTCAAGCTTCTTGTGACAAACTACTGATCAAATTATATAGTTGGGAGATCATAGACACAATCTACACCTCCATGAAAGGGATAAATCCTATGTTGGTACTCCTAACTACCTCAGCTCTGAGTGAGACTTCAAGCACTTCCTGAGGGTTTGTGAATGTTTTCATAAACAACACCCTTATGAATGGTACTAGTAATCCCCAAAAAACCCATTGTGTATGCTAGGAGGGGTGAATATCATAAGGGATCTTGAAAAGAAGAGTTTTGAATCTAGCATCATAAAGGTGCATGCTCTCTGAGAATCCTTGATTAATATCTTTAAGTATGATGATGCTCTACTGTTCAACCTTAGGTATGTTTAAATCCTTCAAAAATAATTCCTTCAAGGTGTCATTATCAATCATAGCCCAATTAGGATAAAAATTCTTATACCAAGTATGGGCAAGATCAAGTAGAGTTGTCATGAATTAGGTTGCCTTGAACTCAGACTAGGTTATACCTAGAGTATGTCATTATAGTTCACACTTGAGCACGTACTCTATGTCATTATCTACACCTTGATACTCAGGTAGATGCATGGACATATTGTAATAAATATGGGGTTGGGGAGAAGCTGGTATCTGAGGTACTTAACCCCCTAATAATTATCCTGGTGATGGTCCTCTAATGCCTCTAACCACTAGGCCACGTGTTGATCCCAATATTACCATTGACACCATAGATGATGATGGCATTGTACTATCGACTAGTGGTGCCAAGCCACTTCTTTTAGGTTATTGCCTAGGTTACGTAACTGACATTGGTTGGACTAGAATTCTTGTGACTATATTCTATTTGGTTGAGATAACACCCTAAGGTTTAGAGGTATCCTCACTTAGATCCTCATAAGGAACAACTTATTTAATCAAAAAGTTATGGTCCAAGTCTACAAAATGATCAAAGTCTAGGTTGATAATGGGTTCAATTATCAATCTTATATCTTCTTGTGAGGGATCTAGTGTATGAGCTCACACCATAGGTTTAAATAGGGTAGTGAATCTAGTGAATCTCTAATGGTTAAATTCTATAGGGACCCCAAGCATTCTTCACTTGTCAACTATACAACTTATTCTATGGATTCAAGGTTTCCCTCCTCTGGGCATTACTACCATTCAAGAGATCCTTCCCCATGCCCTTCCCACTCACTATGGGTCTTATTAGCATTTCCAAGTTTTAGATATTCTATCAAACTATACCTCTTATTATTATAAGCCTATCTCCTAAGCTCTTGGGTGTCAAATTGCTTGTCCCCTTCCATTGTGCTTCACTTACACATCCCCTTCTTCCCTATTATGCTACTCATATGTGAGTGTATTTTATCCTTACATTTTCATGGTTTTAAAGCCATAATCCACCATTAGTTTTTTGAGTTTGGTGCCAAACTCTCTCATAAATACACCTCTGGGTTTGTGCAAGAATTGATATTTTGCTTCTTGAGGGTAGGAGTATGTTGATAATATGAACTCAAACACATAGTTTCTTAGTGCTCCCTTACACCATTTGTCTATGGATCTAGTCCAAGTGGCATCTAAGTTCTCAAGCCTTTCTAGGTGATGTTTCATCCACTCAAGCTGCTATTCATAGCTTCAAATTTATGTGTTATATAAGTAGTCAACCATTGGTACACCTACTCAGGTAGTTTTCAAAAGAAAACCTCATATAGAGCATCATACAAATGGTTCTGGACTCACTTAGTTTATGTCTTCTAAAGATTGGGTGCCTCAGTGTAAATCTATCCTCTAATTATTATAACTATCACTCAATATTCTTGAGGGAGAGTCAAAGCATCATTTTAGTGCACCATTATGGCAATAAAACTTAACATGAGTCTTAACAATGGAACCAAAATGCTATAAAAAACAAGGGGTATTAAGTCATTGTCCTTATTAGGTACTTATCTAACTATCCAAGTAAGATCTAGACTTGTTACAATATGGTACAAGCCTTGACTAATCCTATAACACTCAACATTTATCACTCGACTATGTTGGCATCACTTCACATAAGGTGCAAGCCTTATGTACTCACCTAAAGTGTAGTGGAGAAAGGATCAGGGCCCATGTTGGGCTAGTTGTGCCATGGTGCACCTTTATCTTCTAGGAACATTGGTTAGTGTAATGGCAGTGGTAAGTTCATGGGCATAAGCCATTTTAGGGAGGATCTGTTTGTTTATTAATTACAAGCCTATATGATGTGGTTTTATAGCTTCACGAGTGCAAGCCTTTGGTTTCCTTAACTTGGCATTGGTCAAGCACTTGGGGGGTTCAATGAATTACTTAGATGAAGGATTTAGGCTTAGGCTCACACTTTAACATAAGTATCATCATGAGGTGTAGAGATATTTATATACTTAGAGCATTTTTATATGGGGTGCTGATGACACCATACATTATAAAGCACCATGAATGGGATAGGCCAAAATCTTAATAGAATTCAATATAGATAATATAAATCTAAGCATCAATCTATTGAAACATTGTGTAAACCATTCTCATTCTAATCTTATAGTCACAACCACATAAACTAGATTAACACTCATTATATGTAACACCATCCATCATTAACAAGGTTCAAACACATAGTATATATATCAATACAAATTAAGTTAACTGCTCATCTTAAAGCTACTAAAGGCCCAAAGGATCATAGGCAAGCTTGAGAACTATAATGGGGAGCCTTAGAGGCATACCAAACTAAAATATAAGCTCTAATGGTGAACATAGCATTTAAAATCATTCCTATAGGGTTTCGCTACTCCAATATCCTCTCCCCCCCACTAACTAGATTAACTCAGATTTTATAGAACTTGGGAACATCTTAGTACATGGGTGAAAGGAGCACACTAGGTACTAAGCTAACACTAGATGCAATCATTCTATTGGATCTACTACCCTACTTATATTATGCCATGATTGTCCCGTGTGCCCACTCCTAATGATGATTGAGTCAGAAGGGAGTTGGTTAACTGCTTGTCAACTGGAATCACAAGAGGAAAAAATAAAAATCATACCAAGTGATTGCCTCACACCAAAGTGTAATGAAATTACTTCAATAATAAAGTAGAATAGCAAAAATAGATCCAAATATGACTGAAATATATCAAAATATATGATAATAGACAAGCCACTTCGAGGGGGAAACTTCCACAAGCTTCAATAAGAGCAAAATTCACAATATGATGATAAAAAAATACCCA
Source organism: Torreya grandis (assembly GCA_037957365.1). Lineage (NCBI taxonomy): Eukaryota > Viridiplantae > Streptophyta > Pinopsida > Cupressales > Taxaceae > Torreya > Torreya grandis. The sequence goes on along the minus strand of JARHVA010003677.1, from coordinate 448,866 downwards.
TTACCTCCTATCTATAGTCTTTCTAGGCCATAGTTACTCCATAGACTAACCTACTAACCAAATGAATGCATAAATAAATGTGATATAGCATCAAAGAGGGATAAGTAAGCCATAAGTCAACTATTCCTATCCTAATACATGTGATAGGTTAGGGGCATAACATGCCCTTCCCCTTCAAACCAATTTTGTCCTCAATGTTGAACAACTCTAGATGTTGTTGTATAAAATATTCACCTTCCCAAGTTACATCTTCACTACTCAAGTTCTTCCACTTGATCAAATATTCACTAATCTCTCTGGTTGTCAACCTCTTAGTACATGTTTGGAGGATCTTCTGTGGTTTCAAAATGACTCATCCTTATTTATTTAGTTCTAGGAGCTCTGTCTAGGCTAATTTTTTTATCCAATGACCTTCTTCAAACAAGAAACATGAAATACTGGGTGTATGTGAGATGAATGAGGTAACTTGAGCTTGTAAGCCACACTTCCAATTTTATGTAGAACTTGATAAGGGCCATAATACTTAGGAGCAAGTTTATTATCCCTTTTTTGTTGCTTTAAGGACATTTGCTTATAGGGCTAAAAACATACAAATACCCACTCACCCACCTCAAAATTTTGCTCACTATGGTGTTGATCTGCTTTTTGCTTCATCTTGTTTTGTTCCAAGGCCAAATTCTCTCTCAAACTAGCCAAAACCTCTTATTGATTCTGAATGTGCTCCTCCACATCTCAAACCTTAATTTGCACCTTTAATGAAGAAGTGATGGAAGTTGGATGGTAACCATATAGTGCTAGAAATGGAGACATTTTAAAAAAGGTATGAAAAGATGTGTTATACCACCATTCTACAAGTGCTAGCCATTTAATCCAATGTTCCTATTTATCTGATACAAAACAATGGAGATACCCCTATAAACATTTGTTAACCACTTATGTTTGTCCATCAGATTGGGGGTGGTAAGATGAGCTATGAGCTAGCTGAGTACCCAAATAGGAAAATAGTTTAGTCTAGAAATTACTAGTGAAAATAGTATCATGATCACTTACAATTATTTTTGGGGTTCCATGTAATTTTAAAATTGCTTCCAGAAAAATAGCTGTTACTATACTTGTTGAAAATGGGTGTGAGAGAGCACAAAAATGGGCATATTTTGTAAGCCTATCCACAATGACCAAGATAACATTTTTACATTTAGAATAAGGTAACCATGTGATGAAATCCATGGAAACCTCCTCCCACCTTTGACTAGGAATTGCTAACGATTGTAACAGACTCGGGGTCTTAACTATCTCACCTTTATTCTATTGGCATATCAAGCATTCTACCAAAAAAATTTGTACATCTCCTTTGATTCCTTCCTAAAATAATTCTTTCTTAATTCTGTGATAATTTTTCAAGAACCTTGAGTGTCATCCAATTGGAGATGCATGCAACTCCACAAGAATCTTATACTTAAGCTCTAAATTTTTTCACAAGTATAACCTACCCTTATACCATAAGACATTACCTTTACATTCAAATTTGTTAGAAGCTAAAGTACCTTGCTAGAGATTTTGAATCAAAACTTGTGTATCCTTGTCTTACTCCCATTATAACCTAGCTTCATCCACCCAATCTACTTACAACATGGACATTGCATAAAGTAATGCTTCTGTGGATGTATCCCATTTGGATAGTGCATCTATTACTACATTATATTTACCCTTCTTGTAGATGATTTCAAAATCATAACCCAAAATTTTGGTTATCCACTTTTATTGTTCCTTAGATGATAATCTTTTCTAAAAAAATTATTTGAGACTATCATGATTTGTTTTCACCATAAAATGTCTACCCATCAGACATGGCCTCCACTGTTTAACTGCATGAAGAATAGCCATCATTTCTTTCTCATAAATAGGTTTTTGTAAAGTCTCACCTTTGAAATAATGACTCTCAAATGTAATGGGTCTTCTTCCCTACATTAGTACCACTCCCAATCCAGATCCAGAAGCATCACATTCAATAATGAATGTCTTTGAGAAGTTTGGAGTAGCCAAAATTGGAGTGGTGCACATATTTGATTTTAGTTTCTCAAGTGCTTTGGTGGTGGCATCATTAAAATGGAAGGAATCCTTATTTAGCAATGTAGTGAGTGTTGCCACTATGCTACCATAACCTTTCACAAATTTTTAGTAGTAACTTGTTAGTCCTAGGAACCCTTTGAGGTTTTTGAGAGTTTTTGGCATGGGCCATTCCATCATAGTTTTGATCTTCTAGGGATAAAATTTCACACCTTCATGGGAAACAATGTGACCTAGGTACTCTATCTCTTATACTCCAAAAGAACATTTGGATGGCTTCGCATAAATTTGATGCTTCTCCAAAACTATCAACACCTATTTCACATGTTGCAGATGTGCTTCCCATGTCTGACTATAAATCAATATGTCATCAAATAAAACCAACACAAACTTCCTTAAAAAAGGCCTAAAAATCGTGTTCATCAAGCTATAAAAAGTATATGGTGCATTTGTAAGACCAAAGGGAATTACCAAAAACTCATAATGGCCCTCATGTGTTCTAAGAGAAATTTTATGAACATCTTCATCCTTGATTCTAATTTGATGGTACCCTGAGTAAAGATCTAATTTTGTGAAATAATTAGTACCATGTAACTCATCAAGTAACTCATCAATTACTAGAATAGGAAACTTATATTTAATGGTGTACTTGTTGAGTTCCCTCTAATCTAGGCACGTCCTCCATGTGTCATCCTTCTTCCACACCATGACCACTGGTAATGAATATGCACTTTGGCTATGCTTGATGATCCCTACCTCTAGCATCTCACGGACCATCTTTTTAATTTCACTCTTTTGTGCATATGAATATATATATGGTCTAATATTTGGTGGTTGACTCCTTATAAGTAGTTGAATGGCATGATCATGTTCTCTTTTGGTGGTAGTCCTTTTGGCATGGCCTCAAAAATAGATGGGTGGTCATCAAGAATCATCTGTAGATCAGGATGTGTAGATGCCTGTGTGGTTTGAACTTCTATGGAACATAATCATGTAATAATTCCCTCTACCCCCTTTTTTAGCATCTTGGTCATCTGATGTGAACTAATCAATTATGGAGATTTTGCCTATAATCCACATAGTTCAATTTTCCTACCTTTAGAATGAAAGTGCATAAATAGTTCCTAGAAGTTAATCTCAATGGTACCCAAGGTTGTGAGCCATTGGAATCCCAAAACAATGTCTATGTTACCCATGGGAATAGAAAACATAGGAGAATCAAGATTGTACTCACCCATAACAAGCATAATACTATGGCATTTTATTGAACAATTAATTGTGCCACAATCTGTAATCATGACCTAAAATTCTAGTGCTGGGTAGATGAAATAGTTTAATCAAGTGGCCAACTTATAGTTGATGAAGTTATGTGTGCTCCCTAAATCAATCAACACTGTCATCTTCTATTTCTTGAGGAAACCCATCACCTTAAGAGTTTTTGGAGTGATAATACCTATAAGTGCATGACAAGAGATTGTAGGTTGGAAATCTTCAGGTACCTCCTCTATCTCTTCCTCATCATCATTAGAGGAATCATATTCTTCTTCATCTTCATTAGATACCTCAATGTAGAATAACTTAGTCTCATCACATTTATGTCCTTTGCTCCACTTGCTATCACAACTGAAACATAATCCTTTTACATGCTTCTCTTTAATTTACTAAGGGGTCAATCTGGTAGGTGGAGGAAATGTTGGTGTTGATATGCTATGATCTTTGAAGTGAGTGAATGGCTGCTTATTTTTGGCTATAAATGTTTCCTTAACTCTGCATTCCATGATAATAGAATTAGAAATCTTAAGTGGATTAAACATGCATACCTCATGTTGAAGGTGGTCCTTGAGTCCACCCAAAAATAGGTCATTCAAGTTCTCCTCACAAATTATATCCACACGTAAGGATATGCTCTAAAAATGATGAATATAATCCTTGATGGAGCCAATCTATCAAAATTTTTCTAGTTGGCTGAAGTAATTCTTTGTCACACTATTGCCATAGTGTAATTGTAACTCCTCTATAAAAACTGACTAGGTGACACCAAGAGTCATCTTTTTCTTTTGAGCACACAACCATCGATAACAAATGAATTGATTAGGTTAAAGATACAAGGATGCCATGGTAAATTTATATCCACCTAAGATTTGATGCAGATCTAAAAAATTCTCCATTTGGTTGATCTAATTGAGTGGATCTTTTCCATCAAATTTGTGCATATCCACCTTTGGTAACAGGTTCCTCTGTGGCAATGTAGTTGGATTTGAAGAAGAATGGTTGGGAGAACCACCCTGGAGGGGTTGTGCAATAGCTATATCTAGATGGTTTGATTGATTATTTTTCAAATCCATCATGATATCTACCAAACTATCTTGTATGGATTTCATATTAGATTGTATGCCTTCCACCTCACTTTGAATGCCTTGCACACTATAGTCAAGCTAGCTCACTTTATGATCTATGTCAAAGAACCTTGGTACAATGGATCTAGTACATCCCACTTATGACTCCATCTCTTCCTTTTTAGGAGTTTTACCTGGAGTTTTATCACCCTTTCCTCAGCCCTGAGTTTGTGGACTTGCCATAAAAGGGCTTTATGATGTTGACCCATATTGGCACTTTTGACCTAACTTTGACCAAGTAATTTTGGACTTATGTCAACCTTAAATAAAAACATACAAAGAACATACCCTATCCATTTTTTCTAATATTTCTAAAAATGTAAATAACTTAGAAAAATTCTTTGAATTTCACACTATATAACAATTTTATTAAAAAACCTAAAATGGAGATAACTTTTTAAAAATAGATCTAAATGAGCTGAAATTTTAAATAAAATCTTAATTTAATGATTTATAACCTCTAGTATAAAAATTGAAGAGAAATTAGCAACCATTTTTTAGATATATCCAAATTTGAAAAATTAGGGTTTCACCCACAAGATTGCCCAAATCACATCTTTGATACCGCTTGTAATGAAATTACTTCCATAATAAAGTAGAATAGAAGAAATAGATCCAAATATGACTAAAATATATCATAATATATGATAATAGATAAACCACTTTGAGGGGGAAACCTCCACAAGCTTCAATAAGAGAAGAATTCATAATATGATGATAAACAATTACCCACTACCTCCTATATATAGTCTATCTAGGCCATGGTTACTCCATAGGCCGACCTAATAACCAAATGAATGCATAAATAAATGTTATATAACATCAACGAGGGATAGGTAATCCAAAATTCATCTAATCCTATCCTAGTACATGTGATAGGTTAGGAGTGTAGCACCAAGTGTCTATTGTGTTGGTGTGGATCCTATACTTGGATGGATTTGGGGCCCAACATCACTTAGGATGAATACTTGAATAAAGTTGTGAATAAGAGAGATTGAGATAAGTGGATAAATCTTGTGGATCTATATGTTCATTGATAGATGAAGACTTGGGAATTTTATTATATAAGGAGTACGTAAACCATATTAAAACACATGAAATTATCTCATTTGAATGACTGTTTAAACATTTAAAATGCATAGCCACTCATTGATTTGATAGATTTTAGGCATAAAATAGATGTGGATAAGAGAAATGTCAACTTGTAAAGTCAATATGACCTAAAAAATTATAAAAATAACTTCATAAAAATAGAAATTATCTTTGTTAATCCATAATAAAATTAAAATCTGCATTTGAAAAATGTCTAGAATTTAAAAACCAAAATAGGTGCATATGAATAATTTTAACAACAACACTCATTTAAACTTTTAGACTAAATTTTCATGAGATAATATACAGGAAAACCTATAGCTTCAAACTCTAAGGTCTTTATACTAGATTAGGCATGAACTAAAAGTTTCAACTTTAAGTGGGTCCCCATTTGAAAATTTGAAAATGGGGTGTGTTGGGTACAAAAAATGGTGAATCAGTGGGGGTTGACTCCAAAATATATGAGAACCCAAAATCTCAGTTTCAACATATCCTAAAAAATTATGAACTATATAAGAAAGAAAGAAAGAAATCTAAAAATTAATGAGTCTTCAACATATCCATGCAACATACTAACCTTTTCACTTTTGACATCATGTGTGATTATGTGAAAATTTATTTCCCATTGATATGAGAGTTTTGAAAAAGATTTAGACAAAACTAAAAGTTATTCTACTTTTTACTTATTCAAAAAATAAAATATATGGGAAGTCAGACATTTCTAAGTTAACAACCAAGTGTCCATAGTGTCAATAGAGATACCTCTAATTCCACTTTAAGCATTGCTTTGCTTCCATCTAGGCATCTATATCCTAAGAGAGATTACTTGAATCAGCGTTCTTCCATGACTTTGTTTAATTTTTTACGGAACTTAACTATAGAATGGGTTGGGAGCCATCCTCAACTAGTTGCTCATAAAACACTCATTTTAAAATCAAATAATACATTTCATATCTGTTTTATCTCAATGTTTATTATCTCTCATATGATTGTTAAGCATGTAAATGTGTAGTTGATCTTTTGAAACAAAAAGTGCTTTATAGAATATGCATGCAAATATCAAAGAAACTTCCATAGGTTTGGTGAATTTGTTTAATCCAAATAAAATATTAATTTAACCATGACATGTACTTTGATTTGAAGAAGCCAAATAAATCAAGACCAATCCTCACATGTACCATTCACAAATGATTTTTCCACCCCTTTTAGGATAATTTGGTGAATTTTACGTGAGTGAATTTGACTATTTTGAATTTAATGAAATTAATCTATGAAAACATGAAGGCTAATTTATGAAAACATTAAATCTAAGCAACCATCAAATAATGTTTCAAAAACTTCCCATTAATAAGAATAGTTAAATCACTACCTTGAAGGTCTTTTAAGCAAAAAGAATCATTACCCAAAATTTTAGAGATTTGATATGGCCCAATATATAAGGTATTAAAATTATCATGTTGTCCCTTATTTTCATGTTCTTTATCCCATAGGTGCACTAGGTTTGAAATTCTAAAAACCTTGACTTTTGATCTTTTATCAAACCACCTCTTGACAATATTTTGATGTTTGGTAAAGCCATGAAAACTTATGTTCATGCATCTTCGATTTGGACATTGTCTAGAAACCATGACTAAATTATTTCATCTTCTTCCATATAATCTTGCATGAATTGGTATGTTGAATCCTTATGAGTAATGGGAAACATAGGCTACTACCCATATACCAATAAGAAAGGTGAAGCCTTGAGGATCTATTTGTGTCTTGCTTGTCTGCTCATAATGCATACCTCAACAATAGATACCACTCTCTTGGTTTATATTTTGATGAATTATCTATTGAATCCATCAAGTTGTTATTAGTGGATTATGCCACTTCATTTAATTTTGGATAGTATTTAGCAGATAAATTGAAAATAGTCTGATTATTATAATTCCATTAAATGAATTATATAGATTATAAGGACAAACTATGGTTGCATACCAAATATATTGTCATCCCAAATCTAGTTAAGATGTCTTCTTATATAAAATTTATTACATGTTGGGATTTAGAATTTTTGGTTGCTACAAATTCAGTCCACCTAGTATAGTAATTTATGGCTATCAATGCAAACTTATGCCTTGATAAAGAATTATGATTGATTACTCCCACAAAATCTAAACCCAATTGTGCAAAAAGACATCCTTTAATTATAGGTTACAAAGGCATTGCTGAATTTACTTCTCTTTTACCAAATATTTGGCATTGGTGGTATGTCTTGACTTGGTTATGAGAATACTTGAAAATGGTAGGCTAGTAGTATCCCATCCTTAGAAATTTATGAGTTGTAGTATTACCTAAAAAGTGTCTACTACCAATATTTTGTTAGAAGTTATTAAGGATATCAAATTCTTATTTAAAAACACATCTTAGATAGATTCCTTTGTAATTTTATGGTATAACACTCCTTTATTTATCATATAGTGTGTTTATTTGATCATAAGTTCTCACCTTTTCTCTCCATTTAGTTCAGAAGGACATGTGCTTATGAGTAAATAATGAATAATTTGAGCATACCTATCACCTCCAACTACTTGAGAATGGTTGATCTATTTGATAGATATGCATGGATGAGTTTATACCATTATATAGATGATACCGTATATTCTTACCATTTTATCAGGGCTGATCTCAAGCTCAAATTCTTGTAATGTGGTCATCCACTTGTCCCTTTTCTCATGTAACTCATTCTAACTGAGTGTGAGTTTGATGGCTAGGTCTGAAATGATGGTAAATGAATTTTTGCATAAAATATAATGTCTAAATTTATTTATAGTCTTAATCAAGGCATATATCTACTTCTCTATCATGTAATATTTTAGTGTCTTAATCAAGGCATATATCTACTTCTCTATCATGTAATATTTTAGTTACACATATTTTATATTAGTGCTCATAAAGGAAATAGGGTGTTCACTATAATTTAGCTTCTCTGTGAGTATTGTTTCTATAGTGTGCTCTAAAATAAATGAATACAATGAAAAATAATTGTCAAAATCTTGGTTGATGAAAACTAGAGATTGAACAATGACAGTCTTGATATATTGAAATGATTTATTTGCCTCTGCTATCTATTCTATTTTTGCATCTTATTTCATCATGTCATTCAATGGCTTGATAATCTCTGCAAATCCTAAAATAAATTTATAAACAAAGTTTATCTTGCCAAAGAATGACTTAAGTTCTTTTTTGATGTTAAGATATAATTTTTTTAAAATGGCATAAAATCTATCTATATAAATTGAAATTCCTTCCTTGGTGATAATGTGTCATAATAATTTACCTTTTGTGACCCAAAAAATACTCTTCTTTGGTTTCATAAAGATCCCATATCTTTGACATCTATCAAACACTCTTTACAAATGGGCCACATGATCTATTCTAACATTAAAAAATATAGTTCATTAATCCATATAAATGATGATGAACTTATTGATGAGTCCTTGAAAATAAAAATCAATGGCCCACTGAAAATTATCACCTACATTGATTAATTTGAATAGCATTCTTTTACATACAAAATTTCTCCACTTGGTAATGTCTTCATCTGATCATCATTTTCTACCAATAACTGATTATATCCTTAAAAGACATATAAAAGGGACATCATATTTTATCTATTAACTATTTGAATTGCTTCATCTAGGGAAGGTAAGGGATAATTGTCCTTTTATGAAGCTCGGTTGAGGTTCTTACAATTGACATACATCATGATTTCACCATTATTCTTTCATACTAGGACTAGATTGGCTACCTATGTAGAATGTTTGGTGGGAAACATAATTTTGGCCTCTAATAATTTTTAGACTTATTTTTGAATAAGAGGATCTAGAATAGGATTGACTGGTATTTGTCTTTGCTTGAAAGGCCTATGCTATTCTTTCAGTGGTATACTATGTGTGATAAATATGGGTTCAATTTTTAAAAAATATTCATAAGTCTAAGTGATCACATCTTCATATTTTGTCAATAGGTTCATAAATGGGTATCTTGTTTTATTTTAATTGGATAATGCCATCATTTTCCTTATCTTATTTATTCATTGGGAAAAAACTTTTTGTAAAAAATGTATGACTTAGAAGCACCAATATTGCCCATGAATTGAATAATCTTTTGGTCATCATCAAACACTTGGAAGTGGTCGACAATATCCAGAATTGAAGGGAATGAAACTAATTCTATAGAAAATTTCTATATTTTAGACTCTTAGAGTGGAGATAGATTGGCTTTAGAGGCAACCAATGAATCAACTATATGATTTTACTCTTTGGGGACTAAATTTTTGTTGAATGTTTCAAATTATTTAATCGGATCCTACGCTCTATGTTTACACTTTTGTAGATATGATAGTTTACATTGACATTGACTCTTGATCTGGTTAACAACTAGATATGAATATCCAAACATCAACAACTAATTAACATTATGTTTAGTGGAAATTAGAGCCATAGAATTAAAGCTTCATATTTTGAATGATTATTAGTGCATGGAAATTATAGTTGAAAAACAAGGTACTACCTCCCATCAGGATCAATCAATATTATTCCCACACTAGAGCCATCATTAGATCATGCACCATCAAAATATAAGGTCCACAACTATGAAGGACCTTAAAATGACCATTCATGGTTTTTAGGCTTAGTCATGAAGGTATAAACCCCTACATGTGATGAATTAGAATTTATTATTTCATTTTTGGCATTATATTTTGTAATCACATGCTTCATTTTTGTTATTTATCCACTATTATCTGATAGGCTATTCCTTTCCAGGGAAGCTACATGTGTGAAAATTTTATGGCCATGTATGCATTCAACATTTTTGACCAATCAAGGCTTAGGATCAAAATGTAATCCTTAGGGATGTCAACTAATAAGATGTAAATATACTAATGGACATGTGGTTTAGAGGTAAGATGCATGTGCACATTTAATATTTTTCTAATAACTAGGACTGAATATTTGTCTAGCTATAATACTACTCTTTTAGACTTATCTAGGGTCAACCCTAGTCTTTTAAATATTCCCATGGGTATTATGTTGGTTGATGAATGAGTCATCTAAGAAATTGTATACATTTTTCCCTAATATTTTGAAAGTCAACAAGAAGGGTGGGACCTCAAGTTTGTCCTTGCATACAACCATGTTTGCATGTGAATATTTTGATTTGTTAGTGGATTTCTCACTAGTCAAAGATTTCAACAAAAGCTCTCTTTGTTCTATGATTTGAGATATCTCATGAAGGATAATGTTATCCTTCATTTTATTCATATCTTCCACTATTTTATATCCAATCTTTATGTGTGGATCAACTTGATGTTGATGATCATTACCTTTAGGAGGAGGTGGATTTTTATTAGCATTTGGATCATGGGAAGTGGTTGGGTTGTTGTTTGGAGGTGTGAAAATTGTGAAAGGTTATTGATTCTTGTATCTCAGATTATAATCATTCCTATGAAATTGATGATAAACATGAATTTCACTTGTGTTATTTTATAACTCATTCTCATCCTCAAATAGGAATGGGAAATCATAATTATTAAACACCATGGCTATATTAGAAGTATTAGGGGCACTAGCTAGGGATGAATCCTCTTGGTTTGGGACCACCTCATATCTTTCCACCTCCTTTTGAAATATTTCAAAAGTAGTAAAAAATTATATACTAGATGTTCACCATGCTAGGTAGTGCTATGGACCCTACACCAATTAGGTAAGGCTAACTCACAAATATTCATCATAGGTAATTTTTTAGGATAAGGGTTTGAAATATTGATTGGCCTATTGAATGGTTTGTTATATGTTTGAGATGAAAAGTACCATTTTTTTGTTTCTCATAAAATGTTTCCTAGGTGTTTTTTCATGTTTAGAAACTCATTGCTAAGTTTTTACACCATGCATTGGATGACATCTAACTCAATTTTGGTGGAATAAGAAGTTATCCCTTATGTGGTAGAGGCATTAACTAGGACCAAAGACTGATTCTGATTATGTTAATAAAAAAATGTATAGGGTTGTTTGAAAAACTTGGTTTTGATTTGGGGTAATATGAGTCATAGGCAAATGATTGGAAACCTAGTTCTGATTGTTGGCTATGACATTCTAGTTGGCATTTGGAATACGATTTAGGATTGAGAAATTTGGATCAATATTGGGTATGGTTTAAAATTGAGGATTTAACTTCCTATCAATGTTAATAGCCTCAACATAAGCATCTATTAATTTATTAATACTTATAGATTTAATTAAGAATACTCCAATCATAAGATCTAAGGCATTTTCATACATTTCAAGTGTTAAGGTAGTATCAGGTCTATAGGTAGTAGCCACGTGGATGTACATCTTTCAGAATCTTGCATTGAAGAATCTAACTGGTTCATTGGGTTTTATTTTCATGCTATAAAAATGTTGGTATATCACACTAAAAGTGGTAACTTTATCATATTATGCCATAAATGTGTCATGTCATTGGGCCCATGACATAATTACATTTTCTATAAGGTTGAGGAACCAATAGTGTGAATGAGAATAGTCTGCATGCAACATCCTCATGAACTATGTTTAGCAACCCTAGAGCAATTTTTAAGGCTTTCATGTGTTCCTCTATCATTCATCCTACAAATGGAGAGAATAAAAGAAGGTAATTCTATAAGTTCCTAGTTAGATCATGGATGACACAAATAACCATGCCATATTAAAGCATTGACATTGATTCCCTTGGGTTGGTGAATTTGGATGGGTAACAACTCTCCTAGGGACACCTCTATCTAATCTAGGTCTTTGATGAACATGTAAAGATGATAGTAATAATAGATCAGAATTATAATTACCCCCTTTTAACCTTACTAATGGATCCATTTTACACATCTCAAGTGAATCTTAATTATCGGATATTATGGGCCCTCCTTCTATCTCTATATAAAACCTATTGATGTGGGTTTTACGCACACCAATGGTTATTATAGGAAGGTCCATAACATTTTAGGATCCATGAAATATTTCACTCTAAGGCATGAATTGTAGGTATTATTTTTATAAATAACCATGTGGTGAAATAATGGGGAGCAAAGTGTTAATTAACCATAGATGGTTTGGATCTGACTAGTGTCTATATTCTAGTTGATATGGATGGGTGGATTTATACTAAGGCTACTTCATCCAAAAAATATAAAAATGAGGGAAGGTTAAGGTATAAAATAAAGGGATCTATGATCTAATGGGAGATTAAACCCTTACAAGATGACTCAGTGCATTAGGCCAAACATATGTCATAAATAAATATTTGCTACAAATTAGCTAAAAATAAAATAAACATACAAACATAGAGAAACATCTAAGGAAATACTTATAGTTAGATTCATTGATCATAATAAATGATGTTGTTAGTACTAGATTGATGAACACATCCACTATTACTAACAAGTTATAAATATGATCTATAACCAAATAATTGATGAGTAACAAATTGTTCAATCTTATCTCTATAGAAAAACATGTGCTTAGAGTATCAAAATTTTATCAACTTAATATAAATTATTTAATGAAACACATAAATTTTGGAAGATATTGTAGATGATATTTTGTGATTATATAACATCTAAGTCTTGTAAACCTGGCAAACTCTTGACCCTGGTTGCTCCTCTTAGTTTTATACATACCTTTCTTATGCAAGCCTCACATATGATCTATCTTATACCCCTTGGCCTATCTCTTAGGATAAAAACCTTATATTGACAACACAAACATCCAATATTTTTTAAAATTCTTAAAATGTACTTATCTTATATATACCTCTATAAGTTTTGAGCCTATGTACGCTTTCCTTCTCCTTGGATGTTAACATCCAAGTTAAATAATAACATCGATGTTACTAACCTGACCTGACGTAAGTGTTTGATTCCCTAAAAGTCATCCAATTTACAAATTAAACATATCACAATGGTTGGAATAAGTTATTTAATGTGATTTATCTACCAATAAGATTGTTATAAACACAATATTAACCCTTATTCATTCCTCACCTAGAATCTGACCAAAAGAGCACTCAAGAAGCACTCAAGTTTCTAAAAGCTTTCCTATTCTTCCCTATCTTGATATAAATCAAAAGAAAAACCTAGCTACAAGTTTAAATTACTAAAGGAGTAGTCATAAGGTCATATTTTATAAGTTATAATCTAGATCACTGTTGTACTTGCTTTACACACATTACATGATTCACACATAAACCAACACATAGGGGATAACTACATGATTATTAGGCCCTCTTCTAGAGTATTGGATATGTAGGAATCACCCTTTGATGGTGAGGTCATTTCAAGTTAGCTCCACACTATGTGTCCACTAACCCATTTTACCCCAAGGTCACATTAAATATGCAGAGATAAGGTTTTTCTATTTCACCAAGAGTGATAGTCCATGACCAAGATGTAAATGTACTAGACTGAAGGTGAAGATAAAACCAAAACCATATAGGTGGTCATATATTTTTTCATTAGGTATTTTTTACATGAAACTAGTGTTTAACCTAAACACTAGTATCGACACAATTATCCTAGGATAATCCAAGTGTCCAAAGCGCTAGAGGTACCTAATCCAAAATATGACAACTATTTTAGAACTGTCTTCTTGCTTACTTCTTTCTTGTACCAGATCCAACATTGTATTAATATTATAAATAGCTAAGTAATTTATTTTGTCATTTTTGTATATAACATAATTGTACTTTCCATTAATAACTTATCTTAGCATTATAAATTTAGCATATGGTACATCTAAGTTTAGCACATTAATTGGTCTACTATAAATCTGATATTCACCATTGTGCCTTATCATTTATATAACCTTAACCCTAAGCACTAAATAGGATCCACGTCCAAAATAGGGTTAAATAGAGACAACACTTTAACACAACTTAAATAACTATAATTTTTTTTCCTATCTTGTATTAATTACAGAATTTATCCTCTCTTTACAATGTTTAAGAAACATATACTTATAGTTTGGGATGGGGATGCCTCATCCTCAAAGCTCACTCTAATTTTATAATATCTAAATTAGAATTGTGTGCTAAAATCATGCATGTGCATGAATACAATTAAACTAATCCTTAATTTAGACACCAAAGTTTTTAAAAAAAAATAAGCTATGGCTAATAATAAAAGTGGATAAAATATTTGCACAAAGTCTCACTTGGAACTATCAATTAAATTTTAACTTAGAAAACTAAAGTGTCACTATGGAATCTCCTGCTAAGGTAGAATACATAAACATTTTCACTAGAGTTTTAATTGAAGTGATAAAAATTATCTAAGGTGATAGTGGAGGCATTATATTAGATAAGGTGATGAACACTGGTCCTGTAGAAGTATACACTATAGTATATCTATAGAACATAGGTGGAGGTGTCAAAGGTTGAGACTATGTCATAGATTCTCTTGTTGAAGCAATAAAATCCACTTGTCCCTACAACCTTTTTTATTCATTCATGTTTGCTTCAAAATCCAATTCAATAGATTTAAAATCAGTAATAGACCTTTTGAACAATATTGCAATTTTATCCATAAAAGTTTTGGGTATGGATCTAGAAGATTTGAAATCCACACAGAGTTTATCTATCTAGATCAGCTTGTCTCTAGAAAATTTAATCAATTGTATCACTTGTTCACTAGTTTTGTATATTGTGCTCTCCAATTCTATTTTAAAGTTATTGAATGTAATCTATAGCAAATTTTCAAAAAAAGTCTTGGTGATTATTCTACCTTATGGCATATTCAAACCAATGATTCTTATATCTCTAAGGACTTGAATGGTCCTTTGTTCTTGTTTAGAAAATCAGTGGACCAAACCTTGCATATCTTGATTCCATTTAATCAAATAGGCCTACTTGGTACTTACATGATTCTGTGTAGAGTCACATTAAGTGCTAGCATTATGTTTAAGTGTTGGTATGCATTTATCTTTGTTGATTTACCTATAAATGTCAAATTGGCATCCCAATATTTCATTAATTCATAAAATTTGACAAAATCTCTCCATAGTGGCTGAGATTGGGCTCTTGCTAATTTGATGGAACTAAAGATGTGGTACAAATTCCTAGAAAAAATCTCCACATTATGAATTATGCCACAAAATAATTGAGGGATATATTTGGTTGGATTGTGTAATGGGTACTTTTAACTGAGTGCAAGGCCTTGTTTTTATTGACTAGGTAGTAAAAATAGATTTAGATATTATGTCCTCAAAATGTACACTAGTACATGTGGCTCCTTGTTTAGTAGTGGAAAGCCATGGATGAATGAAATTTTTGAAAAAGAATCATATGTGGAGTTAGTGGTAAAATACTATAAAGAGTGTAAAATAGAACTTGCCTTTGTTAGAATATTATTAGTAAGAGTAGTTTTCCTTGGATATACTATAGCAAGAGAAACTAAAGTGTGGATTACAGTTATTTTTATAGTTTTATAAGCCTCTATAGTAGAAATACCCATGGGATTAGTATCAATAAATTTATAAAAAATAGTATTAGTAGGGGTTTCCTTGAGACTACATTCCCTATTGGATTTTGATGTGACTATAAGCCTTGTATTGGCTATATTTGTTGTTTATGATTTTTTAATCTCTAGAGAAGGGTATAAAGGACTATGTGGATGGATATCAATAGAATATTGAATTGGTGTTTTATAAGAAGTTATTATGATTGATTATACCTTGTGTTCATCATTATGACCTTGTCTACTATCTTATTCTTCTATTTTATCTTCTATTTCTTCATGTATACACATAATATTTTCAAACTTTATCAATTACTAAAGATTTATATCTTTCAAGAACCCATCAAGTCTCAATCTCTCTGAGTGCATGATTTAAGAGTTGAATTGAGAAAGGAGTGGGCATACAATTGGTGATTTACAAGATTGTTGTCCCTTATTATCACTTGTCTATCCACACACCCATCTCCTAAAAACCATTCCCTTAATCTTTGCCTCCTATTTTTCACCCTTTCTAGTCATTTACCACATTCATTATCCCTTCCCTAACCTAAAACCCATTTTGATGGCTTACATTACACTATTGGCCCCATCAACCTTGTACTCTTATTGATAAAACTTATTAGGGTCTAGGTTGGCCCCTGACCGAACTAGTCTATGACTTAACTTATTTTTATCAATAAAGATACTAGGTCAATTGGGTCAACCTTGTCAACCTAAACTTTTAAAAAGGATTAGAGTTAGATCTACCTATATAAAAACATTAATTTCACTATTTATAAGATAAGAAAAGAAGAAGTAAGATATATTATGCATCCACATATCCACCATTCTACTTGAGGAGCAAGATGACGGTTTCATACTTTCTTTAGAGATACAAATCTTATCTTGTGGAAAAGTATTTTGGATGCATTGATAGGTTATATAGCCTAGAGATGATTTATCTTTATCATACTTACATACCACAACAACCTATTATGAATCACTTTGGCCAAAGGAGAGATTGAGGCTCAGTGGTTTTGTCTTCAAAGGTAAGTATTCCTAACTTTTTTCCTCTTTTGTAAGAGTAGATAAATATGCATGTTTAATTTTCTTGTTTATTACCCCCACTTTGTGTTATAAGCTTTGGTGAGAATTAGATTAGATATTTTCTTTACTTGTTATTAGTTTAGTGAATATGAAAACATAGGACCTAGTTAGGGTAATTACATAGTTTTGCTTGACTGAAGGCTTTTTCACCCTCCCTAGTAATATTATTGTGGTAAGAGATCCTTTGGATAGGTCTATTGGATCCATCTTGGTCATGACCTTGAATATATAATGTATCAATAATTGAAAATGTAAGTATTATTTATCTTCTTTGAGTTAGGATTGATTTATAGATCTGCTACATTTTTCATTGCATACATTTTAGTGAACCCAACATGAATCTAAACTTTATAGGTTTTCTTTCACGCTTTCATTTTTATCATCTTATTATATTTTTATACATTTATAGTACTATATCAAACCAATTATTATAGTTCTAACTTTTTGTGCATAGGTTTTACACATAACCACATTAAAACAAATTTGTTCTATCTGTGTAGGTCTTCATTAGATACAAGTTATTGGTGATGGGTGTCATCAATACCTTTCATTTAATAATGTCAATCTAGGGATGACGTCTAAATGTTGTATGCAAAAGGACAAAGATACCTTTGGTAAATGGTTCCTTCTATCACACTCCACACTTGAAAGAATTAAAAATCACACTTGATGGAATTAAAAATTACACTTGCTCAAATTAAAAATCACACTTATAGAAATCAAAGTACACTTGCAAAAAATAAATCACACTTTTAAAAATTAAAAAATTCTTACATGAAATTAAAGCACACTTGCAAAAAGTAAAATCTATTATTTAAAGTAAATGACAGACACATAAAACACCTACAGGTTTACAACAAACTGTACAAAAAAGAAATGTATATAATAACAAAGAAATAAAATAATAATTTATAGCAAAAAAAATAAAATTACAAAATAAAAAACTAAAATAAAAATACATGGATCCATCTTTCTTGGAATGAGTGGCCAATTTATTCTTCAGAAGAAGATTTACTCAGAACATCAGTTTCAAAAGGTTACTTAGACTAATGGAAATAAAAATGTATTGATTGATTGATTATTTAGTTGGGTGTGAAATGTTACATTTATAATTTTATGCTTCCAACCAACACCTTATTTAGGAGTAACAATCGAGATACTCTATCCTATCTCAATTTCCACAAAATTTGGAGAGAGATATTTATTCTAATAATAAAATATATTACAACATAATCTTTATCTCCATCAAATAGGAAGAGAGTTATTATTTGGAGTAAAATTACATAAACATATATTCTAATACAATCTATTATGGAAAATCTATACATAAAAACTTATCTATAGAAAGAATCTAAATGAAAAGCATTCTTCATGATAGATGGAACATTAGAATACATTTATAAATACTTCCCAAACATGTTTGTAGTAGTTTTTTTAAGTCTAGATTAATTCTATTGAAATCTATAGTAACCTACTACAATATATAACAAACCTACTAAAATCCGTAACAAGCCTAGTGAAATCCATAGCAAGCTTGGTAAAATCTATAGCTGATTAATATAATCTGTAGCTAGTCTAATGTAATCTGTCACTAGTTTATACGTGATCTAATGTACTCTAGAGCTTATTCGTAGAAAGCATGTTTTAATCCATAGCTGTTGTAACAAGCCTATTATAATCCAAAGCTATTGTGGAAGTCTTTAACAACCCTGTAGGAGTCCATTCTTAACTAGAATACTAGATAGAAGACTTTGACACTACTCTAACATTATTATTGAATGGTTACTCTTCATACTTTGAATCATTCTTAGCTTAGTATGAATTGTATATGCACTCATTAACATCTTTTTCTCAATACTCATTAGAAATAGCTAACCAATAGATAACAAAGAATTATAAAGACACAACCATGATATATACTTACTATTTCATTCTAAATAAACTATAATTTCAAAAACTACATTTAGATCTACTTCATATGTAAGAAAAAGGATATATTTGTAGATATATTAAGCTATTTTATGGACTCATCATCTCCCCCACACCTAATTTCATGCATGTCTTCATGCATGCCACTATTTAAAACATCATGGTACATATGAATGGGTTAGATGTAGCTTCATACTTCAAATATCCTTCCCAACTTGATCACATTAGTACAAGTATAATGAAAATTTTCTTTTAATTTTTTAGGTAAAAGTGGCCAATGAAAATGGACATTTAAAGATAGGTTCTTGTGTGGAAGTCTCATGCTGCTCTTATTTTCTTTCTTTTATTTTTTATTTTATTTTTTTATTTTTTATAAATGGGGTGAGAGAAAGTTCTTATGTTGAGAATTTTTTGTTTTGTCTACACATATCTAATTTGACTATAATACAATTGTTAGGTACCATGATCAAGATCAAATTATTTTTGTATGTTTGGATAACAAAATTATGTACCATGATCAAGCTCAAACTATTGTTATATGTTTGGATAAGCTCAATTATTATATCTTCAAATTTATTCTCCTACCCCACACCTAAGCTCATGCATGTCCTCATGCATGTCAAATGAATGAAGTGGGATGAGATTATACAAGATCAAATGGAAGTTTGTCCATTTATTCAGAATAAGCTATTTGAAAGAGTGGATCTTCATGTAATGATAAAATGTACAAGTAAATTTAAACATAAAATAGTAAAGCAAAATATTGTGGCATACCTTCAATCTTCAATGCTGCTTCCATGGTAGCCAAAGTGAAAAGTATTGGGAAAATTATAGTCCTACTATGCTAGAAATAAAAGCACAAAAGTAAGCAACTATGTAAAAAATTGCATCAACTATTCCATTAGAAAAATTGTATTCTATTTATTTTTTATGTTTTTTCCCTTGACTATCTAGTAAATTGGTTTTATAATCAAGGCTCTTTATTCTAGCACTTGATCTGCTAACAAGCTGGTTTTCAAACCAAGGATGCCAACAATGCCTAAAAGTTTTTATTATTAATTTTTTATTTTATTTTTTAATTTTTTGAAAACTAATGACATAGAAAATGTTAGCTTTAGACTCTATGCATCTTCATATTGCTCACAAATGTGACTTGAAATTTTTTATATGTTAACATTCTTTAGCATTGGTCTTTATAGTGATGACCAATAACTGGTGATAGGCACTTGCTGATTCTACTACACTCTGTTGTCAATGGTAACTAAAGATAATCTACCAATTTCTTGTTGAAGTCATGGGCAGAAATTTTCATCTCCAAAATGACTCCTTGTCATTAAAGTATCTTGTAAAAACCAAAAACAAACAAAACCTTTCTAGACAAGCATAATATTAACAATGTCAAAGCAATATAAATGCCAACAATAGAATGTTAAGATGACCATTTGAATGAATATGGAAGAATGAATTATAATCTACGTAAGAATGATTGATGGTTTAGAAATTAACATTATTGATGATGGAATTTTATTGTGAAAAATAAGAACTTCCTCAGACAAGTTCTATTATTCTGCAAGTGGATATGGGTTTAGCTAATTCTTGAATATGGATGGAAATAAGTGGAATAAAATGTCATCAATTATTTTTATTATAAATGATGCTGAAAATACTAACTATTATTTTGTACAGAGAAGATAAAATTACATTTATAAATTATTGGATAAAAATTAAAAACTTAAAAACATACCTGGATAACTAAATTTTGGAGGTCCTTGGCTTCTTTGTTACAACTAGATTTTTCATACCTCTTATTATTGATAAAAATTCTATGTTATTCATCTATATCTTGACCTAAATTTGTTTCATTCTGAGCAAGCTTCTTTACTATCTTCTTCACTAGGAAATCAAAAGTGAGGGTTTGGGGGTGATAGCCCCTAATAGGGTCAAGGGGAAGCACCCTTTTCACGTTCCCTATCGTGATACAAGGTGGGGTCGAGCCCCTCAAAGTTAGGCTCAATTTACCAATTTTAGAACCATAAATTTACTTAACATTGAATATTTTAGATGATTTCATGCTATTTGAGATAACTTACTAAAAACATGTAATTCCTACAAATTTTTAGCATCTACAATTACTTAAAAATTGTTAAATACTCAATCTCATAGGACTATATGTAAATTCAATATTATGTATTGCATTCTAGTCTGGATTAGAAGGAAAGTCTAATTTTTTTAGACTATCATCATTTTTTAAAATAAGTTATAAACTTTCTCATACATACAAACTAACAACAAACATAGAAAATAAAATAAACATCTAATATTGAGATTGAAGTAATTAAATATCTCAAGTATTTCAACTAATATTTTCTATTAGACATTATCGTTATAGTGTATAAATAATCTTAAAAACAAAATATAGTATCAAATTTAGCGATAATTTTAAAAGAAAAGAAAAAGAAAAATATTTAGATTGTCAAATTTTACATGCTAAATATTTGTAAAAATCAATGATTATTTAAGATGTATTATGGTTGTTTCACTCATGTTAAATATAGAATAATATCTTGATTTATGGTATTTAAATCTATTACATGGCATCATATTTATTACATGCTCCACTTCTGTTATGATCTACATTTGCATGAGTTTTTTTTAAAAACCTATCAAAACTGTTTGATCCATGTGGAATCCATTAAAAGTAACTAATTCTATACATGGTGATATTGCATGAAATATTTTTAGGAGGCTGTATTTGTCCATGAATCTCTCCATCTTGACTTAATTTGGTGATTATCCATATGAAGCTCTCTAGGTCATAACATTAATTAGCAATAAATCTGTTGAAACCATTATCATGCATACAGGTTGGTTAGCCATACCAGATTAGAATGATACACAAAACTTTATCATATAAAATCATCAAACTTTTAGTGGAAGTGACAATTCTTTTTTAGCATATCATATAATTTTTTTTCAATTTTTTGATCAATTATTTTTATACTAGTCATTGATAGAAATATCTCCTATCACAGAATTTTCAAAGAAATATTCCTTCTCATTAGGAATCTCCTTAGTAGATTTGAATCTCCTAATAACACTGTGGGTCCCTAGAAATAGTGCCAAAAATGATGGGTGTCATCAATACCCTTCATTTAATAATATCAATCTAGGGCTAGTGTTTGAAGGCTGTATGCAAAAGAAAAAAGAGACCTTTGAAAAATGGTTCCTTTTAGCACACTCCACACTTGTAAGAATTAAAAATCACACTTGATGGAATTGAAAATCATACTTCTTAGAATTAAAAATCACACTTGCAGAAATCAAAGTACACTTGCAAAAAGTAAATCACTCTTGTAAAAATTAAAACAATCTTGCATGAAATTAAAGCACACTTACAGAAAGTAAATTACTAAATTTAAAGTAAATGACAGACACATAAAATACCTATAGATTTACAACAAACTCTACAGAAAATAAATGTATACAGTAGCAAAAAAATAAAATAATAATTTATAATAAAAAGGATAATTATAAAATAAAGAAATAAAATAAAAATACATGGATCCATCTTCCTTGGAATGAGTGGCTAACTCATTCCTTAGAAGAGGTTTTAATCAGAACATCAATTTTAAATAGTTGCTTAGAATGATGGAAATAAAAATGTATTGATTGATTGATTATTCATTCAGGTGTAGAAGGTTGCATTTATAATTTCATGCTTCCAACCAGCACCTTATTTGGGAGTAACAACTGAGATACTCTATCCTATCTTAATCTCCACAAAATATGGAGAGAGATATTTATTCTAATAATAAAATATATTAAAATATAATCTTGATCTCCATAAAATATAGAGAGAGTTACTATTTGGAGTAAAATCACATAAACATATCTTCGAATACAATCTATAATGAGAAATCTACACATAAAAACCTATATATAAAAAGAATCTAAATGCAAAGCTTCTTCGTGATAGATAGAACATTCAAATACATTTATAAATACTTCCTGAACATGTATGTAGTAGTTTTCTTGAAGTCTAGAGTAATTCTATTAAAATTTGTAGTATGCTTGCTAAAATCTATAGTAAGCCTGGTGAAATCTATAACAAATCTGGTGAACTCCATAGCAAGCCTAGTGAAATCCATAGCTAGCTAATGTAATCTATATCTAGTCAAATGTAATCCATAACTGGTCTGTAGGTGGTATGATGTACTCTATAGCTTATCTGTAGCAAGCCTGTTGCAATCTGTAGCTGCTATAACAAGCCTATTATAATCTAGAGCTACTATGGAAGTCTGTAACAATTCTGTAGGAGTCCATTCTTGACCTAAATACTAGATCTTAGTTGTATAAGACTTTGAAACTACTCTAACATTATTCATGAATGGTTACTCTTAATACTTTGAATCATTATTAGCTTAATATAAACTATATATGCACTTATTGACATCTTTTTCCCAATAGTTATTAGAAATAGCTAACCAATAGATAACAAAGAATTCTAAACACATTACCATGATATATACTTACTATTTCATTATAAATAAAATATAAGTTCAAAAAATATATTTAGATACACTTCATATGCAATAAAATAGATGTTATTTTATGGATATAATGAGCCATTTTATGGACTCATCAATTGGATCAAATAGGTTGACATAGTAATCCTTTTCTGTTCTAGATAAACATACATAGTCAAATAGGTTGGATTTGTCATCTTATTCTCTTTGTCAACATATATGTCAATAAATTAGGTCAAATAAGTCAACTTAATCATCTTATTCTTCTTTAACACATAAATTTTTGTAGAACTGGGTTGAACCAATCGACTTAATTTGTAGATTTTGAAAGCAACATTTAAGCTACTTCAACATAAAATTTATAATCCTAACCATCTTCAAACCCACCAAGGTTCCTCTTTTTTCTCTCTCTATCATTTTAGTACTTTATTTAGTTATATTTTGTATAAATTAGTAACCTTTAAAAATACAACCTTATAGCCAACTAAATTGAACTGATCGACTTAGTTATATAGCATGTCTTCTATTTAAAAGACATAATTGACCTATTCAACTCTATTCTTTAAGACCTTGCTTCTACAAAATAATAGCAACCTAGTTGACTCTATTATACACTATTTTTATATAGTGTCACTTGAATTGACTCTATACTATTTCTCATTAAAGAATTAATAATTACTTGCTAGTAATTAATTCACACTTCTTTTTAAAGTTGTTTTCATGCTTAGAGTAGCTCATATAGTACAAATAGGTGGTTTTTCAAATTGTTGTTTAGTTATATTATCTTACTCTTTTGCACATACAACAGATTTAAATATTTGTCTTCTCAAGGTCTAGTTACTTGGATTTCATCACTAAGAGGGAAGCCGACTTGGTTTTTTGGCCAATTATAAATACATGGTTAATGGTATATATTGGCAAAGCACCCGATACCCTTATCACTGTGATACTTTGAAGTGAGGGGGTATGACCTAATACTAAGCCAAGACTATTACCAACATAGATCCATTTTAGTCCAAATGTCTTGAAACCACCCATAGATTGCTTTTTAGTTCCTTATTTTCAGCCAACTTTCATATCACACTTAGAAAAATATTTTCTAAATTTACTAACACTTAGGATAACCATTTAGTTAGCATTTAATTTTTAGTTCATTGCTTGCTCTCTAATCATTATGTGTTGTGTTACAAAAACTTGCATTGGCCAATGTTGGTATAAGGTTTTGTATTGTGTGCCCTAATTGGATCACTCACATTGATCCAATAGTTGTGTGCTTGATTTAATTTCTTGCTTCATTTATATTGAATTTTTTTTCTCTATTTTAACACACTATCATTTTAGTCGATATAGTCTCTTATAGAGTATATTTCTCCCCTATCAGTAGTACATAGTCAACTTGTATGACTATGTATCCCTATCAGTGCACTTTATCTCTTAGTCTATAATATAGAGTTGACCTATAAGACTTTGTATCCTTATTTATTAGTCAAGTTATAATACTAAGTCAACCTATACAATTATGTATCCTTATAGTCTTTTTTCATCCCCTATCTATAATACAGAGTCAACTTGTATGACTCTGTACTCTTCTCTGCTTACAAGATTATAAAATACAATCAACCTATTCAAATATGTATCTTTTCTATCTCTTTATCTTTATATCATCTTAGTCTTCCTTCATCTTTCTCCTTGATCATGAACTTCCTGTTTGAAGACAACACGAAGTTGAACTCAATATATATGATGAGATTTACCAACCCTAATAAGATTTCCTATAAATAGCTTATGGCTCCTACCCTAGATGAAATTAACGTGCATGTATCCACTCGCACTACAAACTATGGGACCCCTCCCCATTCATCTTCAGTTCATAACCCTGTCTTCTCCTTAGAAGATCAACTTGAATTAGAATATACTTAAGAATTTTTTTTCTTCATTAATAAATTTACTCAAAATTGAAAAAAATATCCTTCTACTATTTATCATCTTATGATAAGTATTCAAACTGAGGATCCCCATTCACCTTCCCCCACATCCTCCCATAGATTTGGGGATAATAACTTCTTTGCCTCTCAACCTCTTTCTTATATTTTGACCCCTTCTCATACTCTGACCTCTTCTTCTTTAACTTCCTCCACCTCCATGCTAAGCATTTATACTAACACGACATGTTCTACATCTAGTGAACCTCTTATAAGACCCAATCTTCTCAATTCTTCCACTAATGCATCATTTTCTACCTATTAATTATGCCTCTAGTGATACTTCTTCTCATCCCTCTACTAGTGCATCTTTTGCCATGGAAGCAAATCATGCTACTAGTGCTTCATTTCCTGAAAATTCCTTTCAATCTACTAATAACACACATGATACCACTCATAGTGGTACCCAAGCCACTACTACCAATTCCAATGCTTCACACATTGTAAATAACACCACTTAAACCCATCAACTTCTATTTCAAACTCTTAAACAAATGAATGATTTCTAAGCTAATAATGCCAACCAAATGATGCAAATGAAAAATAATCTTATCCATGTCCAAAATCACCCTCAATAGGTTCCATGGGGAGAAAATAAACAAAATTCCCCCAAACTCCCCTTCAGAATTCCCATGGTAATCCCATCCCTCAATCTCCTCTTGTAAATAAAAAAATCAATAACCTTAAAAACAAACCTCTTATGCCTAAAATTGATAACACACACACACACACACACACACACACACACACACACACACACACACACACACACACACACACACACACACACACACACACACACACACACAGAAGAGGTATCACCCCTACCATTAGTTACAATGGGTCAACCGATCCTACCCTTCACTTAAAAATGTTTGGAAATCTATACAAAGATTGGGTCAAGTGAAACACTTTTGTTGCCACCAAGATATTATAAAAATATCTCTCTGGAGATGATTTAGATTGGTATAACCAACTCAAATCTCATTTCATAACTATTTTGGAAGATTTAGTTAATGCTCTAATATAAGATTTTCAAACTAGTGATCTCCTTAAAAATACCTTGGCTCATTTCATTAATTGCAAGAAACTTGAGATTGAAACCACATAAGATTTCATCAAATGGTGGAAGACCTTGTCTAACAAGTGTGAACACCATATTCTAGATGATGACCTATTTCATCTACTCACCAATGCTCATTATCCTATGTTGCAATAATGGGTCTAGACTCTCTCTCCATGAACTTTGGAGGAGGCCATTGACCAAGACAAATACCAATATTTCCTCATGAATTAATTTGATCCATCCAAATATTCTATGGGTACTTTCATGATAATAAAAAAATCATCATGATACTAATGAAGGTGTCACCAATTCTTATGATACCATTCATAATATTCATGCTATTATTCCCAACTAGGCTCCATAACAAGCTTCTCTTCCCAACCACATCCCCAATCCTAATTTCTCTTCAACAAGTAACATCAATGTTCATAAAAATTTATCCTCATAAAATTTATAAAAGTGTCTACCAAGTCCTCTTCCATGAGAAATTCATCCCACTCATCCCATGAAATCTTGGTATGATCCAAATAAATTATATTGTTTTCATGCTAGTTGGGGTCATTCTCATGAGACTCGTAGGCAATTGCATAATTTGGATATGGATTTCCTCTTTAGTCCCAATTTTGACCATGATTATATCATTCATAAACATAAAAAATCCTATGATATTACCTTTAAATCTCATAAAACACAAACTAAAACTCATGCTTTGAATCAGACTAATACTCATTTGGCTATCTACATAGATCCTCTTCTGAATCACCAAGACAATAATGATAAGCCTACTTCTTATACCAATAACATTGATAGTCCTATACACCCAAATCTTGAAGAGTATTTAGTCAACATGAATCATATATGAAGGTTAGTTTCCTTAATTAATTCTCATCATATCCACACTCATCAATCATCTCACACTTTTTATGTTATCCAAGACTCTTCTCCAACTCACTTAACAAAGTTGGGTCAAGAAGACATTATATATTTTAACTAACTAATTCTAACACCTATATTGGAGAACATTTCTAATACCATTTCTACCACTCCTCCAACCTTCTTACCCATCACCAATGATACTCAAGCTTCTACTACCACTTCTTCAAATTTACCTAAAACTAAATCTACATCAACTACCCCATTCTCTCAAGACAATAAAAAAACTTATTCTCTAATTAAACCTCCTATATCCTATCAACACAAATTCATATGCACTTCAGATCCTCCTTTTGAGGACCTCATTCAACACTATGCACCTATTTATAATAGTCCCCTTATATGTTATGATGAATGGGATCCTATCATGGAACTTACTCATCTACCATATTAAATCCTATTTCTCAAACTTATGCAAACTTATCTGCATAATCAGAATCATCTTATATAGCTCCTATTAAAAATGAACATCCCTCATCCTCCTCTATCAGGATGTAAAGCCACCTTATTTGGATTAGAAGATAGCATTTTAAAATAGTGTGAATACATGTCCATACACGTTGATGAAATAATGGACACTTTTCTCTCCCTCAAATTAACCATTACTTATATAATTACCAATGATATTATTCTTTGTGCAAATGATCCTCCTCTTTTTATCAGTGTCAAAATTAGTGATATCTGAGTTAAGCATGCCTTGATTGATGAGGGTCCAAGTACTTGTCTTGCCTCTCTTAATTTTATTAAAACTCTTGGATATTTCAAATTTAATCTTAAATCCACACACAACACATGTCAAGGCTATGACCAAAGGAAAATGCCTCCCTTAGGTTTTGTGTGGCTCCCTATTACCATTCCACCTATCACTATTCAAGTAAAGTTAAGGAGTTTTTGTGTTCTATATTTACAAAATGATGTAACTAAAATGTATGATAATGGATTTTATTAAAAGTAGTATTAAGTGCCATGTGAATACAAAAAAATTATTTCATGGAATAAATAAGTATATATGAAACATCCTTCCAATTCTTAGGATTACTGAAACATCGACTAGTTTTCTATGTTAAATGGCTTGAAATGTTTTCTAAGCTTGTGCCTTTAAGCATGTTCACTACAATTTATAATGATAGATCCAAAAGAGTTTTTTATATTCAATTACTTTGTAGCATACAAAAAGGTGAAAAAACCAAGAAAGCCATCAGTTTGGATTAGCATTTGTAGTTAGTTAGAATCAAAATAAATTTGAATACAAGCATATTTTAGACAAGTTAGTATTTCACTATAGTAGAATTCAATATTTTAATTAAGTTGAGATATAAACTCTTTGTGTGATACTATATACATTAATTTTCTTTAAAAAAAGAAAGTGTTTTAGGGGGATGTTCCCATGGTAACACACAAGTCATTATAGAGGGACATGTTCCAGTGCATGAAACATGAGAGTCGATGGTCTGTGTAACAATATTCAGGGCTAGACAAGTAGTAATTATAGTAGTAGGTTTTCTTAAAAAAATAAGTAATAGCTTTTTTTGATGATTTCAATGTTTATATAAAATCAACATCAACTAAGAATTCATGAACTGAATAAACAATTATTTTCTTGTAATATAATGTCTCCATCATAAATATGTCAAAAAGTCATAGGTATTAGATGTGCGTAAGTTGAAATAATTTTGGCATAGTCTGTGTAGTAAAAAATATAAATGAAAATTAAACACACATAAACACATGATGTTGAAAGAAAATAGGGCTTTATAATTGGTAAGTGAAGTTACAAAGACTAAAAATCTCATGTGAAATAAGAAATGAAAAATGAAAGTAGCCACATCAATGGAAGATAGAAATAAAGGTAAGGCAAAGAGTATATGTGGTAGGTATTTTTTTTTCTATTTTTGTTTGTTTACTTTTTTCCTGTATTTTTTTACTTATGATGTTGTTGTTCATGTCAAGTGCAAATTAGTAATGTAGTTGGAACCACTGTAGTAGATAAATATATCTTGTTTATATTCATTGAAGGAGATTTTATTTAGTTTTTGGAGGTTTTATTTTTAAGTGTGCTTTATTAAAAATGGAGTCAATTTGTCTATTTTTTTTTAATATAATGTACTATAGTGAATGTTGGTATGAGTACATTTAATTCTATTGATAATGTGCAATGTGCATAATCATCTATTGAAGGCATGCTAGCCAAGATCAAGTGCCTTCAATTGTTGTCAAATGATTGTAAAGGTGATGCATGAACACTTTTTGATTTAAACATAATTTTTAAATATAAATTAATTTTTTTTGTCATGTTGTGAAAGTATTGAAATTCTAAAAATTATTGGAACATTTTTTTCTTGTAAATAAAGTAATGACTCTGGGATAAATACTTTCCTCAAGATTTATTTTTGATAAAATTTATAGATGCAATTTTGTATAATTTTCATTTAACATATCCAAAAATATGGATTGACTTCGATGAAACAAGGGAGTGTCTTTAGTTCCTGACAATGTTTTTGAGGATAATTATTGGTGTATTTGATGATGACAATATTGTTATAAGTCAGGATGTACATGTTTGTAGTTGTCATTGATGATAAGATACAAAAAAATTATTAAATGTTAGTGTTTTCAAAAAAAAATTGCATATGTAAATGTTTGGACAAAGTAGAAAACATTATAAATGGTGAAGAACAAGAAGTATGATGTTTGAGTGTGAGTACTTATGTTTTCCATGTTTTCTTCAGCTTCACTAGATTTGAGTTAGATTTCATATTGATTGTATAATTTTTGATATCCAAATGTTATGACACCTAATGAACCCAATAAATATGTTCTATTTTATTGTACAAGACCATGTATTATGGTATTTATAATAAGCCTACATTCCTTGCATATTGTTTCAATGTATTATATATTGTTATTTGTGATTAATACAAGACAACATTCAGTGTCACCTCTTCCATATTGGGTTCTTTTTTTGTATCAAAATTTATAATGTGGAGACTATTTCCAGGTGAAAAATATGATAATATTTTCTAATTAATTTATCATAGATGTGTTAGGATTGTGGAGCTAAAAGCTTCACTGATGCAAACAGGAAAGGAGGTTGCTGAAGATTGCAGAGAAGTTGGGGTCGGTCTGATCAGCCGACGTCGGCAGGATAGCAAAGGGAAGCAACCGACGTCGGTCATATATCGGCCGACGTCGGTCACCTCTAGGCAGACAGGGACCGACGTCGGTCGCCTGTGTGGTTCGACTGCGAGCTATTTACGGCCAGTTAGCTAACGAACCAAGTGTTTGCATGATGAGTGCTAATTTTAGACTCATAGCTGCGGATCTAATTATTGTAATTAGATGTCTAATTATTGTTTGGATGAGATCTATATAATAGACTCATGGTTGTATTGGAAATGTGTGCTAGGGAGTAAGAGAGCATAATTATAAGCTCCTTCTGTGTGTGAGGTAGAGCAATGGTGCGTTCCTCCTAGTGCCACAGTACCAAGTGTGTTGGTGCTGGATTGGAGAGCCAGCTGGGTTCTTCAGGAGTGTAAGATCTTGGTCACAGTTGCATGGCCTATATAGGAGATCTACATGGTAAGTAAGATCATTGATCTGCAGGTGTATGTGTATGCAAGGTCGAGGTTCACAGGTGAATAGAACCATTGCTTGATTTGCAGGTGTGCAAGGTCATACAGATAGCAACACAACAGGGAGCAGTATCAGGCAGGATCTACTTGGAGTACAGGTGTGTACTCAGATAGAGCAAGAGGAAGGCAAGGGAGTTCCTTCCATAAGTATGGTCTGTTGAATTGCAGGTTGTTGCAGATTCATGGGAGATCTACTTGAAGTACCTTGAGTACTTGTGGAGTACGTGGAGCACTTGTGTTATGCGTGGAGCATGGGAGGTGAACATCAACTCTGTATTTGAGTTGGGTGTTGTGACCTGTGAGAGGGAGAGCTTTGGGGAGAAGAAGTACTGTTCACTTGAGGTGTGGGAAACCTCTGTAAGGTGGTGGAGAAGAAGTGGCATCTTCTTTATTGTATTCTTTTCTGTATAAAGTGTTAATACAAGTTGTGTATTGTCTCTCATATGCTGTGTTATTTTGAATTCTAGTTACTTGGTGAATCTGGTTATTTCCGCATATTAAGTTGTTTGAAGTTTGGTAATCAATTGTATGTTTTCGGTTTCGCATCCTGACAAGTGGGATCAGAGCATGTTTGTTGTTCTAGATTCCTGACAAGTGGTATCAGAGCCTTGGTTGTAGGTTCTTAGCTCGATACCAACAAGTGGTATCAGAGCTAAGGTTGCAGGAAGCAGGTTGTGTTTTTGATTACAGGGCACTCTCAGGGTTTTCTGATTGAGTGGGAGTAGAGCAACGACAGATCAAAGTAAGCTAAGAATGGAGGAGTTGAAAAGCACAGACGATTACTCACGGTCTGATGGAAAGAAAGAGCAGGTAAAAGAAGATTGTTGGTTGGTAACAGATCAACATGAAGAAACTGAAGACACAGATGTAGCAGGTGTTGTTGCACAGGATGTGTTTGCAGGTTTCTTGGATAAAGTTGAATCTTGGATAAAAGATTCGGTTGCCTCTTTCCATGCAGCCCCAGGTAGAGGAGCTGGTAAGCCTTGCCAAAGAATTGGCAAAGGGGAAGTGAAGCTGAAATTGCAGACGGCCAACACACAGGTGTTGATGAAGGTCATGCAGGTCCCAGGTTTGGAGATATGGCTAATTTCTTCAGAAAGATTAGGTGATGAGAGATGCACAAGAACTCTCACAGCGGTAGCACTTGAATTAGCTGGTGGTAAGAAAACAGGTATACTTTATCTACTTGTTTATATTACTGATTCTTCTTCTGTTGCGGAGACGTGGCTTCGTAGGCTTGGTCACATGAGTAGGAAGGAGATGCTTGTTCTTAAGCGGAAGACAGATATATTTGATAGGCTTAAGAACTGGAAAGCCTTGGTGTTCTTGGAGGAGATGGCGGACAGAGTTCAGTGGATGAGGCTGGATACATCTGAGCAGGGCAGTTTGGACATGGGTTTTGATCCAAAGGAGCTCGCGGATAAAAAGTCATCACTCACAGGCGAACACAGACACCGATGTTGGTCAAGAGGAATCGGCGTCGAACAGACAGGTGCCGATGTCGGTCATGTGCAGACCGAAGCCGGCAGTGTCGGGCAGGGTAAGACCGGCGTCGGTCATGGGACCGACGTCGGTAGTATGTAACACCGATGTCGGTCAGGAGGACCGACATCGGCAGCAGGGACACCAGCGCAGGCAGGTTGGTAGTCAGGTACAGACGCATGAGAACCGACGTCGGTCGGATGCAGACTGTGGAGTGACCGAGGTCGGTCACTGTAACAAATTTTGGGTGGACAGCAAGCTGTCAAGGAGTCTCAAACACCCATACGGAGGACTGAAGGCGCAAGTAGGCCCTCAAATTCGTTGTTCCTCTTCTTCATACTTGTTGCTGATTGTATAGCAGGAAGGATCCAGGAAACAGGGGTGAGCTTGGCAGGTTTATGATGCAGAACCAGACGGGTGTCTTGGTAGGTTTGCCAGCTGGATAAAAGCACAGAGACGAATGGATGCCTTAGTAGAAGAATAGAGAGAACGGATACGTGAGACGGAAGATCAGGTATATGGTCTTGTGGAGCTGCAGGACAGTGGTACAGGGTTTGACAGGTGGAGGACGAAGCATGGCTTCAGTCAGTGTCAGGTAACTACTGTGGTTTGTCTTACCAGGGGGATGATGAGTCATGACATCATTCTGTTGCTGTATGTGGATAGTATGCTAGCTAGCAGGAGTGTACATATAGGGTTTTGCTGAGCTAAGGGTAAGGTTAGTTCAGTGGCATGTCATGAGGAGTTTGGAGCAGCGGAATTCTTTGACATGGGAGGCATGGAGATCACTGGTTGATTTTGTCTCGAGTGGGAGCTGATGTGAATCAGGTGTTGGCGAGGTTCGGGATACAGAACCGGAGCACACTAAGGGCTGGACAGGTACAATGTCTGAAATCACATGAGGTCTGGTATAGACCTGAATATTCCCATGCAGTGGGAGCTGTCAGAGTTAGGAGCCAATTCGGGGAAGTGGGTTCTCAGGTTTTCTGAGAGGGACCGGCAGCAGGTGTTGCTATGCAGGGTCAGGACTTCACTACCTGGTGTTGTAGGTTCGGATGTGGCAGGGTACTCGGATGACAGGTGGTACATCACAGGTTGTGTGGTGTGTTGTCTTTAGGTGGGAGCTTGAAGAGGGATACAAACCAGGAAACAGATTAGACAGAGTACAGGTACAGGTACAGTGCAGCTGTTTATCTCCAAGTGGGAGATTGTTAGGATTGTGGAGCTAAAAGCTTCACTGATGCAAACAGGAAAGGAGGTTGCTGAAGATTGCAGAGAAGTTGGGGTCGGTCTGATCAGCCGACATCGGCAGGATAGCAAAGGGAAGCAACCGACGTCGGTCATATATCGGCCGACGTCGGTCACCTCTAGGCAGACAGGGACCGACGTCGGTCGCCTGTGTGGTTCGACTGCGAGCTATTTACGGCCAGTTAGCTAACGAACCAAGTGTTTGCATGATGAGTGCTAATTTTAGACTCATAGCTACGGATCTAATTATTGTAATTAGATGTCTAATTATTGTTTGGATGAGATCTATATAATAGACTCATGGTTGTATTGGAAATGTGTGCTAGGGAGTAAGAGAGCATAATTATAAGCTCCTTCTGTGTGTGAGGTAGAGCAATGGTGCGTTCCTCCTAGTGCCACAGTACCAAGTGTGTTGGTGCTGGATTGGAGAGCCAGCTGGGTTCTTCAGGAGTGTAAGATCTTGGTCACAGTTGCATGGCCTATATAGGAGATCTACATGGTAAGTAAGATCGTTGATCTGCAGGTGTATGTGTATGCAAGGTCGAGGTTCACAGGTGAATAGAACCATTGCTTGATTTGCAGGTGTGCAAGGTCATACAGATAGCAACACAACAGGGAGCAGTATCAGGCAGGATCTACTTGGAGTACAGGTGTGTACTCAGATAGAGCAAGAGGAAGGCAAGGGAGTTCCTTCCATAAGTATGGTCTGTTGAATTGCAGGTTGTTGCAGATTCATGGGAGATCTACTTGAAGTACCTTGAGTACTTGTGGAGTGCGTGGAGCACTTGTGTTATGCGTGGAGCATGGGAGGTGAACATCAACTCTGTATTTGAGTTGGGTGTTGTGACCTGTGAGAGGGAGAGCTTTGGGGAGAAGAAGTACTGTTCACTTGAGGTGTGGGAAACCTCTGTAAGGTGGTGGAGAAGAAGTGGCATCTTCTTTATTGTATTCTTTTCTGTATAAAGTGTTAATACAAGTTGTGTATTGTCTCTCATATGCTGTGTTATTCTGAATTCTAGTTACTTGGTGAATCTGGTTATTTCCGCATATTAAGTTGTTTGAAGTTTGGTAATCAATTGTATGTTTCCGGTTTCGCATCCTGACAAGTGGGATCAGAGCATGTTTGTTGTTCTAGATTCCTGACAAGATGTTCATAGTTATTATCAATTGATTTAATTTTCAAAAAGATCTACATGAACTATTTCTATATTTGATGTAAAATTTGGATTCTTTATGAAACTAGGACCATAAAAAACTAATACATTGCCTTAAAAAACATTGTCATATATTTTTGCTGAGAGTTCAATAATTGAAATTGGCATATGTTGGCCTATGTTTGTGATGCAATAATAGTTTTAAAAGGCAAGGTATGAGTACAAATATTTTATAGTAAGATAAAGTGACATTTTTTGAATTCTAAATGAAAAAGGAAATTACAAGCTACATATTAAAAATAAAAGGATATTTTTGTCCATGATAATTATCTAGAACAATCAGGGAAAACAAAAAATTATCAATTTGGTTCTCTTTGTTTCTCTATTTATGTTGGTTAGTGTAATCACCTAAAAGTGATATTTGGATTCTAAGAGTGTCTCTTGAGTTACCCTAATCCTACCTTAGCCCTAGACCTATCCTAGAGATTTAGAGACACTTTTCAAGTCATTATGCAAACCACAAACCTCTATACTTAGCCAAAACATAGTTCCATTACTATATTTTTAGATCCCAACCCATTTTTCCTAGTAGTCTTCCAGGTGGATACTAATGCCACATTTGGGACTCTAGAACCACATGGCACTAGTGTCCCCAATTTGATGATACTATCCTTAGCACTAAATCTTCCCAAAGGATACTTTTTCAAATGTGTTCCCCTCCTAAAGCTGGCCTAAGCATATTTTATTATGTGCACAAGCTACAAATCTTTATAAACACAAGTATAATTTACCTCTATCCACTAGATATAAAATTGGTGCAAAAGCACATTCAAACCAAAGACAAGTTGAGAAAAATTAAGGTATTTCATCCCTATTCTACCCTACTTATGCATATTACCATCTACAACATCCCTAATCCTAATTTTAAAATATTTTAAAGCTCAAAAACATTTAAGTCATCCAAGTCCACTCTCATTCTAGCATTCACTTATACTTGCATCAAGTACTATGTGGGAGAACTACATTGGGATTGATCCCTCTTCAGAGTATTAGTATGTAGGCAAATATCTTCACAATAGGGTCTTGAAGATGTTTAACCTATCCTATTAACAAATAGTAACACACATTTATTACTCATGCCATACTTGTAAGGAAGATTAGGGTTTGCACACTAAATCAAGGTTTACAAGCACAACACCAAGTTCTAGGTTTCATGTGTACAAGAATATGACCTAAAAACATATGTGTGGGTGCCCCCATAAAATAGGGGTAGTCCCATAAATGGGACACTACCTCCACTTTGAGGATACTATAACAACATGGTGCTACTATCCATATGGGGAACTACTCTCCAGTGAGCAAATAAATTCTTGAATCTTGTTGATGACACTCAAAACTATCTAAAAACTAATTTTTAGAACCAACATCATCCATGATAGTCACTTTTCAGATAAGTCTATATTTATGCCTATTTACTTACAATTTTTAGAAAGTCAAACAAGGAAAAAATATGTAACAAATTAGTACTTAATTATTTTGTATTATTTAAATGATTTAGACATATCATCCCTTTAATCTAAACATAGGTAATTACACTTGTAAAACCATAGAAGTTTAAATTAGTTAGTGAACCCCTCTTACATTGAATATTATTTTATACCCTCACTTGCATTAATCTAATTTTTTGTGCAATAATTTAGTGATACCTACTTCTAATTTTCTAATTTTTTAGACAACCAATTGAAATAAAATCAATTTTGCATTAGGGTTTCAATTTATTTTATATATGATTTAAATTGGTGCAAAGAAACCCTACATTCAAAAAACCTTGACCCTAGATGCTCTTAGGGTTTGTATCATTTTTATCCTATTTTCATTCATTGCTATCAATTTTTTAGAATTAATATATTCTATTTTAGTATCTCTATTTCAATTTATTTACTATATGACATATAAAAAAACTATCTCTCTTCCATTAAGAAGAATTACAAGACTAGGTGGTAGTCCTATAGAGCATATTCAGATTCCTACTATATGAATATATAACAAAGATAAAGAACCTATTATAACTCCATATATGAATCCTTCACACCATAATTATGTGGAAATCAAAGACAATGCATTTGAAGATGAATAATACAACCAAGAACAAGATGAGGTCCACATTGAGAATCATGACACATTACCTCCACTTAACAATAATGACATAATTATGAACAAAGATGAGGTATTACAAGGCTTTAGAGATAGAATTTGGGAAAATCCCTTTGATCATGCAAATATTATACATGCCATAATAGAAATAAATAATATTATAAACAATGGTCAATATTCAACCCTTCTAGTTAATAATATTATTACACCATCGATGGGGCCAACTCAACCAATTTAGATAGCACAATCCAAGATTTTTATTCAACCATTAGTGAAAACTACACCACTTGTGGCTAGTTTTCTACTCTATATGTACAATACATTATATATGAGGTTCTTACTCTGTAGTCTAAGGTGTTACATCTCAAAAAAGGAGCAACCAAGCCATCACATGCCCTATATTCCAACATTCTCTTGCACACACCTTTGGCACATCACATTATGATAACTCCTTTTCCATCTAGTTTCGTGGCACTTAAGCTCACATTTTATGATGGAAAGGATGAACCATATCATCACCTTAGAGCCTTTCATGTATCATGCTTGGAATATATGTCCAATAATTAGCTTCTATTGAAGCTATTTCCATGTAGTCTAAAAGGTTATGCCCTATAGTGGTTCTATGATTTACCAAATGAATCTATCATGGCATTTAATTTTTTAGCTGACATGTCCCTAACACATTTCACTATCAACATTAGTGATAAAATATCATATGCACAAGTGGCACGATTAAATCAAAATTCAAATGAGCCCATTGCTAATTATGTCTTACTATACAAGATAATATTATCCAAATTGACTAACCCCATGATAAATATAGAGATTCAAGGTTTATTTAAACAAAGTTTATTATCAACACTGCATGAAGCTATCTTATTCAATAAATTTCCCACATTTAGTGATATATGCCACACAGTAAAGGAAAGAGAAGTTAATCTCTTATCAATGGGTAAGGGCAATAGAAAAAAATAGTGATAAAAAAGCCACAATCAATGTAGCTTTTGAGCCATCTCCCATATTGATTTTATCCACTTCTCAATGCAGAGTCTTCATTAATCTTTTAGAGTCACCATCATGGATTCTAAAATAACTATTAGAATTCAATGTCATATTTCTCCTTGCCATTAAAGAGTTTGATATGATATG
The DNA here is from genome assembly GCA_037957365.1 of Torreya grandis. NCBI lineage: Eukaryota > Viridiplantae > Streptophyta > Pinopsida > Cupressales > Taxaceae > Torreya > Torreya grandis. Next base: position 410,442 of record JARHVA010003677.1, on the reverse strand, counting down.
GCCTCTTCCAAAGAGTTATGGTTTAAATGCATTCTACGAGTATCACAAGTCACTAGGCCACATGACAAACAAATGCATTAGCCTAAAGAAAAATATACAAGATCTCATTGAGGTTAACATTAGTGATGTGGGAACACCCATAGAGGCACCAAAACAACAAAAAATAGAGGATAAGGCACTAAAAATATTTTCAAATTCTTCCACAAATCATATAAATAATGAGGTAGGGGGCACACCAAGTGTTCATTATACATACCAGGTACATCCACCACCAGATTCTTATCACATAGTTACAAAGGAGATACATCCATTGAATAACATTATTGGCATATATCACACTATAGTGACACCTAGACCACTTATCACATTTTTAGAGTGGGAGATTATATATGATGATATAGATTTACATGCAGTCTTCATAAGAGCATACATATAACACCATCCTATTCATAGTGTTATGGTTGATACCAGGTCAAGCATAAGCATGTTAACCCTGACACTCTTAAAACAATTGGGTTATATAGAGTGGGATATATTCACCACAAATATAGTCATTAGTGATTTCAGTGGCCATGTTTAGATCTCCATTAGGGAGATTGTGCTTCCATTATAGGTTGGAACAAAACACATAGCCACTCAGTTCCTAGTAGTACCTAGTACAAGTGTATTCAATATATTATAGGGTAGGCCATGGTTAAAATAGATCTTAACCATCCCATGTATAGTTAATCGATGCCTAAAGTTTATACATGATAATAAATTGGTTAAGGCTATAGGTGTCCCATATGAGTATCCTTTACCCATCACACTGATAGTTCTAACATAGTTTCAAGCTATAATTTCAGCATAGAAATTAGTTATTATTCCATCACCATTATAATATATTACATATTTATTAGTTACATTAGAGAGTATAAATCTTATGCTTACATCAGAATAGGCCAAGTCTATTCCTACACTATCTACATGTATGCATATTGTCCCTTAGAGACCATTACTAGAGAGGCCCCTATATCGGTGATATATTACATATTATAGAGGACCTTATTCTACTCATTTTATATCAAGATTAGTTTTATTTGGGTCTAGGGGTTCTCATCATAGGGCACCTACATAACCTATAGTTTCTACTTCTACCAGATGGGTCCCTAAGACCCATACAATTCATAGGCATACTAGTTAGTTACTACACAGGTAACTTCAAACTCATATTATACAACACAACAGATCATGGGCTCATAGTTTACCTTTCATACTACACATATGATCATAATAACCCTATTCAACACAGGTCATAGTGATAGTGAGTCTCCCATGAAACTAATTGGTTAGTATGGTTCCTAACCTTGTACATACTTCCTTCTCTTTGGATCTTTATACATAGTTTATTTTCATTTGCTTGTATACAAATTATATATAAGAAAACACAAAAATAATATAACATGTCAAAATACAAATACATTAATTTTTTTTCAAAAACACAAATTTTACAGATTATATGCATTGATATATTTACACTTCTACTATTTTCTAGATATTGCATATTTCTATCTATCTTAGTGTAGTTAGTTTTATCATACACATATGATTCTTGTCGAGTGCTTGCAGATTCTAGATAGGTATCTGATCCACTACACTGATCTAGACTAGCTATCATTTACCCATTGGGGAAATTTACACCAATCCATGTTTATATATTTGATACATCCACCCACTTGGGGGCATCTGCTACACAATTTCTATAACAAGGTTTTATCTTTACATACAATACATTCTAGTTTATGCATTGATTTATCTTGATATTGATCATTGATATTCATTACTCATATTTTTTGCTGATTATCACTAGTTAGAATCAATATATATATATATATATATATATATATATATATATATATATATATATATATATATATATATATATATATATATATATATATATATATATATATATATATAATGCATCCTATCATCTACATAGATTTGTACTACATAGTTATACATTCTTTTATTTCTAGTTATCTTAGATTAGATTTTATTTATTTCATATGATTCTTCCATCTTTGAGGGCATTTCAATATGTGATTATTCTTTGGATCAATGCCACTTTTCTTTTTGTATGCCTTAGACATGTGCCCATGTCTATTGTGTGTACTATTTATTGATTATATATGTAGATATTTGAACATGTCCTTCCATGTGGGTCTAAGATAAATTTCTTATTGCTTATGTATGTGGACATTTGAACATATCATTGTATGTCTTCATTCTCAGATTTAGTGACATGTGCTAATGTCCCTTATATTGTGTCCCTTGGCCCACCTTTCATGTGCCTCATGTGCTTGTATATTTAATTCCTAGTATGTTTATACACCATCACACTTGTATTTGCTTGTTACACACACACACACACACACACACACACACACACACACAATTTTTTTATGCCATGAGGGATATCATGCATCTACCCTTCCTACTTAGGAGGCATGATGGACATCATGACCCATCCCTCTAAGTAGTTACTCAGATTTGATATTATACATTGATTAAATTTACCTTGACACCTTTGTGAAATGATAGATTATAACATACATCTTACATTACTTAATCATACTCAGATGATTTTACATTCCAATATTATGTTTGTACCTTGTATTGGAATATCATGGACATGCTCCAGATAACATATTTTGTAGAGCTAATTATTTACAGGGTATTTATTACACAAATTTTATAACTGCCCTAAAAGGAGGGGGAATTCATAAGGGTTTTTCATAGAGATTAGACTCCAAATTTATTATTCATAGATAAATTTTATCACACAGACTTAATTTCATAAATTAGACATAGAACAAATAAAAAAAACAAGACTTGAATAATAGTTTAGATCACCTAGATTTTAGACTAGGCAAAAATTAATGACCATATTAGGACACTAATACCATAGGGTGCTATTATCCTGTCATGTCCTCTTTTTAGTTGACATGTTCAGAGTTGATGGTTAGCCTATTATGCGACCCTCGTAGGCTGATAGGATGGTTAGAGGGTCTTGATGGAGATTGGCTTGGCTTTGTTTAGCAAAATTTTTCCAGTTGGCTTTCATTTGGGCTCGATCAGACATGTATTGAGGGAGATATTAATATTTGATTGATTTAATAAAATATTAATTATTTGGTCTAATTTTAATTTATAAACCCTAATTTTAATTCAAGAAAACCCTAATTAGGGCAAGCATATCTTTTGAGGGTATAAGGGTTTCTCATGGAGGCCATTATTGAATTATGCATTGATTATTGATTTTGATATTGAAGAATTCTTCTATGAAGACTGAGCCAAGGGTTCCAGGATTCCATTTGTAGTGAAGAACATCCACTCTTCATTATGTGTGATTCAGAGGCTGTGAGATATCAGCTGATCTATTACCAAATTGAGAGATAGCTTCATACAGAAGTTATCATAGAGGTTTACAGGTTTGAGAGATAACTTCACATAAAAGTTATCACAGTATTCCAGGTATTTATTTTATTAAGTTTGATTCAATAAATTATATAGATAAAGCTTTTTATGTATTAGAGCCATATATCTTTAGATCACGGGTTGAAGCAAACAGGGTGTGCTTTATTGGCGGCCGTACGAAGTCCGTACAGATTTGTACAGATTTGCACAGAGACCGACATCGGCGGGTAGAGATCCATAGCGACCGACATCAGCTGACCTATCACCGATGTCGATAGGTTAATGACCCCAATCGACTGATGATGGTAGTATAACTGACGTTGGCGACTGTGTTTTTGACACAGCAGGCCGAGACGCACAGATTCAAGCTATTTTTTAGATTATTGGAAGATAATTAGGTTTTTAAGACTGTATCTAAATATTCCTTTTTATGCATGACTGAGGACATCTATTGTAACCATCTGGACAATAATAAGATTAGTGACTTTCCAGTTAAGAGATTTACTGTGATTTATTTATTTATTTGAAATTATCTTGCAAAATCGTATCTTTGTTCAGAGTTTTTGTGTTTCTATATTCATTGTTTGAAGGGGATATTATAGTGGTATCAGAGCTTTTGTGTTTTATATATTCCCTATTGGATAGGGGATATTACAGTGGTATCAAAAAATAAATCCTGCCATCCTGAGGGTTTAGAGGTCTCATGTAGCCACAAGAGTTGGGACCACATAGAGATAATACATGCAGTAGAGCTTTGCTTGAAGGCACTCAAGTTTTAGAATAGCAGCTGGAAGACATGGGTGACAATATGGATAGGACCCATATTCCACACCATCTTAGGGATCAAGATGATGCAGAGGTGTTACTTACACTCAGAGAACTATGGGAAGGGCAAAGGTGGAACAACGAAGTATTACATCTATTGGCAGAGGCACTGCCGAGATTGGGTACTCTAAGGAGACATTCACCACATCGTGACGATGTCAAGAGTGATGCAGGATCATAGAGAGCCCTTAGGACTACTTCTCATATAGCTGACAGGCCTACTAGGCCTACCTTTGTGAGGCAAGATGCTGAGGAGGTGATAACAGGGGAGGAGCATGAGGAGTCATTTGCAGACACACTTATGGCAACAAATGATGAGTGGGAGTTATTACCACCTGAGGTAAGAGAGATGATTACTTTTGACTGATTCATCACACAAAGGAGAGAACATAATCAAGGTCGACAGAATGGGAGACCAAGACATCAAAACAATGATTTAAAGCATGCTACGAGCAAGCTCACACTAGCGATGTTTGACGGTAGTGGTAAGGTGACAGCACAGGCTTGGGTTAGTAAGTTAGACACATTTATCACATTGTGATTCATGGCTGAGGGAGATACTATCAGATATGTGACACTGCATCTTGAGGGAGTAGCTCACGATTGGTGGCACCATGGGATGGTGACACTCCATCATGATCAGATCACATCTTATCAGGAGTTTGTGGATAGGTTGGTAGAGCGATTTCACAGGAGGGATCCAGAGATATATTTCCAAGAGTTGGCATAGTTGTGCCAAAGTGGCAGTCTAGAGACTTACATTGGTGACTTCCACAAGCTATTAGTCATGGTTCCTAACATTTTAGAGAGGCGACTTGTAGTACTCTTTATGGAGGGATTGATAGAACCATTGAGAGGTTGGATCAAAGGATTTGATACTTCTTCATTATAGGTAGCTATGAAGAAGGTGCATAGCATGGAGATGGCAGCCCCATCCAGTAGATTTAACTCTAGAGGTACTTCTTCATCTAGGGACCATAAGTGCTTCGACAGAGATAGAGAAGGATTAGATTTCAACAAAGATAAATCAGGTGTTAAGAATGATTCAAAGGCTAACCTAGTAGCACCACCTTTAGATTGAGAGGCTCTTAATGATCTACATAGGAAAAAGCTTTGCTTCTACTGTAAAGGTCCATATGATATCCATCACGATTGCCCTTTGAGGCCTAAGGGCAAGGCAAATCGTGTGATGTGGGCATATTATGAGGATTTAGATTCAGAGGATTCTGAATAGCAGAATAGTTCTAAGGGGGCAGAGGCAGAGGCTTTAGAGCCTAAGGCAGAGGCAGAGTTAGAGCTTCACATACAGGAGGTACACCTATCCAACATTTAGTCGGATGAGTCATTCAGACTCCGTGGAGTTTTGGTAGAGCTGAAGGTCATCACCCTTCTTGATACAGGAGCCACACATAATTTCATAGATGCTATATTTGTGGAGAAGCATGGACTCACTACCAAAGATTTTGAGGGCATTAGAGTTAAGGTAGCTGATGGTCACACTCTTAGGTGTGAGCATATGATTAGAGAGCTCCCATTGTGCTTGAAAAATTATGAGTTCAAGGCTGATTATTATGTGGTGAACATGGGGGATATAGACTTAGTCTTGGGTATGAAGTGGCTTCATTCATTTGAGGAAGTTACTCTTCATCTCAAGGACATGGAGGTTCACTTTGATGTTGATGGGAAGACAGATATTCTTAAGGCAATACAGGGCAGTAGCTTCAAATATATGTTTTTTCATCAGATGGAGAGGCTCATACAACATGACATGATCGAGTGCGCTATCGAGTGCCCATTGGCACCAATACAGAAGAGACATGTGGACGAGCCTTGTCTTGAGGTGAGTACAGTTTAAGAGGTAGCACATGTGGTAGGGGTTTAGCTTTCTCTTACAGATGGGTCATAGGTTGATGATGATATGAGTATGTCTAGCATTCATATTCCAGATTCAAATATTATTCAGGTAAGGAGTTTACTTGAGTTGCCAGTTGATTTTCATTTATGGATTGGATGTTGGGATTCTTATCTTAGTACTAGAGATGATGTGACACCATTAGATGAGAGTGGTGATGGACATGGCATGGAGTTTGTATTGATTGATAGTGGTGGAGATCATGACTACATTTGGGATCCAGGTGGATTGATTAGTTTATCATTCAGTGATTTCTTGAGGACAAGCAATTTCAGGAGGGGTGGATTGTCATGTCCCCTTTTTAGTTGACATGTTTAGAGTTGATGGTTAGCTTATTATGTGACCCTCATAGGCTAATAGGATGGTTAGAGGGTCTTGATGGAGATTGGCTTGGCTTCATTTAGCAAAATTTTTCCAGTTGGCTTTCGTTTGGGCTCGATCGGACATGTATTGAGGGAGATATTAATATTTGATTGATTTAATCAAATATTAATTATTTGGTCTAATTTTAATTTAGAAACCCTAATTCTAATTTAAGAAAACCCTAATTAGGGCAAGCATATCTTTTGAGGGTATAAGGGTTTCTCATGGAGGCCATTATTGAATTATGCATTGATTATTGATTTTGATATTGAAGAATTCTTCTGTGAAGACTGAGCCAAGGGTTCTAGGATTCCATTTGCAGTGAAGAACGTCCACTCTTCATTGTGTGAGATTCAGAGGCTGTGAGATATCAACTGATCTATTGCCAAATTGAGAGATAGCTTCATATAGAAGTTATCATAGAGGTTTATAGGTTTGAGAGATAACTTCACACAGAAGTTATCACAATATTCTAGGTATTTATTTTATTAAGTTTGATTCAATAAATTATATAGATAAATATTTTTCTGCATTAGAGCCATATATCTTTAGATCATGGGTTGAAGCAGATAGGGTGTGCTTTATTGGCAGCCGTATGAAGTCTGTACAGATCCGTATAGATTCACACAGATACCAAAATCAGTGGGCAGAGATCCACAATGACTGACATCAGCCGACCTATCACAGACGTCGGTAGGTTAACGACCCCAGTCGACTGATGATGGTAGTATAACCGATGTCGGTGACTGTGTTTTTGACACAGCAGGCCGAGACGCACAAATTTAAGCTATTTTTCAAATTGTTGGAAGATAATCAAGTTTTTAAGTTCGTATCTGAATATTCCTTTTTATGCATGAATGAGGACATCTATTGTAACCATCTAGACAATAATAAGATTAGTGATTTTCTAGTTTAGAGATTTACTGTGATTTATTTATTTATTTGAAGTTATCTTGCAAAATCATATCTTTATTTGGAGTTTTTGTGTTTTTATATTCCCTGTTTGAAGGGGATATTACAATGGTATTAGAGCTTTTGTGTTTTCTATATTCCCTATTAGATAGGGGATATTACAGTGGTATCAGAGCTTAAATCCTACCATCCTGAGGGTTTAGAGGTCTCATGCAGCCACAAGAGTTGGGACCACATAGATATAATACACGCAGTAGAGCTTTGCTTGAAGGCACTCAAGTTTTAGAATAACAGCCAGAAGACATGGGTGACAATATAGACATGACCCATATTCCACACCGTCCTAGGGATCAAGATGATGCAGAGGCGTTACTTACACTCAGAGAACTACGGGAAGGGCAAAGGCAGAACAACGAAGTATTACATCTGTTGGTAGAGGCACTACCAAGATTGGGTACTCTGAGGAGACATTCACCACATCATGATGATGTTAGGAGTGATGCAAGATCACAGAGAGCCCTTAGGACTGCTTCCCGTATAGCTGACAGGCCTACTAGGCCTACCTTTTTGAGGTAGGACATCACGAAGGTGATAGCAGGGGAGGAACATGAGGAGTCATTTGCAGACACACTTATGGCAGCAAATGATGAGTGGGAGTTATTACCACCTGAGGTAAGAGAGATGATTACTTTTGATTGATTCATCACACAGAGGAGAGAACATAATCAAGGTCAACAGACTGGGAGACCAAGACATCAGAACAATGATTTGAAACATGCTACGAGCAAGCTCACACTAGCAATGTTTGATGGTAGTGGTAAGGTGACAGAATAGGCCTGGGTTAGTAAGTTAGACACATTTCTCACATTGTGACTGATGGTTGAGGGAGATGCTATCATATATGTGACACTGCATCTTGAGGGAGTAGCTCACGATTGGTGGCACCACGGGATGGTGACACTCCATCATGATCAGATCACATCTTATCAGGAGTTTGTGGATAGGCTGGTAGAGTGATTTGACAGGAGGGATCCAGAGATCTATTTCTGAGAGTTGGCACAATTGTGCCAAAGTGGCAGTCTAGAGACTTACATTGGTGACTTCTAGAAGTTATCAGTCATGGTTCCTAACATTTCAGAGAGGCAACTTGTAGTACTCTTCATGGAGGGATTGATAGAACCATTGAGAGGTTGGATCAAAGGATTTGATCCTTATTCATTATAGGTAACTATGAAGAAGGTGCGTAGCATGGAGATGGCAGCCCCATCCAGTAGATTTAACTCCAGAGGTACTTCTTCATCCAGGGACCATAAGTACTCTGACAGAGATAGAGAAGGATTAGATTTCAACAAAGATAAATTAGGTGTTAAGAATGATTCAAAGGCTAACCCAATAGCACCACCTTTGGATCGAGAGGATCTTAATGATCTACGTAGGAAAAATCTTTGCTTCTACTGCAAAGGTCCATATGATATCCATCACAATTGCCCTTTGAGGCCTAAGGGCAAGGTAAATCATGTGATGTGGGCATATTATGAGGATTTAAATTCAGAGGATTCTAAACAATAGAATAATTCTGAGGGGGTAGAGGTAGAGGCTTTAGAGCCTAAGGTAGAGGCAGAGTTAGAGCTTCACATACAGGAGGCACGCCTATCCAGCATTCAGTCGAATGAGTCATTCAGACTCCATGGAGTTTTGGCAGGGCAGAAGGTCATCACCCTTCTTGATACAAGAGCCACACATAATTTCATAGATGCTAGATTTTTGGAGAAGCGTGGACTCACTATCAAAGATTTTGAGGGCATCAGAGTTAAGGTAGCTGATGGTCACACTCTTAGGTGTGAGCGTATGATTAGAGACCTCCCATTGCACTTGAACAACTATGAGTTCAAGGCTGATTATTATGTGGTGAACATGGGGGATATAGACTTAGTCTTGGGTATGAAGTGGCTTCATTCATTTGAGGAAGTTACTCTTTGTCTCAAGGACATGGAGGTTTGCTTTGATGTTGATGGGAAGACACATATTCTTAAGGCAATACGGGGCATCAGCTTCAAATATATGTTTTTTCATTAAATGGAGAGGCTCATACGACATGACATGATCGAGTGCGCTACCGAGTGCCCATTGGCACCAATACAGGAGAGACATGTGGACGAGCCTTGTCTTGAGGTGAGTATAGTTTAAGAGGTAGCACATGTGGCAGGGGTTCAGCTTTCTCTTACAGATGGGTCACAGGTTGATGATGATATGAGTATGTCTAGCATTCATATTCCAGATTTAGATATTATTCAGGTAAGGAGTTTACTTGACTTGCTGGTTGATTTTCATTTATGGATTGGATGTTGGGATTCTTATCTTAGTACTAGAGATGATGTGACACCATTAGATGAGAGTGGTGATGGACTTGGCATGGAGTTTGTATTGATTGACAATGGTGGAGATCATGACTACATTTGGGATCCAGGTGGATTGATTGGTTTATCATTCAGTGATTTCTTGAGGACAAGCAATTTCAGGAGGGGTGGATTGTCATGTCCCCTTTTTAGTTGACATGTTTAGAGTTGATGGTTAGCCTATTATGTGACTCTCGTAGGCTGATAGGATGGTTAGAGGGTCTTGATGGAGATTGTCTTGGCTTCGTTTAGTAGAATTTTTCTAGTTGGCTTTCGTTTGGGCTCAATCGGACATGTATTGAGGGAGATATTAATATTTGATTGATTTAATCAAATATTAATTATTTGGTCTAATTTTAATTTAGAAACCCTAATTCTAATTTAAGAAAACCCTAATTAGGGCAAGCATATCTTTTGAGGGTATAAGGGTTTCTCATGGAGGCCATTATTGAATTATGCATTGATTATTGATTTTGATATTGAAGAATTCTTCTGTGAAGACTGAGCCAAGGGTTCTAGGATTCCATTTGCAGTGAAGAACGTCCACTCTTCATTGTGTGAGATTTAGAGGCTGTGAGATATCAACTGATCTATTGCCAAATTGAGAGATAGCTTCATACAAAAGTTATCATAGAGGTTTACAGGTTTGAGAGATAACTTCACACAAAAGTTATCACAGTATTCCAGGTATTTATTGTATTAAGCTTGATTCAATAAATTATACAGATAAAGCTTTTTCTGTATTAGAGCCATATATCTTCAGATCATAGGTTGAAGCAGACAGGGTGTGCTTTATTGGTGGCCATACGAAGTCCATACAGATTCACACAGAGACTGGCATCGGTGGGTAGAGATCTAGAGCGACCGACATCGGCTGACCTATCACCAACATCGACAGGTTAATGACCCTAGTCGACCGATGATGGCAATATAACTGACATCGATGACTGTGTTTTGGACACAGTAGGCTGAGACACACAAATTTAGGCTATTTTTTAGATTGTTGGAAGATAATCAAGTTTTTAAGACCGTATCTGGATATTCCTTTTTATGCATGACTGAGGACATCTATTGTAACCATCTGGACAATAATAAGATTAGTGATTTGCCAGTTTAGAGATTTACTGTGATTTATTTATTTATTTGAAATTATCTTGCAAAATCGTATCTTTGTTTGGAGTTTTTGTGTTTCTATATTCCCTGTTTGAAGGGGATATTACAGTGGTATCAGAGCTTTTATGTTTTCTATATTCCCTATTGGATAGGGGATATTACCACTGTAATATCCCCTTCAAACAGGAAATATAGAAACACAAAAACTTTGAACAAAGATATGATTTTGCAAGATAATTTCAAATAAATAAATAAATCACAGTAAATCTCTTAACTGGAAAATCACTAATCTTATTATTGTCTAGATGGTTACAATAGATGTCCTCAGTCATGCATAAAAAGGAATATTTAGATACGATCTTAAAAACCTAATTATCTTCCAACAATCTAAAAAATAGCCTGAATCTATGCGTCTCAGCCTGCTGTGTCAAAAACACAGTCGCTGACGTTGGTTATACTGCCATCATCAGTCGACTGGGGTCGTTAACCTACCGACGTCGGTGATAGGTCAGCCGATGTCGGTCGTTGTGGATCTCTGCCCATCGATGTCAGTCTCTGTATGAATCTGTACGGATCTGTACAGACTTAGTATGACCGCTAATAAAGCACACCCTATCTGCTTCAACCCATGATCTGAAGATATATGGCTCTAATACAAAAAAAGCTTTATCTGTATAATTTATTGAATCAAACTTAATAAACTAAATACCTGGAATACTGTGATAACTTCTGTGTGTAGTTATCTCTCAAACCTGTAAACCTCTATGATAACTTTTATATGAAGCTATCTCTCAATTTGGCAATAGATCAGCTGATATCTCATAGCCTCTGAATCGCACATAATGAAGAGTGGATGTTCTTCACTACAAATGGAATCCTAGAACCCTTGGCTCAGTCTTCACAGAAGAATTCTTCAATATCAAAATCAATAATCAATGCATAATTTAATAATGGCCTCCATGAGAAACCCTTATACCCTCAAAAGATATGCTTACCCTAATTAGGGTTTTCTTAAATTAGAATTAGGGTTTCTAAATTAAAATTAGACCAAATAATTAATATTTGATTAAATCAATCAAATATTAATATCTCCCTCAATACATGTCCGATCGAGCCCAAATGAAAGCCAACTAGAAATTTTTTGCTAAACGAAGCCAAGCCAATCTCCATCAAGACCCTCTAACCATCTTATCAGCCTACGAGGGTCACATAATAGGCTAACCATCAACTCTGAACATGTGAACTAAAAAGGGGACATGACATATCCACTACAAGGAACTAATATTCAATAGCCCTACCTTTAGGGTAGTTTAGATTATTTAGACTAATACACCATGTACATGATATATTTGCACATATAGAGTCATAAGTTTGATAATTATGTTTATATTTTACTCAGATACACTAATTTTAGCTTAGATTCATATATTTATTCAGATTTAGGGGAATCATGTGAGACATGATCACTCCCACGTTCATCTCAATTATACAAATTCAAATATTACATACTCAATTCAGATTTAATATACTCATATACCAGATTGGGGGCATGTGCATGACACATAGTTTTCATATACTCATCTACACACAAGTTGATCAAATGGAATGGAAAACTCCATGTCATTAACTATGTTATATACACTTGATATAACATTATAGGTTGTCACTAGATTCATGAATTACTCCATCTATAGTGGTTGCCCTTCTTGAGTGGCTTAGAGCTACCTGATATACCTGAGTGGTTGCAAAGTCAACATGCATAATTAGATTTACTTAGTTAAATAATTTCAATACTTTGCATAGTTTAGTTATAGATGCATATACTTCACATAGGTGGGTAATGATGGAGTCATGGCTTACTTGAGTTATTGATTCCCCCACATGAGAGGGTTAGACACACTTATAGTATTATCCAAGCTATTCACAGATCATGATCCATCAAGTAGGGGTTGGTAATGATGGAATCAAAATTAAATTGATTTATTCAGCCACCCATATGAGGATTAAGCAATCCAATAGCTCAATCCAAGATATTCAATGATATGATCAATATTTACACTCTCACACATAGGTTGTCTTAGGTTCATGCATTGGTTCATGTACCCAATGAGGTATATTTAATCATTTCCTCTTCTCTTCACTCAACTTTAATTAATTACTTTATTTTAGCATTGTATTTTGCTTTTGATTATATCTTCAGTAAGGAATAATTTTTGAATGTTTCATTATAGGACTTTGTTTTGGATCATGTTCCATTTAAGCAGGCCCTGATTTTAGACTCAACTACATGGGCTTCACTTCCAAGGTAATTCTAGGTACATTTATTTTTCATTTATACTAGTCATTTCACTTTGTTGTATTAATAGAATAAGAGGGGGAATGTAATCGCCTAAAGGTTGTATTTGGATTCTAAGAGTGTCACTTGAGCTACCTTATTCCTAGATTAGCCTTAGATCTATCCTATAGCCTTAAATATACTTTTATAGTCATTATGCAGACCACATACCTCTACATTTAGTCAAAACATAGTACCAAAACTATCTTCTCAAATCCTAACCCAATTTTCCTAGCATTCTTCCAAGTGGACATTAACACCACATTTGGGTCACTATAAACATATGGTGCTAGTGTCCCCAACTATGCACTATTGTCCTTGGTCCTAACTCTTCCTAACATATACTTTTTCAAATGTGTGTCCTTCCTCAGTTTGGCATAAGCATATTTTCTTATCCACACAAGCTACACATATATATATAAATACAAGTATAATTGACCTTTATTCACTAGATGGAAAATAGATGCAAAAGCACATTCAAACCAAAGACAAGTTGAGAAAAATTAAGGTATTTGATCCATATTATTCCCTACTTCTATATATTACCATGTATAACATACTTAAGCCTAGTTTTTAAATATTTCAAATCTCAAGCACATTCAAGGCATCCAAGTCCACTTTCATTCTAACATTCACTTGCACTTGCATCAAACATTATGTTTGAAAACTATAATGGGCTTGATCCCTCTTCAGAGTATTGGTATGTAAGCAGCTATCTTCATAATGAGGTGTCGAGGATGTCCATCATATCCTATTAATGAACACATAATTATTGTGTATTCCATACTTTACAAGAAAATTAGGGTTTTCACACTAAATCAAGTTTTTGAGGCACAACATAGAGATCTAGATTTCATATGCATAGGAATATGACCTAAAAATAGAAGTGTAGGTGATCCTATAAAATGGGAACAATCCTGCAAATGGGAAAATACCACTAATTTGAGGATACTACAACAACATGGTGTTACTGTCCATATGGGGTGCTACTGCCTAGTAAGCAAATAGATTCTAGAATCCTATTGATGATACTTAGAACTATCTATAACCTAGCTTTCAGAACATAGATCATCTACATAATATAATAACCCATATTTATAAAATATAAATCATAATATAACATATATTTCATTCAAAAATATTATTCACCAGATGAGATAACAATATATAGGAGAGTGGTCTCCTTTATACAAGCAATCAAATTAATCCACATCCCTCATATCTCTTAACCTCTCCCAAGAATATTTCAATTTCCCCTTAATATTCTCTTCTATGAGATATATTATTAAAGTTTTATTTACAAATCATATATATTAATGTTATAATCAATTTTCATACTAAGATTTCCTAATATTCCTACCCTTAGTGTGAACATGGGGAGAAACCCCATCCTTTATCTAAGCAACATACACATGTCTTGAACTTACTTTATGCTACTTCCTTGCACTTTGATTTTGGGAACAAATCATCTGAGAAATGATAACACTACCAACCAGTCATGGGAACCTCAACCAAGGTGGGAACATATATCATCCACTTGTGAACATAACAACTATGCAAAGGGAACTATATCAACCAAATCTAGGAACATCAATTGAACCAATCAAAAGGTAGTGGGATCACACCTACCAACTAATTTATCAAGAAAATATCTTGTTTTAGTACTTGTGGTCTAGATATCCTATACTATCACACTTTTAGGCAATTGCATTTGGAAATTATCTCAATTATTACATATGTGAATAGGAATATACTTCTATTCTTATTTCATGCCACTGAAAACAATGTACAAATTAAAATAAAAGTGCCACTACTACAAAATGGTACCCCATCATTAGTATATAATGAGAGGTATAATTTTCCTTCATCCTCCTTTTCCTCCATCATCCAATATAGTTATCTAGTACATAAATTCTTCATCATTATTTTGAATAATTGATTCTTTATCATTTGAATCATTTGAATAAGTGGTTTTCACTTCCCAATCACTTTCTTCTTCTCTATTTTAAGAAATTATATCATTCTCTTTTAGTTTTTATTAAATGAGATCTTGTGATCTTTATCTACAATATTTAACACCATGTCATGGTTTTTTATAGTAATGACAAATAAACATTTTCATTGAAACTTTGGGTCTATCCTTTACATAGTATTTTTTTGGCTTAGATGTAAATTTGGTTCTATTTTTAACACATACAACACTTTTTTCTAGATCAATATTTTTATTTTCTTCATCTATCAATGAAAAAAATTAGATCTTCTAAGCTAGGATTTACTTTGCTTAGTGTAAAAACCATGTTTGAATAACTAGATGGCATGGTGTTGAGTAAGACATCTTTTGCATCATCATCAAGCATGTTTACTTTTATTCTTGCTAGTAGATTTAAAATGGATCAAAACTTACTTATATGCTTCACCATGTTGTCACCTTCTTCCATTTTGAATCCAAATAGCTTCTACTTCATGGTCACTGTTACATTTCCTATTTGTGATCCAAAAAATTTATTCAATGTTTTTTAAATAACATTTTAAGTCTTTAACAGGTCTATATGATGTAAGTACGCATCATATAACCCTAGAAAAATAGTTGTCATTGATAATTGGTCCTTATTTTCCCACTTGATAGCTTCATCTACATCAATTAGATTTGGTATTTTACCACTCAAAATTTCCCATGAGTCTTTGTCAATCAAATACAATTGTGTTCTTACTTGCTAGGTATGAAAATATTTGCCTTCAAATTTTTCAATATAGCTTAATTTTTCCATTTTGACCCCCTCACCCCCCACAACCTAGATGTCATGTTTAAGTGAAAAAGTGTCTAGTTACATTTGAGGTAACATTGACAAAAGTTGACTATTTGAAAAAAACACTTTTGACTCTGACCTTTGATAAAGAGATAAGACATAATGATAATTGATCAAAATAATATTTTAAAAAGTAATAAAGAATTTTTTTTTTAAACGACTTTAAAACTACTCATAAAAAAATTGTTTTTATTCTTGATTTTCATAATGACTAGAATATACTAAAACAACTTGATTTATAATATTTAAACTATTTTGACATAAGAAAAAAAATATACAACAAAATAATAAAATTTTAAAGACTCCCTAATGACATCACCTTTATCATGACTCAAATTTTTAATGATAACATTATTTAAAAAGTATTAAACAACTTTATGACTCTCTAACTTTAGTAATCAATGTTATAAAATAGAACTGAAATCCACCTAACCAAAGACTTTACTAATAATAATTGAATATAGGAAAAGAGATGACAACGCTACCAAGATTGCATGGAATATGGATTTTATCAAATATGATGCATCTTCTTGGAGTCATTTTCTCAAAGTTTGTTTAGAATGTTGATAGCCAAGCAATCTATCTATTATTTGTAGCCTCGTAAACTATGCAAAATGAATAGGTCTGGGTGACGGTGAAAAGTATGGGCATAATTATATAGGTCAACAGTGAATAAGAACTAATGAAGATAAATAATATGGATCTACATAGATTCATATAACCCAATATCCTTCAAATAATGTAAATAGTACACTAGTATTGATTGAATAAATGTAGTAAAAACTAGGTTCATTAAATACATGATCCACATAGGTGTACAAGATGTTTCTAATTAGATTAAGTACACACACGAAAATAAGATGAGATTGACAACTAAATAGACAAGTATGATATCATGAGAGAATAATGTGAATGATGAATATGTTCATATTAAGGTAAGCACATAATCACTCTAAACTAAACATGGGTTAATTATCGGTGAAGCATGGGTGCTAGCAACAACATCGCCATGCAGCTGTCATTTCCTCTACCTTACATGCCCATATTTTTATGCTTTTAAACTCCTCAAATATTGCATCTCATCCATCCATTCCATGTTAAAATATGAAAGTCAAGGAATAATAGTTTTTTTTAAATGATCGATTCACACATATGCTTTAATGTCAACAAAAAAAAATTAAAATATTGAAAACTGTGTCAATATTTCCCACTAGTCTATCATCACAGGCATGCATAATATATATTGATTTATGTGAATTTGAATTGGCATGGTGTTTGATGTTTAATTTATTTATATTAAGAATCTATGGTTTATAATTAGCATAATTTTGTTTATACATGATGAACGTAAAATGATATTGCATGTGAAAATTTATATACAATAGCTTGCATTTAATAAAATTTTCCTATCAACTTACCTAAAATCATGGAATCCAATAAGAAAGTAAAAAAATATCTTATATAATTTAATATGATTTTTTTTACAATAGCCATAAAAGTGCCTTCAAATAAGTCTTTTCTTATTAAAAATGACACTCTAATCTATAAATCATGCAATAGGTGAGGGGATGAGGTGTTACTTGATGCATAGATAGGGAAATGTTGGTTAGTAATCCTAATTACACTATTCAAAATTAAAAATAACACTATTTAGGTGGTACAAATGTATTTTAATAATATTAGAGCCAAACAACTTTTAAAATTGTACTAAGCAATTTGTAAATTAAAAAAAAAAAAAAAAATCTTACACTAAAATTATTATTATTATTTTTTTTAATGAAACATTGAAAAACTCAATGTAAAAATTCTATGGAATATAGTCCCATGTTTATTAAAATGATATTTAAAAAAAAAATAATTTTTTTACTAATCTTTCACGTTGTATAGAAATTATTCCATGCAATTTATAAATAATGAAGATAGTAAAATCATGCAAAACAAAATCAGATGATTTTTAAAATAAAATAAAAATAATCTCAAGTATTATTTTATAAAATATTTTGTATAGATTTGTTCTTGAAGATTTGAAGGTTAATTTTTTATTTTATTTGATGAAGCATCATATTTTACAAGTGTTTAATGAGATGTTTTTTTCTTTTAGCCAAACTTTATCATTTAGCTTTTGTCAATACTAATCACGGTGCTATAGAATTACTTTTGTTGTGTTCAATGGAAGTATGAAATTGAATATTTTGGATTTAAGTGGCACATAAGCTTTTCATATAATTTCATTTAATAGCTTTTTTTTTGGGGATATTTTATGTTTTTTTAATATGGTACCTATATTGTTTCTGAAATGATTAGCTAAACTAATTATTTTTTTAATAAACTATGTAAACTAAATGATTCAAAAAATCTTATAACATTTGTTCCTCTAAACAATTGAAAAATACTACCATAACCCAACATGCAAGTAAAAAACTATTTATATAATTTTATTACTTTAATTATTTAAAGTAGTAGGTTATGTGAGAATAGTGGTTGTAGTTTACTTGCTATAAAATCCATAGTATTAAGAGAGTGTCAAAAGCAAGTGTTATTTTTAATTCTTACATACACAGGAGTTAAAAAATAGTAACTCAATCAAACAATATGTTTCAAAAGTTTCATTGTTTCTAAGAATTCTTACATTATTAACCAAGTATTTTATAAATTAGGTGCTAATACTTTGTCTTGAAGCATCTTAGCACATGGATGCTTAGTTGTCATTATTATTAGTTTAGGAATTAAAAGTTATTTTTTGATTAAAATCATTATCGCTGAACACATTATGGAAATTCAAATCTTTTCCCCAAAAGAGTAATATATAAAAATTTATAGCGTTAGAAATTATTTATAAATTTTGAGGTTGACCTTAGCTATGAAATGAATTTTTGTTGTTTTTTGTTTATTTCTTGCAATTGCAATTATTAATTACTATTATATAAATTCTCATATTATGAATGTTTATCTTCTGGCCAATCCAAATATTTGATAGATTTGTATATATAATCAACATGTACCTACTAACTATTGTTATTGCTTATTTGCCTCTACTTGTTATTATATTAATTGAAAAACACACTTGGCCCATGTGTAGTCTTCACTGAATGTGATATTGTATGTTATTTTAAAAAAAATAATAAGTTCTAAGTGATTTGTCTATTGCAGATACTTTATTTACCTTGTCAATTCACGTATTTGAAAAGGTACTTGCATTTATTTTTAAAAGTATTTGGAACAAATACATTTGAAAAAAATCAAATTTAATAGACTATTTTGTAGGAAATTTACTTATTGTAAAAGATAAAATGTAATTTAGAATCTTTTGTGATTGCCTTCATTATTTACTTGTTTAAAAAAGTAGTTGCATTTTTATTTAATTTGAAAGTGTTTAGAACAATTAAATTCATCTATTTGCTGAGGTACTGGAGTTTTTTATTTTCTTTTTAGCTATTTGGATTCATTGAATTAGAGAAAATGATTTATTCCTACATAAAAAGATTTATATAGAATTCAACTAATTGTAGAATAAGATTCAATTTAGCTTCAACTATTATTGGATTAAAATATTGATATTTGGCATATGAAAATGCCATTTTTGTCATTGTTAATGCAATTGCACTTTTATGCAATAGGGAAACCATGAAAACTAAAAAAGGGAAACCTGAATCTAGATCAAACAAAATGTTAATAGATGTTGAAACATATGAAAAAATCGAAGACATTATTTTCAAACATTGATGATGCCCTAAAAAATAGCCACTTTTTTAAAATTCATTCATTTAAATTTTGGACTTTATGTAGCATCACCATTTGCTAATACTTGTGGAAAAAATCTATTCAATGCAATAAGCTTACTAACAAAAATTAATTTGATGTCCAATCTCTTATATGCTATAAGGCACAAACATTTTACAATATGGTTTTCACAATGGATAGATATGCAATGCATTGCTTGCAGTTATGCCAACTATAATTATTGAAAGTGATAATAGAAGAGTCTCAAATTAGAAAAAATATATCAATATGATTGGATGCCATATGCAAAAGGTAACATAGAGTGTGAGCATTTATTCTTGAAAATATTTTTCAAATTGAAATTCAAAATTGGTTAATAATAATCATTAACATATACATAAATTGCTTAAACCAAAATAAATATACATGTGATTGAAAAACATTCACCATTAAAATTTGATACAAAGAAACATATATCATTCCATTGATTTAAAAAAAGAAACAATGATTAAAAAAAAGAGAAAGAAATACCTGGAAAAAAAAGGAAAAATATTGCATTTATTTAAAAAACAAATAACAGAAAACAATGACAAACATTGTAGAATAAAACAATGACATAATTGCTGAAATAGACAGTGATAAAGTTCCAACACTTATAAGAATAGTAAAAATAAAATATGATTGAAAAACATTTACCATTAAAATGTGATACAAATAAACATATATCATTGCATTGATTTAAGAAATATACAATAATAATAATAAACATGCAATGCAAATAGAAAATGAAACGATAGAAAAAGCAATTGAAATATACTCACAAGAGATTAAAGATATGCCTACTATTATTGTTTACTTTGTGAATATTTACACTTTAAAAAAGACATAGTAAACATTATCAATAATATCATGAACATTTGGTCTTCAATTACTATTGATTTTGAATTTAAACAAAAGAACATAGCACAACAACTATGCAAACAATGCAAAAAATCAATCAAAAATGAAAAGATGCCTATGTTCACTTTTCCTTTTTGAATAAGAAGAAACAAAATAATAGAGGTAGTTTAGAAACTAATATAACTAGAAGAAAGATTAGTTTCTACGTGCATGGATTTTGAACAAATAAGACAACTTGGATATAAAAGAGCACATATAGTATTTCTTGAAATAATTATAAATGTTCATGTTGATTTTGACCGTATTTAAAAGGCATTACCTCAAAAATGTATAAATGAAGTTCAAACAATTGTAGTTAAAGTAAAGTGTAAATTGGAATACAAAAATGCATATGTAATAGGGAACATTAGGCCAATATGTGTCATGAATGCATTGGTTGAACTATGAAAAATGTCATTGTACATGAAAGAAAGAGTTGCAATTGAAAAATATTGGTATGCCACACTTGAAAAAAATTAGGTAATTAACAAAGAACATTGAAAATAATTTAATTGAAGATGACACAAAGCCAATCAAATAATCAGTTATACATGGATTTAAAACTGCACATTCAATAAAAGATTTATAAATAAACATTATTAAAATTGTACCATCTGAAGGCTTAAAACCATTAGATTAGAATCAGTTATACATGGATTTAAAACTGCACATTCAATAAAAGATTTATAAATAAAAATTATTAAAATTGTACCATCTGAAGGCTTAAAACCATTAGGTATTTTCCAAGATAATTTTTTAGAAGAAATAAAATTCCCAACTTTGTAATATGGTTGTAACTAACTTGATGATATTACAAAAGCATTCTCATACCATAAAATTAAAAAAATGGGAACTTTTACATGAAAACAATGATATCGCAACTCATATTACAAACCTTTTTTTCAAAGTAATTAAAATTATCATACAATAATTTTGTAGCTGCACATGGATATACATATGGAAAGGTGAATTTAAAGGGAAAAAAATTATGCAAAAGATATTAAGAGACAATCAAACATAGATAAAATGTTAAAATCTCAATAGTTTTTGAATCTCTAAATATTTCTTGACTATTTTGGAAAATACAAAGATTTTTTTTTACAATGATAAGGCAATTATGACTACCTACATTTTTTATTACTTTAAAAAGTGGTAAACAATTTTGGAGGTCCTTATGCAAAGCATTAGGAAATATAACCAAAAGAAAATGATTTGATGCAAGAATAAGAAGAAACCTAGTAATATGTAGTCATTATTTCTATCATAGGGTAAATGCATTCAAGAAAATGATGATGCAAAATAAACAATTGTTTGGCCAAATTGTAGACTCATTCTTTAGCACAATTATCAAAAACAGAGGAAATGAACATGTTCATTTCATGCTTTGGATACGTGATGCCCCATATATGGCCATTGTGAAAATGTTGAGATTGAAAAATTTGTTGACAAGTATGTGTCTTGAAATTCACTACTGCTTGATGATAATTTAACAAAAATGCAAACACATCATCATACACACACTTGTAAAAAATAAAAGAAATCATACTATAGATTCAATTTTTTGTTGCCTCTAATGAATAGGATAATTATACTATAACCTTTATAAAACAATGATAACAAAACTAAAAATTATACTAAAGCTTTTTAAAAATAACTTCAAATTATAAAATATGATAGAAGAATAATATTTGAAATGTTTTTAGCAAATGAGAATTTGACTAAGGAGAGACATTTGACATTATTGCAATTGCTAATTGTCCATCCTATTATAATGTTAAAAAGAGAACCGGTGGACATGTGGACAAATGATTTTGTAATTCTTGTTCTTGAACTTTGGTATGTAAACACAGATACACAATATATTCTTGATGTATATTCTGTAACAACATATTGCACATCATACATGACTAAGATAGATTGAACATTGATAATTGTTTTTTGTAAATTATGTGATGAACTATCAAAACAAATGAAAACAAAGTCAAATTCATACAAAATTTTGGTAACACTCTCCTTAATTTTTAACAAATGTCTAGTCATCAAGTTGTAAACATTGTCCTATCTTTACCACTGCATTATGCTTCAAGAAAAATAACCTTTATAAACACTGCCATTTTCAAATAGAACATGTATTTTAAAAATCCCAAAAATATTAGTATAAGAACATGATGATTTTAAAAACATAATGCATGCTTTTGTCACTGACATTAAACCATATATGCCTAGTAAAATACATAACATACTATATGGGAACATCTAAAAATATGAAAAAATGAAAAAAAAAAACCACAAATAATACGCTATGTCAGATACAATGAACATATTGATTATAAAAATTATTATAGAGAAAAATGATGTTATTTATACCATATCGAGAACTTGAAGAGGCATTGAATGAAAATTTTGAAACATGGTCGTTGGCTTATACTATGCATAAAGAAAACATAGAAAATATTGAACGTAATTTCAATGTACAATTAAAACTAATGTGGGGGAACATTGACATTACCATTGCAGATGTCCAAGTAAAATAGAATATAATATTGACATTAACAATGAAAATGAACTTGAAAAATATGATATCAATGCTGACATAAAACACATCACAAATAAAACAACAATAGATACTGAAAGAAGAAACATGTTTGAAATAAGCAAATAGTCATTCCTCATAAGCAAAGAAGACTATTTTAATTCACAAAAATAGTTGAATCATCAACAACAACATATTGTAAAAGATATCATAATGAAGAAAATATTACCTCTAAATGAGCCATTATATTTATTCTTAACAGGTGGAGTAGGAACAAGAAAAATGTATACAACAAAAGTAATACACCAAGCAATATGTCAATTTTACATTAAATAACTTGATAGTGATCCTTTTAAATCAAAATTTATTATTTTTGCATTCACTGGTAAAGATGCATACAATGCAAAAGATGCAACTGCCCACTTTATTTTCTAATTGCCCCAAAGAATGTCTACAATGCTCCCATTGGATTCAAATACTTAGGATACAATTACTAAAATATATGAACAACTTTACATAATGCTTATTGATGAAGTATCTATAATAGGAACCCATATGATTTATAACATAGACAAGAGGCTTCGTCAAATTATGCATACACCTTTTTGAAATATAAACATAATTTTTTGTGGTGACTTCTACCAAATGCAACCTATCCAAGACAATTGTATATTTAAAAATCCAAAAGTGCATGGTGAAATAATACCATATTCATTTTGGAAAAATAATGTCAAATACTTTGAACTAGAAGAAGTTATGAGACAACAAGATGGAAAATTTGTTTCAATCTTAAATCGTATAAGAACATGCAGGTAAATAGAAAATGACATCAAATACTTAAATGACCATTAGTATATACCTTCTCCACTTGATCCAACATTTCCATATTTTTTTCATAGAAACAAAGATGTTCAACTTCACAATGAGAAAATGCTCACTATTTTTCAAGGAGAATTGTATATGCTAAATGCAATTGACCATATCCAACCAAATAAAATTGACAAATTATGTGTAGACAATAAAAAACCCATATTGCTAAATAAAATAATCCTTAAAAAAAATTCTAGTAGAACTAATTGGTGGAAATTATAATATAACTAATGGCTTAATCAATGGTGTAGATGGTATTTTCAAATAGTACACAAATGATATTAGTAATATTCTATGGGTAGAATTCTATGATTTAAATGTTGGAAAATTTCAAATATAAAAAATGAAACACTTGTACACTGAACACATTAACAAACAATGGACTCTTGTAATAATAATTGTAAAAAAAAAAGCATAAATACAAAAATAGTTATGTGAGAATAATTTCCTATTCAAATAGCATGTGCAAGAATAATTCATAGATCACAAGGATTAACAATGAATGGTTTAGCTTTTTATCCTCATCAAGTGAACTAATATGGCCTCATTTACATTTCACTATCTCAAGTCAAAAGCATGGAACATTTTAACCTTATAAATAGATTAGAAAATAATAAAAAATTAATTATCTAATGAAGTACAAGGTGAAATGCAAAGACTTCAACAATTTGAACAATGGAAATTCTTATGTGAATTTAGATACAAACTCTCAAAATATTTCACTATATGTTCTTTGAACACAAGTAGCTTTTAATTGTACTTAGAAACATAACACATGATAATCAACTCATTGATGTGCATGTATTATGCTTACAAGAAACTCAAACAAATACAATGCAAAATAAAAAAATGTTAATAGACAAATTTGATTGCTTCACTACAAATAATACTTATGGTTTCATGAAATGCTATAAAAAATGAATTTCAAAGCAAACCATTGAAACATTTAATACATAAAATATAGAAACAATTACAATTGACATCAATTATTCAAACATATACATCCGCATATCAAATATCTACTTAGTACCAAAAGATCCCCTTAAAAACCTATTAACATTGATAGAAAATATTAATTCAATTATAAATGATAATAATAATATCATTTTAATTGGTGAATCCAATATTGACATGATGCAAAATAAAAGTTCCCAATGCCAACTATGCCAATGTATGGAAAACCACAATTTGTTTCTTATAGAAAATATGCCAACTACAAATGTAGGAATAGTCATAGACCATTGTTGGAAAAATATTAACCTAAGAAAAATAGATTCCTTCCATGCATATTGGATTTACCACAATGCAATTTTACTTGCCTTTCATATTACAAAATAAGTAAATAATTATATGATTCTATTTTAAAAATTAAATTTCAAATATGACAAATGCAAAATCAAACATATATCAAAGTAAAAGGTATGTAATACATTTTTTTGCAAAGTCAATTGATATTTTTATTTTGATTATTTGAATTTTTTAAATTGAAATATACAACTACATTACAAGAAAGAAAATAAGTTTATTGATAATTATTTTTATTGGTCATTCAACTCAACAAAAATGGAGCAAAATATTGAAATGAAACATATAGAAGTATAATCACAAGGACAAGTCAAAAGGTATGCAGTTACAAATTTTCCATTTGTTAAATTCTACTATTATTTATAAAATGACACTAACTATTAAAAAAAATGTAGACCGATAAAATCAAGCCATAGGCAAATTATAATTAATGATATCAATAACAACAAATGCAGAGAAATCTTTGAAGGTGATGTACTTTCTGACATATAGAACAATACTTGACAAACAAAAAACTAGAGAACTTTTGTGAGTTGATTTAAAAGATAATAAAGGAGAGATGATAATAAACCTAAATATAGCAAACTCACTAATATGAATCTATGAAAAAAAAACTCTTACTGCATAAATGAATATGTATTACAAAATTTTCTATAGATCTAAAAAGTGATTATGATCATTGTGACTGTGGCTTTATAATAATAGCAAATGACATTACTACAATAAAAGTGATAGACCCAGTTTGTCCAAAGTATATGTTCATCTCAAATTCAACAATTCAACAACTTTTGGCCACCATGGATTACTATACAAATCACACTATAACAACTCTTTGTACATCTGCAATGAAAGTTGGCAATCAATTTATCATGTTAAAGACTAACAAAGCTAAATTAAATTCAATTACATTTATTATAATCATGTTATGCCAAGTAAATTTATTACATGTTAATATCAAATGACTAATTCTCTATTTATATTGACAATTTTTAGGTCTACCTCTTCCACACACTGGCAACTAAATACAATGAAATCAAAAACAAGATATGAAGAAAGGAACCTACAATTTTCCTTTTAAAGAACCTCATAAAATGAGTTGATGTAAAAGATATAAACTTACATAGTACACAATCAACATTAATCACCTGTGTACATGCTAAAATATCACTACAATGCTTGCAAATGTTAGTAGATACAATTATTGAGGTAAATGGAAAATATGAATTTGTCTAGTTTGTTATTCCACTTTAAAGGAAAACTAACATAAAATTTTGTCCTTTTTGGTTTCAAAAAAGATACATGGTACTTTGACAATTGCCAAAGCATATTCTATCCCCTTTAAGCACATATGCAAAAGTTGCAATCTTGTAATATAATGCTTTAGGCCTGCCCATGCAACAACAACATATTGCAAAAAATGCACAAGTGAATGTGAATATTTCTATTCCCACTAGCTTTTTTACAATATAAATATTACCAAGAATAGAAATATCCAATAAATTTCTAGAGATGATGTCATTAACCAATTGTTGCCTTTAATTATACAAATGACACATGTTGAATACATGGCTAAAAAAGAAAGCATAGTTGAGATTATATCAAGATTTACAATGCAAGGTGGTTTCACAGTGGACAATAACAATGTCATTAAGCATATCAGTATATCAACTAAAGTATAAGGTTTGCAAATTATTTAGAACACAACATTTTTGAAATAGAACCAATTAATTATAGAAAATTTGCACATTTGAATAAATTTATATTTGAACCTCTTGAAATAGAGATACTAAAAAAATCAAACTACAATAAGCCACTTGCTTTCATAGGATAACAACCATGCATCATCAAGCCACACCATGCCCCCCATATTTCTAATAATAGGTATGTGTAACTCTATATGCTGATAGAATAAATAAAAATAAATGATTCTAGCATTATAAAAATCCTAATAGTTTTATCTATTGACAAAAAATGGCGTTTAAAAAAAAACTTATTATCATAATTTATTGATGAGACTATCACATGGTATAGTGGAAAATTATTGCATAATTTTTAGTGACTGTTAACTATTACTATGTTTTGCAGGGTCCAACATGGAAATTTTGAGGGTGACAATACAATAAGCAGTTGACATATGCAACAACATCAAAATGCAAATAGAGATAAAAATAAATTAGTATAGTTGAGAAACCAATACAAAAGATAAAATAAAAAGCCAAGTATATTTAGGAAACTGTATTTAATTAAAATTACCTTGCTTGTAACTTATAACTTGCTTTTAAGTAATTTTGAATATTTCCACAAATATTTGCATAATTGAAAACCAATAAAATATACATTGTCAATATTATAAAGTGAAAAGAATGACCTACTAAATTGTGGAATTACTTTTTTTATGATAAAATCTTGAAATTAGAAATCTTTCACTAAAATATGTCAATACATGTATAGAGATTAAAAAAATTAGCCATTTAACAATAAAAAACACAAGTTTTATTTTGCAGAGTATATAACAAAGAAAATAAAAAAGTGCATACTTTGTCATAGATAGAATCAATAGACTATCTAAAAAATGTGTTCAATATGGCTATTGAATACTATGTGACTTGAATCAATAACCTTACTATGGACAAGTACCAGGTTGTAATATACTTTCTTTCTTCGCTTTCAATTTGCTCTTCAAATATAAATTTTGGTTATGCTCGTTCAGAAAATTCAATTTAAACAATTACTTGTTAAATATACAAAATGATAACTAATGTGTTTACCATAACATGTAGAGTGAACGTTTTGAAATATTTACCACCTAAGACAAAGGAACAAATAGTTTACAAGAGTCTCATATGTAATGAAGTTATACATATATATTTTAATCTATCAAGTGTTTTTAACAAATTTGTACATGCTATAGTTTTTGGAAAATGTTTGTATGCAATTAACTTGTTCACCTCTCTCAATAATTCATGTTTCATGTGCATACTCTATCTAAATTATATTATATTTTTATTTTGTATGCCTTATGGAACCTATGATATTTATATGGATAGCCTACATTTGGAGGTGAAAGTAGTGTAACAACACCATCACCTACAGAAAAGATGCCAGGTATTTGAAACCACTATGATCATTTATTTTTTGATGTATCATCTTTAGTTGTCTTCAACATATACTTTACAAGAAGGAAAAATTTGTCCAACATCTAATGCAAAAAGCCTTGTTTACCTTCTTTATTATTTATTCAATGGAACTTCTCAACAACTAGACTCAATAGAAGTTGCTTTAGAATGGAGAGAAAGCTCTTGGGAACAAGGATATATACAATACTAGCTTGAGGAAATCTCTACTATCTTTAAAGAATTTGTAAACTATGTTGACAACCTATATGGCACTCCATAGCATATACGTTATGAAATTTGGGTAAGAAGGTTAAGTAGAGAAATGTAAGACAATAATAATTGAAAGTCAATTGATTAAAGTGCAACCTCTATGAGGAGTTATGATGTGACAGAATCATTAAAGACATTTGTAACATCCTTAACGTGGAACATTACCAACTCTGAATTAATTTCTAATTACCTTAGTGTGTTAAATATTCGAGCCTAAGTTCAGAGTCAATTTTGTTGCATATATTCTACTTGTGAAATCATTTGCTTTTGGATTCAATGACTTGAAGTTCTAACATTGTAGACTATCACATTGTTTGATCATATGAGCCACTTTGTGATGTATCATTATTTTGTTTGCCAAGTATTTGAAATCACTATGACCATTTATCTTTTGATGTTTCATCTTTAGTTCTCTTTAACATATGATTTTAAAAAATGAAAACTTTATCTAGTATCTAATGCAAAAAGCCTTATAATAAGATATATGTTATTGTTTGTCATTATTTTATTTTTCTTTTATTTCATTGCTTTCTTGTGGAGAGTGTCTTACTAGCAATTGCTTCTATGAATCTGCAGATGATGGAGACTTCTATGTCAAGGGATGTAAGCATTCTAGTTACATGGATTCAAGCCATTTTTTTCTCTTGCACCTTGTATAAATTTTTTTACCGTCCTTGCAAAAGACCATGTGGTTATATTATGAAATTACACAAATAGACAAAGCCCAACAATAATTGTGTACTTTTTGGGGATGAAGGGATTATTGATTTAATGTCAACCTCAACAAAGCTTGTAAAATTTAAGTTACAATATTTGAAGGTGATTGACAATTTTCTTACTACCATTGGGCATTATTTTAAGGGTAAATAATTTAGTAAGCTTGTGAACTCTTAGAGAAAAATTATTAGGCTTTTGTGTCTATTAGTTACCATGAAACTTAATCAATGCTGCTAGGAATTTATTCTTAACAAAAGATTAATTGGATGATAGTACAATAGACCATGATATTGGTAAAGTGGGATAGATTGCTATGCTGATAATTTAGGTACAACCCCATGGGGATTTATCTTCAAATAATTAATAGAATGGGTCATTAAGAAAGGATTCACTGTGATGAATCTAAAGGAATGTAAATTTAGGTGCATTCTCTCAGTCTTTATTCTCTAATCTAATGTTTATAGCTTATCATTTCTCAACAGCTCAACTGCTGAAAGAGAAGAATTCTACCCTCCAAACTGAAGGAAATTTAAAATAGATTCTTTTGCATCTTCTCAGTAGAATTTATCAATAGCTCAAATTTTAAAAGAGAAGAATTCTACACTCCAAACTAAAGGAAATTTAAGACAAATCATATATTGTAAAAATGTTATTTCCCTGAATAATGTATCAAAACAAATATAAAATAAATAGGAATTAATTAGAATATAAAATAAATAGGAAATTATTTATAAACTATGTTGACAACATATACCTTATATGTGCAAGCATTTACTTTTGGAACTAAATAATTGAGGAAAATGGATTTTGAAGAGTTTTGTGTTCCTTATATATGTGTTCATCAACTTGAAGAGTTAGATAATTAGGAGTATCCTACTCATTATGCATATGAACTGTTCTAATAGAAGGGCAACTAAAAAATTGTCATTGAATAATTAGCCTCTATAACTCTTGTGTCATTTTTATTTATTGTTTTTGGTACCATCACTTTTAGATATCTTTATGGCTTAAATTTGTTTTCATTTTTTAGGAACTTGGGCTATGACTAGTTATTATAGTACATATTGTGCTTCATGATTGTATAAATGATGTGTCTAAAAGATCATTGACAAGGCATTGGGTCCTCTCATGGTCAATTCAATTGTTTTGGAATAGACTCCAGGCTTCCCCACCAATAATATCCAATTTTGGATGGTCTTATGGAGAAGACAATCCCTTTGGCTCCTCCCTCACCATGTTGTCAAAATGCATTCCAAAAAACATCTTATGTGATTCATTTTATGTATGTTGTCATCTTTTCCATGCCTATTTTTAGTTAAACTAACAACTACAAGAACTTTTGAGGTAGTTTTAAAGATCCTATAGAGAGAGGTTGGAGAAAGAGACCTGTATATATGACTAAAGTGTGAAAGTCAATCTCAATACTATGCAATAGACTAAATTCCTCCTAAATAATTTTCTAAATATTATCTGTAATTAACTTAAAAGACTAAAATAATATCCCTAATATAAAAATAGAATAAGGGATTGATTTTCTTAGACAAACATTATACTTGTTACATCTATTTATAAAATTTTGTCAAAATAGGTTCAATGTTAATAATGTTGTTTTGTGCATGTTATACTCATTTTTGCATAATTATGTATTTATTAAACTCAGATTTTGATCTATATCTTCCACTAGAAACCTTTGTTTATTTCTAAAATATAAGGTAATGGCATATAAATTTTGAAAATGGTTTTTTTTCCATGTCTTTTGCTCTTCAAGAATCTTTCATGCTTCATTGTACTGGTTTTTATAGCTTATGTTAACTTTCAAGTGAAATTAATATATTAATAAATTGTACATAGGAGATTATTTAATTTTAGTTTTTTAAATCATGGATGGTTTTCTTACATTTCTACTTTAGATAATTCCTTTTTAGTGCACTATAAATTTTACAATGTGAATGTTGTATGTCAAAATTCAATTTTAATGGCACTCAATAAATGATGTCACAATTAAGAGTTTTTGCTTTGACTTTGCTTCAAAGATCTTTTTTAACTTTCTTATAGATCCTATTGATCATAATGGAATTATATGCTAAATGTCACCTATTGTCATTATGATTTTTAACAATAGAGTTCAAGTTCAGGATTAAAAAAACCTATTTGATTTGGCAAAAGCTAAGACAACTATTTTTGCACTAAAGGTTTGTAAAATTCTTATATAGTAATTTTAATTATTTGAATATAATATTTTATTTAAATTTGGTACTTTTGATGTCACTTCAAAACTTAGGCTTATAAGCCGTGTCATTTAAGAAATGAAAATAGGACAGAAGCATGATTGGGGAAAAAATTAGGTATACAAACATTCAAGAATATCTTACTTATATAAATGTGGATGGAATGTAGTGTATTTTCATAGATAGTAAAAAATTATTTATATTTAGGAAAGATGTGTGTTTTTTTTTACTTTTTTTATGAGTAGTTCAATTCTCTATTATACAAAAAGTATTGAATTTGGAAACACATGTAATGGCAAATAACTTTGGTAGCAAGGTTAATATCTTCCACCCTTAAAAATATTGATATTTTATCTCATACATAGATATGCATATGATAAACACATTAGTAAATTTTAATTCAACAATGAAAAATTATTTATTGTCTATTAGATAGTACATATAGATGTGACTACTTATTTTGGACTAAGAATGTTACCAAACTTGAGGATTTTTGAAGATGGAAAAAATGCACAACCCAATAAGCTTTTTGAAGAGATTGTATAAACATTTTTAAGTATTTTTTCAAGGCTATCAAGGTCATCCTTGATAATTGACGGTGATACAACATCAATAGTTTCCTGGTCAACTTTTTCAAGTTTAAGTTTAAGAAGCTATGGTTCTAGAAGCATTTTAAGCTTTAAAACCCCTATGGATTGTTCTAAATAAATATTATTCCAAGATACATATGGCATTTTCTTTGAATCTATCCCAAGAGATATTGGCCTGTACAAACATTTTCAACATTTCACTATAAGTTCATTCAACTTGAGTCACATTCTAGGCTTTACTTCTTTGTGGAGAAGATTTAGGTATGATATTCTATTTATGGCATTATAGATTTTTTTAATGCACTTACATTAATTGTAAAATTGCATAATTTATTTTTACTATAAACAAATTAAGAAAAAATATTGATATTAATGAAGCATTGATAGATCTTAGAACCCTAATAACAAGGTCATCATTCCCATAAGACCATTTTGAGCTTTGTTCTGATAAATAACATTGTAATTTTTAGTATTCTTGTGAACAAGATAAATTTTATAAGTTTAAATGGATTAAAACATCAGTAAAAGATGGCCTTCTGGATCAACATATATAATTCCAACATGATGCATGTATGGTGTTGACATATCCACTGATCTACATGTATAGTTTTTCTTTATTTCTTTCTAAACTAAATTGTTCTAGTTGGTACCACTATTTTTGGATGTTGCTTTCCAAACATATATATGTTTTAGGATACATGTCTCTACTATTAATGCATTTTCATATTAAATAATTTTAGGCCTTCTTTGAACATGGAATATTGAGCACACCTAAAAAGGTTATTGCTTTGATGCACAAGGTAAGATGCACCCCTACATGCTATGCAACTATTATGTTATGTGGAAATATTGATGAAGAATAACAAGATGAATTAATTTCTTAGTGTTTCTTATTGTCATTGCTTGGTAGTCACTTATCTTTGTGACAAATATGGTGGAAGCCTTACAGGTAGCCTACAATGTGAGAGGGCACTTTATGAGTGTCTTGCCTATTGAACATTTCATATTTTAACCACTATTTCACTCATATGATGTAAGCTTATTTATATACTTATTTTCATTACAATGTTTCAAATTATATGATTTCATCATGTGACCCATTCTTCTATATTGGTCAAATTTCAGGCCCATTGAAAAAAAGGAAAAGTATAATAATGATGCTAGACTATAGAGTGTTTTTGCTCTAGGGTGGTATAAACCAATGGTTACCTTTGTATTATATTATGGAATCCACTATTATCGTACTATAATTATTATTTTTTCACCTAAAATAGAGCAGGGGTGATATTTTACAATTATTAAAATCTTATTACTTTGTATACCCTTAGAGGGAATGGCCCTACCTAGCTTTGAGTAAATGTATTTATTCAAGGTTTCCTTCTAATATTCTTTAAAATTGAATCTTTAAAAAAAACTATGGGTAATTTGAAACACAAAGAGTCCTCTATTCAGGAAACATCCTATAGTACGAAATCTCCAAGAACTAAAAAATTGATTTCATCAAACAATGCTTATGAATATTACCTCAAAGAGATCTCAAAAGTTAGGTACTCATATATCTAAATATTTACTTTTGTAGATTGATATATGCATGTATATATAGATGATGAGGTTCCTTCTATAGTTTTACAGAGAGCTAGAAAGTGCAAGGCCATAATGTGATTCAAACTTGTTAATTTGGGTGCAAATATCTAGTTATACTAATGAATATCTTTTTTCTATACTTGCCATGAATTATGGAGTGCCACAAAAGCTTGGAAAAATATAGTCTACATATTAGCTATAAAATATTTGAAAAATTTGTTTATGGTAGGTGCTTTAATATATTTTGTCAATCCTGTTATACAAACAACCCTCACAATCTGATAGTATAGGTTAATTATCATCTTCTTAGCTAAGGCCTGCACTTATGTTAAAAATTGTAAAAGGATTTATCAGATGGAATCAAGCATTACCCTCATGTACAGTGTATCTTAGGAGATTTGGGAACTTTTTATGGTCTTTCAAATTTCATGTTATGAAATTATTAAAATTCAATGAAATTGAGAAGGTTCTTTTTAACCTCAGATTTGAGTAACTTGAAGAAAAGCTATGTTACTTGTAATTTGATATTCTGGTATCTTGCACAAGTCTTCTTTTTTTTATATTAGTTCACTCAAATATAAAAATGTTTCATTATAAGAGTTTTTATGACTAAATATTAAAAACCAAAATAAGCAATTGAATTCTAACACTATTTTAATCCACTACAACTTCTAGAGGATTTATTTAATTTCATCATTTGAACCACATCAAATAACAAAATTTCCTACCCCAAGGTAGATACTATTATAAAATGGTCAATTACTAAGCTATGCCCATGAAAATATGTTCCCATCGCTGTCCCCATACTATGTTCCTAATTAATTATAGATCCAAGAATTTTGGGGTACTTCTAAGTGGCTTATTTTTTGTGTGTTTCTCATTCACCAAAATTGAGAGACACAAGGTTTGGGGATATTAATCACCTTATTCATGTTTGAATTCTAATTTAAAGAAGATAATTCTTGAAAAAAAATAATGTCAAAGATGTTAGAGAAACTTCAACATCAAATTTAATACAATATAAAATGTATAACTATAAACATGCAATTTTTTTAAAAATGCATTATTATAAAAAGGTTTAGTAGTGTTATTTTTGATTTTAGTATTTCAAATCTACCACCAATAGTGTTGAATCTCTTAAAAATAAAGTATAGCCTATCATCAAACTATTTTTCTCTTTATTATTATCATGCCGATATAGCTATATTAGACCCAATCTCAATGTATTAGAGAAGTTAAATAATAATTTGTTTGTTTTGGATCATGAAGAATGCTCTGTACATAAAATAAATTCCCTTTGGTCTATGCCTTGTGTTTATAAGTGCATGGTTTATCAATGGTAGACATTTTTAAGAGATTAGATAAAAACCAAATGATCATGCTTTCCTTATTTTGGTGGGAAGGGAAAGTGCCATAGTTTACCATCAGTTTTGATATACATTTTATTTCTAAGTGACAATTCACAGCTAGTAATATTGTTTGTCTTCTAAACAGAGATGCTTCTTTGAGAAGCTTGTAAAAGTTTAGAAAGAGGCCTCAAGTGCAAATCAATAGGTAGGATCCATTCAAGTTCCATTGGTTCAATTTTCAAGGGTTCTTATGTGTCTATATACCATATGGTTATCATTTACCAAGTACTAAGTAGAAATGTTTGGAAATATGTGGCTTCTCTTTAGGATATCAATAAGCATTTGCAAGATTGCAATGCTTATTTGTAGAAGTACAATGGAAAACTTGAAAGTGATGCTACATCTGATACAAAAACTATATCTAGAGTCCATAAAGAAAAATATGCTATGATGCAAACTCTTAATACTCTAAGAGGCCACTCTGCCTCTGTTCAGGAGCAAATAGTTAATGCTAGAGTAGGTTTCTTGTATTTTTCATCTTGGTAAAACATTTTATATTCAATCTAATCCTCTGGGACCTTTGCTATCATTTTCATTCTTTTACCCTATAAAAAGGCAAGTACTCTAGCTGTAATGCAGCTATTGTGATATACACTTTTAAACCCCATATTTAAGACCAACATAACTTTTTTGATTGAAAAGTGTACTTAGACTAGCATAAATTTGATTATAGTGGAAATTTATTTTTAGTAGCTATAAATTGGTGGTAGGTTCCATGTTATATCTTAGTTTTCCATGTCTTTCATGCTTGGTAAACTTAAGTACTACACAAATAACAAAAAATCATTTGATCAGGTCTAGAGCTAGCAATAAACATGCTTAAACTAGTGATTTTAATATTTTTTCCATGCTAGTTTTATTTTAAATGTCTTTAGGTTAGATATTTTTCCATTTAATTCACCTTTCCATATGTATATCCAAGCACAAGATGAGACCTATTATATAATAATTTTAATATCTTTGAAGAAGATGTTAGTTATGTAAGTTGAAATGTCATTCTCTTCAAGTGAAAAAGCTTCCACTTCACTATTTTTTGGTATGCAATTTTCTATGTCATATCATTAGGATGAATAAAACCATAGTATAAAGCCAAAAAGCTCATTTCCTTAAAGAATTTGTCTTCAAATATACATAATGGATTGAATCCTTCAAATGGATAAATTTCAATAATCTCATCTTGAACATAATGAATCAATTATGCTTCAACAACGGCATGCACTATAGAGTCAATAATTGGTTTTGATTCATTTTCATGTGTGTCAGATTCACTATCTTCAATAGGCACAATGTTGGCTAGTGCTTTTAAAAAAAAACATCAACTCTATTTTTCCAAAGTTTATCAATTGTAAAATTTTATTTCATTTATAACAAATATTGAAAAAGTTTTGATAATGCAATCATGACACATGGAGGTCTTACATTTCCTTCTAAATATGTACCTTTATATTTCAATTTGCACTTTATATTGATTGCTATTGTTTCAGTCTCATTTAATTATCTAGGTAATGCTTTTTGGATTCGATCAAAGTCTATTATAATGTTTATAATTATTTTGGTGAGGCCATATTGTGAGAATTTATAGCCAAAACCTAAATCTCATATCTTTGCATACATAGCTTCCTTTAGCCAAAACCTAAAGCTCATTTGTGTGTATCACTTTGAATCTCATGATTGGTCATTCTAAATCTATATGGAGGATGAATATTGAAAGCCATAAAAATTCAAAAGCCAAATCATTTAACAAAAGGCAATGATATAAAAGGTAACATTAATTTTAAAAAAAAGTCAAATCACACTAAAAGACATGATTCTAAGCACATCTCCTTTTTCTAATCAAAGCTCAAACTCCATAGTTGGCCTCATGATAGAATTGAGGTCCATTGGGGGAGGTGGTCTAGTAGATTGGAAAAGGAGAATATATATATATATATATATATATATATATATATATATATATATATATATATATATATATATATATATATATATATATAGATACATACATACATACATACATACATACATACATACATATATATATATACATACATACATATACATATACATATACGTATACATATGCATATACATATACATATACATATACATATACATATACATATACATATACATATACATATACATATACATATACATATACACACACACACACACACACACACACACACACACACACACACACACACACACACACACACATTAGTGCTACCTAATTTATCATGCAAGTACCCAATCTTCACAGTAGACCAATGGTTTTGTAAGAGGTCCTAAGGAATGGGGAAAATGTTGTGGGAAGGTAGGTCCATTTTAATTTTTTTGTTCAAAACCACCAACATGACTTGATCTTAGTACCTCACTTATTTTCCTACACAACTTTGTGCCTATAGTGAACATGTATCTTTTGTATATCGACGGTTACTAGTCATTTAGTGTCTTTCTATGTCATTATTGTGCCTCATGTTTCCTAAGATATTCTTATAAGATGCTTACAGTATGATTTTTACATTCCTTATTTCATTCCCTAAAATCCTAATATTTCCCCTTGACAAATATTATTTTGGTCACTGATCACTCCCCCTAGGGATCCCATTTATGAGTTGTAGTGTAAGACCTTGGATAGGACTAGGCCTTCCTCACAAATTACCATATTTTCACATAATAAAATTCTAAACATCCCATTTTAACATATTTCCCCATTATTTTCACCTCATTGGTGTTCCCTTTGTGAGTTTCAATATAAGACTACAAATAGGACCTGGCCTTACAAAATTTTACAATACCCAAGTCACAATGAAATTACATGTGTCAAATTTGAGATAAGTCATGATTGATTATGAGTTACATGTCATTGACATAATTCCCATATTTATTTAGTATGTTTTATGCTTACTTCATTGATATTTGACTTTTATCTTCTTATTTTTGTTATAAGTACAATCAATGAGAGGGGGGGTGAATCAATGAGCCTAGATCATTTCAACTTAAATTACAATTCCTTTAAACTCTTGATCATTCAATACATACATTCATGAGGCATACAACATTCACAGAAATGAATTATAAAGACAATGCAAGATCAATCACATAACACATGTCATA
Organism: Torreya grandis; assembly: GCA_037957365.1. Lineage (NCBI taxonomy): Eukaryota > Viridiplantae > Streptophyta > Pinopsida > Cupressales > Taxaceae > Torreya > Torreya grandis. The sequence goes on along the minus strand of JARHVA010003677.1, from coordinate 371,919 downwards.
TGTCGGAAATCTTCTTGGAGAATAAAAGTCACTCTCAAGCCTACAAACACATGGACTAATATCCTATAAAATGATTACAAACAAGAGACTAATCAACTCCTTTAGACCAATAAAACCTTGATCATGTCCTCCTAACCAAAGGTATTTAGTGAAACACCCATTCCACAAGGAGCACCTTCCCCTAAGATGATCAACTGCTTTAGACCACTTACCTTTAGTAAAATAACTATTTTATAAGAAGCAATTACCCCTAAGGAAGACTAACTCCTTTAGACCCTCCTTTGATAAGAACACTTCCAAATTATAACTAATGTCTTCAACACCTAATGATGGATTTTTGGATATTACTCTTCTCACCTTTTAGGAATAACTCTGTCACCCAACGCACCCTATTGGCCAAAGCACATTACATACTTGAATCAACATACAAAGATCAATTAGGACACATTACATATCCCAACTAACCCCAGTTTTCAACTATGCACACTTAATGCATCCTTCATATAAACAAATCTATCATAGCTTCAACAACATGACCAAATGGTCATACACACTATCCACACTCTCATCATCCTCTCAAACTAGCCACCAATCTTTCACAGACACCAAGAATCCTTCACTCCTTCTCAAGACATCTAAAACATCCTTTTGGATCACTCTAGGCTTCTTAACTCATGCTCAACCTACAAGATCACTATTCCACCATCAAAACATGACCTATAAGTCATACTCACAATCCTTAATCTTATTTACTCATCAAATCAACCATTGGTCACACTCATCCTCTTCTCTTCTTTGCTTCAACACTCACACCTTTCCCAGTCATTCAAGTCTTAAACCCAACATCTTTGGTTCTACTATTTATAGATTAATCTTGATCAACACCATCTTGGTCAGCCATTAGGCATGCCTTAACGCTTAATACATATATCATATGAAGATAAGTCTTAATAAAATCTACATAGGTCAGCCATAGTACCTATGGGTCACCCTTAAGCAACTACACCTTTTAAAAAAGGCACTTGTAGCTCTTATAGGTCTTGTGGAGACCTATTCACCCATTAGCACTCCCTTGAGAAAAAAAAGAACATATAACCACTCTCAAATACATGGGTCCACTCCTTATGTCCCCTTCAACATATTCAAATGATTATATTTAGATTACCTCTGTGTATGTTCAAATAACTTAAACACAAACCTTATACACATAGTCACCATGAATGAACATATAGTCAACTTCTTAAGTATTGTTCATACTCAAGATAGATTGATCACACTTTCAAAATACACATAGAGCATCCTCATGGAGTATACAATACTTATCAATAACTAATTCATTGTGAGACATTGAAACAACACCAACACAAGCTTTAATATCCTTCTCGGGTCACTTACAAAACATATACAAAAACACAATCAACTTTGGAGCTTCATAACTATGTTTATACACACTTCTAGATCTTCAAATCTATATTTCTAGGTGCAACTTGAAGTCCTTTACCACTTTGATTTTTACTACAATAGCAAATTTTTATTCTATTAAAAGGTATGATCAAAAAATATATCTCTAGTTTTTCCTATGTAAAATTCAAATATATGAATAACAACAGTCACAGTTAACCTTCAAACACAATGCTAGAATCTCATAGAATCTTATCTTAGGATCAATATCATACCATCGATCTTGTCCAAGATTCAATGCATAGACTGCCAAACTCAAACATTAAACCACAGTCACTTTGACCTCATCTTGTGTCCTCTCAAAATGTTGACTTAATGCACTCCATCAATCTACTTAGATCAACAAGGTCAATAATGATCAACGCTTACCATTGATAAAACTATAAAAATGTCCACTCACTATTGGATCTTTATCATGTACCTTTGCTCAAGTTTTAAACATCATACACCTATCCTCATCTCACTACATCATGAATCCTTGGAGCAAATATGCACCATTGATCCTGCTTGAGCCTTAACACTTCCAAAAAAGACTAAGTATGAGAACCTTGTCAACATGCCTAAGTAGCCATTTTTTATCCTTAATAACTTCTTCTGCACTTCGATGCAGGATCTCAAATATGGACTAGATGATCTCCTCACATAAGAGAATCCAACCATGTGACATATTTCTATTAAAACTCTTGGGCATGTGAGATACAATGCCATTAAAATGCCTTCTCATAAACTTCTATCATAAAGCCAACCATGTCCAAATATGTGTGAGAGGCCATCTTTAAGCATCCGTAATTTTTTTCATGCTTTAGTGCATGATATCAAATTTATCACAAATGATCTATGCTCAAAAGTAAATAAATTCATATGATCAATTTTTATTTATACCTTCATACCTGCAAGATATAACACCTTCAAAATTCTCATTCAACTCTTTCTGCCACACTACAAAATTGGCTATGGGAAAATAGACTCAATCTACTTGGGAGCCTAACTTTGCATATGCATATATTATAATGCACTACATTGCATGATATAGAAATTATTTCAAATAAACTAGGTCCAAAATTGAACAAACCCATATGATCACCTTCTCTTGAAATGTCCACATGTGCAAATGCTGACCTTATCAACTTGCTTACTCAACTCTTTTTGTCCAACTACAAATTTAGCTATGGGAAAATAGTGAATTTTAATTGAGAAGCCAAAATTTCACCCTCATATATTTAAATACACTTCAACTCATGACTTGAGATTTGGTGCATAACTAGAGACTAAGGTGATCATAATGATATGACCAGCTCCCCTTGACTCCTTCCCATGTGGCAATGGTTACATCATCAATTTACCTACTCAAATTTACCACTGGACCCAAAGTGTTTAGATGAAAACTATGATCAACTAGATGAATTCAACTTATGCACATAATCATTACACATATAGATAACATCATAAGGACCTCTTGCACATGCTCAAATCACCATACTCATTCCTGATCCTCTCTATCCATGTCAATATTGAAGATCAACCAATCATACATAAAGCACACTATCAAAAACACATTACACACTTTGTTATTGTCACATAGACTATCAAGGAACTTCATTTACTCACTAGAGAACATTCATGACACCACCATGACATCATCATGACAAATCTCTAATATCTTTTTGATTTCATGTAAGAATACAACCATTTCTCTTAAGTTTTTCATACTTCCTAACTTGAATTAGTGTGATCAATTTAAGTTCATTTTGCCAATTTTGTTTCTCTTTTATACTTCCCAATGTGATTTAATATGATTTATTGACTTAATTGTTTTATTTTTATACCATTTATCTTTCATGAACTTTCCATTTTATTACATTATTTTCATACTTCCCTATGTGATATAGTGTGATTTTACTTGTTTTAATTTGGTGCCAATATTTTTCATGGTTAAAAATATTTTGTTCTCTTATTTACCATTATTTGGTTTTTATACTTAGTCATATTTTCTTATTACACATTTACCATCGTGATATAGTGTTTAGTACATTTGTTTGTGATTAATTATATTTTTACAAGTCCTTTTTGCCTATTTATTTTTAACCATACATGTGTGTCACATAATTCTAGAAAATAAAACACTCCAGATATATTTCCCATATCATATACAACAAAATAAAAATACATGTCCTATAAATAATATATCTAAGCATCAACAACCACAACTAAAATATAAATCAATGAGACCAAAATACAAGTGTAAAAAAAAATCTATATATCATGTGTTTTATAAAATGGTACCAAATACAAATATAAATAGCTCCATCTCTATGGTTGGGATTCATCATGCTAGCAAGGTTGCCCATAGATGCCTCGAACTATCCCCTCGACACAATGCACTATAATAAGGCCTTCGAGATCTCAACCCTGATACCTATCCTTGTAGGTTAGCCACCTAGGATTTTACAGATGTCTCCTTATCCAAGGTCTACCAAGCCTATGCCTATCATATTCCCACCCTTACTAGTGGCTTCAATCCATCCCTGCATGTCTGTAGTTGCCTCACGACCTCTCATACCAGTCTAAACTAGTGTGTCTAAATTGGGGTAGATGGTACTATTAGGCAACATTGGCCTACATACCAAACTTTTACCTAGATGGACTATGCCATTTTCCCCAAAGCATTCATTGACCCTTTACCTTGATGACTAATCTCTTTCTAGTCATGACTTAATGACACAATAAACTATCGTGGAGGGTCTTGGGATGGTGAACTAAACTATCTTAGAAGCCTTTTTTAGTGGATAATCTAATGGTGAAGGGAAGAGATAAGATTCATGTCCCTACTTCATGTTCTTAGCTTTCTTGTGAATATTTTAACAAAGTTTAAGATAAGTTTGGAGACTTTAAGGCATATGCCTAAAAATGGGGTTCACAATGCAAGTGCTATATCAAGCTGATTTTCAAGGTTATTCACCATCTAATGACATGAATGAAGTGGTGGGTAAAATAAAAAAAATATTAGAGCCTTGAGTAAAATCTTCAAAATGGCCTAAGCACCTTTTCACCAAGACCCAAGTGACTTTATACCATTTTTCTTTCATGAACTTTCCATCAGATATTTTTGTGCACTTTACAACTTTGCAAATTACCCGCTTTCTCAAGTTTTATAAGTTTGGAAAGTTTCAAAGTTACAAAGTGGTTCCACTTTACCACCTATCAAAAACCTTGATGGAGATTCAAAGGTACTTTGCATGTGGTTTTGTAACCAAAAATGCTGTAGAGACTCAGAGGGACTTTGCATGTGTTTTTGCAACCAAAAACCCTAACAGAGATTTAGAGGGATTTTACATGTGTTTTTGCAAGTAAAAACCCCGAAGGAGATTCAAAGGGACTTTGCATGTGTATTTTCAAGTAAAAATCTTGATGGATATTTAGAGGGACTTTGCATGTGTTTTTGAAAGTAAAAACCTTGATGGAGATTTAGAGGGAATTTGCATGCATTTACACAAGTAAAACCCCCAACAGAGATTCATAAGGACTTTGCATGTGTTTTTGCAAGTAAAATCCCCTATGGAGATTCAAAGTGACTTTTCATCTATTTTTACAAGTAAAAACCCAAATGAAGATTCAAAGGGACTTTGCATGTGTTTTTTTAAGTGAAAACCCTAAAAAAAGTTTAGAAGACAATTTTTGGATTGGATCTTTACAGAATTCAAGCTCTTGAAGCCCCTTTTGATCAAAGAAGATTTAGTAGAAAAAACATGATCAACCTCTAAGCACCATGGAGGGTTGTTGAAGGAATTTAATACTCCTCTTCTATGTTGGATGGCTGAAGATTGTGGTTGAAGCAAATTTATTGAAGATTGAATGCTTTATCCTCCTCTTTCTATTCTCTTCTTTTATATATATATATTTCTTCTCATTGTAATAGATACTCTCATTTGATAAGGTAAAAACCTATCAAAAATTTGTAAAGAATAGCCTTTAAAGCAATACGATTACCTATTTTGCCTATTTATTTAACTTCAATTTGTGTTTTAGGTAGCTTGTGCATGATTACCTTGTGAATAAGTCTTCTTTATTTGAGATTGTCCTATCCTCCTTACCTTTTGTAAGTGGTTTAAGGTGTTTGTAGGTCTGAATTTGTGTTGTTTTAGTTATAGGTGAATCTATAGTGTGAATTTTACCATTACTCTATACTTTATCCCTTGTCTAAAAGGCCTTATGTATAATTATTCATGCAAACTAGCTAGTGTTGGAGATTGTGTAAGTGAGGGATATTTGAGGTATATTTGTGTTTGTTTTTGAGCAAGCAGGAGTGCCATTTAGTTTGGTGCATCACCCTTTTTATGATTTTAGTCATTTTTCTATAGCACTTCTACCCCTTTCCCAAGCAAAACCAATAGTTTAGGTTATTTACTAAGAGGAACCAACCTTCTTTAGAGGTTTAACCCTATCATAGGATACCCACAGCTTGGGTTTGATCCCATTGTGTGGCTAGGAGTGAGAGAGACTAAATAACCCTCTCATAGGGTGAAATCCTATGCCATAATAATTTATAACATGCCCAGTGGGACCTATTTTAAGGATATTGATCATAAGTTCATGTTGATCTTGATCTATTTGAAGTAGCTATAGCATCCACACTCTCAACATATAATGACTCTAATGAATACTTAGCTTTATGGTGGTAGAACAATGCCTATTTTTATGCCAAAGGTGACTATAAGGTCAACTTATAGAGGTATTCCTTTTGATTTTTTTGAATTACCTTTTAAATCAACAAGAATATTGAGGTTTGCTAACACTCATCCATACTTGAGAAGCTTCCCTCCTAAGCCAATTTTCAAGTTCACCTCTACTAGAAGATCCTTGTTAGTTCCTTTCATTACCATGGATGCCCCTAGAGCCTTAAATTTTATGGATTTAAATTGGTAAAATTAATTTGGATATTAACCAATATGATCTTATCCTAGTGTCATCCCTTAAGAGGTGCTTTACTACTCAGGGGATAACTTTACAACTCTTTCTGAACACATCTAAAACATAGCTAATTTTTGCAACATCCATAACATCATTGAAGAGAATGTAGCTATGAGGTTGTTGGCTAGCTATTTGAAGTGAAAGGCCCTAGATTGGTATGGGAACCTAACTCCTAACTTGAAAAAAATATGGGATCAGTTAGGGGATGCTTTATGTAAGAGGTTTGAAGACAAGAGTGACAACTTATCACTAGTAGAGAAATTAACAATAATCAAGAGAGCTCCTCAAGAGGTCATGCATGAATTTAAAAACAAGTTTTTAAAAAAATGGGATAGGATTCCAATCCTTGTCAAGCCCACTCATAATTATACTTTCCTCTATTATCTAAGGGCCCTCAATAATGACATTATAGTTATGATATAGTCAATAGGGGGAAACACATTACCTAATGTTTATGAGGTAGCAATCAGGGAAGATAATAGCCTAATCCAAGATGGTAAGCTCACACCAAGGATTCCTATTCCATTTTTACCTAAGATCTAACCATCTCCTTCTATTGTTCCTCCTCTAGCTGCCATTCCTCCTTTTCCAACACTTGCTGCCATACCTGCACTGAGACAAGACAAAGCTTTAACTAGTCAGTATAGTGAAATCCAAGAACTCAAGAACATGTTACAAACATTTAGAAATGAGTTAGTGAATGTTAAGGGGCATCAAGATCATTTTAATAGACCATAATAGCCCCCATATTAGCCTCAACAAACCTATCAAGCTAATAGGTCACCCTTCAAGGCTAATTCTCAAGGGTAAGGGCAACTCATCTATGCTAAACCAAGTAACAACTACAATCCTAATGCTAAAAGTATTTTTAGGAATTTGGTCCTTATTTAAAACAACCTTTCAATTAGGTTATCACTTCAAATGTAGAGTTTAACCAAGGCTTAAATGAGAAATGGTAGTAGGGTGCTAGTTATAGGTTTAACCAAGATTTAATGACACAAGATGTAGAAGTGCCTATGATGACTAAATTGGAAGAGCCTCAATAAGGCCAAGTGGATAATGAGGGATAAAATTATTTGGATGCTACATTGGTGAACTAGAAACTAGATGAGTGTTATGCTTTTAATCAACAAGCTAGTACCATCCAAGCAAACATTCCTATGGCAGCGAACACAAGGTTTAAGAGAAGGAACATAGAGGGAAACTAAGAAGCAATTAAGGGGTTGTATAATCCTCGTCCATTATTGTCAAATACAAATGAGCCTAATGTAGATCTAAAGGATCAAATAACTCATAAAAATTAGAACCAAAGAGGTACTTTTATACCTCAAAGCTCACAAGTACAAAGCACTATTGTGGCTCCCAAAGCACAAGCTAAGGTTTATGGTGCACACATCAACATTACTGAGAAAATTAAGAAGTAAAATGTGAGCATCCCCATGTGGAAAATGCTTTATATACCTGGTCAAGTGGATCTTCTTCAAGAGGGATTGTTAAAAATCAATGTTTCAAAGAAGCCAGTAAGTAAGGAGAATGTGGTCCTCACTAATACAATTGAAACTAATGAAGGGAGTCAAATAAGGTAGTCAAATATTCTCCCTTATACATTTATATGATAATTGGTAACTCCTTGGTACATAAATACATGGTGGATAATGGGGAAATCACTTTAATGATGCTTAAATCAATATTAGATCAACTTGGTTTTAAATATGAACCCCTATTCAAAGGGGTATTATAGCTTGATGGATCTTATATTAAACCATCTAGTATTACTAGATGTCTAAATTTAACCCTCCAAACTTGTCCTAATGTTTTAGTGTCCCAAGATGTGGTTATTCTAGAGGTACCACCCCAATTTTATCTATGCCTATATAGATACTTCACCACCAAAATTAGGGGTTACATAAAATAGATTGGTCTTATATGACATTTAGGACAAGGTATGGAACTAAGGTTTCCATTAAGGCTAAACCAATTGCAAGGTTTCACATTTATTCTTATGAACTAAGCAACCCAAATATCAACTACATAATCCTAGATGAGCAAGACCATCCTATTGGTTGAGATATAGACACTCATGTTGAAGTGTACTTGACATCTTTTGGGATCAGTTATGGATTGAAAATTAATAACTTAACCCTTTGGGAGAATTGAAGAAACATATATGGGAGTCTACTGCTTGCACTAAGAGAATGAGTTTATACCATCCCTTAATAGGCCACAAAAGGAGACTAATGGAATATATAAAATGTTCTTTGATGGATCAAGGAGAAAACATGGAGTAGGGGTAGTGTTATACTAGTCTCTCCCTCTAATGACAAGCACTATTCAACTTATAAGTTTTAATTTAGCTGTTCTTACAATGCAGATGAATATGAAGGCCTTATTCATGGCCTCTAATGGGTTATAAAGATGAAAATCAAATAATTATAGGTATATGGAGATAGTGAACTCATTATCAATCAGGTAAGAATCTAAAATACATCCAAGAACCCCTTGATGAAATCTTACAAGCATAGGGTATGGGATCTATTGGAGGATTTTGAAGCCTTCAACATCTAAAGTGTGCCTAGAGAGAGAAACAAGTATGTAGACATATTAGCATCAATAGGGGCCCAATTTGATATAATATTTGAGTTAAGTAAATTATAAAATTAGTCACATGTTAAGGTGGTTGTAAGACCATTCATTCTTGACAATGAAGCCAATTGGTAGGTTTTTGGCAATGACAAGTAGATTGCCTACTTTTTACAACAAGAGGCTGATTTTTCATCTTCAAATTAAAAAATTTACAAAATTAGTATGGTGATCAAATCCTCCAATTGAAATTTAAATAAAATCCCTAAGGGGATGGTCACCCTTGAGATCATTTTTCATGAAGGAGATTTCATGAGGAAAGACAAGGGATTCTTGTCCACTAGTGAAAAAGACCATTAGAGAGTTCTCATCTTCCATGACAAACTTCTCAAGCTTGGAAAGGTCAATACTGGGGCTAAAAAAGCTACATTCATTATACTTTTTAGGGAGTTTGTAGATATGTTTGCTTGGGAGTACATTGATCTTAGGGGTTTTGACCCTCAACTTGCTCAACACACCATTGAGTTAGATGCAAATGAAAAAAATGTGAGGAAAAAATATAGGCCTATAAATCCCAAGGTAGAGGTACTCATGAGAAGAGAGTTGACCAAGATTATTTAGTTAAACATTATCTTTTCAATTAAACACTCTTCATGGGTGGCTGACTTGGTACCTACAAGGAAGAAAAGTGGTGAGATTTAGTTGTGTGTTGACTTAATGGATTTGATCAAGGTATTATTTAAGGATCACTATCCTTTTCCATCCATAGAGAAACTCCTCTAAATTGTGGCTAGTTTAGAACATTTATCTCTCTTAGATGGGTATTTAGGTTACAACTAGGTGCTAGTCAAGGAGGAAGACCAATACAAGACAACCTTCAACACTAAGTGCGGGACTTATGATTATAAGAATATGAATTTTGGTATCTCCAATGCTGGTGCCACATTCCAAAGATAAAGTGACATATATTTCTAGGGTCAACTTAATTATATGGTGCTTATGTACTTAGATGATATCACAATTTTCTCTAAGAAGGAAAGTGACAACTTAAACCATTTAATACTTATCTTTGAGAGGTGTAGGGAGTTCATGATCTCTTTGAACCCCAAAAAGTGTGTGTTTATTTTTCATGAAGGCAAAATATTGGGGAATGTTGTCTCCAAAGTAGGAATAGTCATTGAATCCAAGAGGATAAGTGCCATCTTGGCCTTATCTTTGCCTCAACACAAAAAAGGACTTCAAAGCTTCTTCAGGAAGATAAATTTTATGAAAAGATTCATACTTGATTTTTTAGATTTGGTCAAGCATATAATAGAAATATTGAAGAAGAATCAAGTCTTTTTTTGGTCAAAATAAGGAAAGGCAAGTTCTGAGGCTATCAAGTTAGCCATTGCATAAACACCAACTCTCTTGAATATAGATTTTTCAAGATATTTCTACCTATATGCCTTTGTTAATGTGGAAAATATATCAGCTATGCTCATATAATAGAATTAGGAGGGTATTGAGTAGCTAATATCTTTCTTCAGTTAGGGACTTGAATAATATGAAGAGAGGTATACTTTTGCTGAAAATCAAGTGCTAGATATTGTGATATCATTGAAAAAATTTAGGCCTATAGTGTCAAACAATAAGATTCATCTCATGGTCTTCTATACAGGTGTGAGAGATTTCTTCTTGAGTAGAGATCTAAATTAGAAGAGGGATAGTTAGATCACTAGAGTCATGGAGTATAACATTTAGATAAAGATTACTAAGTTGGTGAGAGGTAAAGGTTTGTGTGAGCACTTGGTTTCTGCCTACATAAAGAAAAAGAGGTTGCTCTAGTGATGCCATAAACCCTGAAAGAAACTACACCTCTACCCTCTACTAATTAGATGAAAGACATGATTATATTCTTAATGAAAGGTGAGTGTCCTTAAGGTATGGATAGGATTAAATAAGATACCTTAGACTTAAATCCATAATTTATGCCCTAGTTGATGGAGTATTATTCAAGAAATACCTCAATGGAGTGTTTCTTAGATGTGTAAAGGCTGATCAAGTAAACAAACTCTTGGAGAAATATTATGAGGGCCCTATAGGAGCTCACTTTTCTCCAAGGACAAAAAAAATTAATCATGAGTACTAGTTACTATTGGCCCAATATTTTCAAATATGCCTACACATGGGTTAGGAAATGCCAAAAGTGTGCTCTTTTTAGTGGTAAACAAAAACTAGTTGCCCTTCCTCTTAACCCCATTTAGGTAGAGAAACCCTTTATATAGTAGGGACATGAATTCATAGGTATGATAAATCCACCTTCTACTGGAGGGCATAAGTGGGTACTCACTACCATTGAGTACTTCACCAGGTGGATGGAGGCTATTTCTCTAAAAGAGGCTAATGAGATAATAGTGTTGGATTTTTATGATAGCATTATGATAAGGTTTGAGGTACTAACCACTATCTTCTTAGATAATGCCTTGGAATTTATTGGAATGAAATTAAGTGAATAGGCTCTTTAGTTGGGTATATACCTTAGCACACCATACAACTACTACCCCTAAGGTAAAGGGCTTTCTAAATCAACAAATAATAACTTGATTAGGATAATCAATAGGACCGTGGAGGAGAATAAAAGAGTATGGCATACCAAGATAAGAATACCTTGTGGGTTGATAAGGTGACTCCAAAGAGTGCCATTATCAACTCACCATTTATCCTTGTGTATGGAATAGAGGCCAACCTACCCATATCTCTTGAACTACTAGCTTTGGATCTAGATCATCAACTTGAGTTGATGGAAAGTGAGAGCATGGGTGTGAGAATGACAGAACTCATGGAGCTTGAAGAAATAAGATACCTTGCAATGAAGACAATGGAATAAAATCATGTTCTATTTAAAAAGAGTTTGACAAGAGATCCATTACAAGAGACTTCAAGGAAGATGATCTAGTCTTGAAGTGGGATGCTAAAAAGGCCAAACCAGGCAATCATATAAAGTTTGATAGTTTGTGGAGCAGGCCCTACCTAATTCATATATGCAAACAACATAATGCCTTTTAGATTTCCAAGATGGATGGAGAGGTATTACCCATCTCAGTCAATGGGATTTATCTAAAGCCTTATTATTATAAGTAGTTTGCATCCATTTGTATATGCTAGATTAGATGTTGTTTTCCTCTAAGTGCTTCATGCACATCCTCTTCTATTGTGTCTTTCCCTTTCCTAAGTTCTTTGAGCACATGGTTGTTCTATTTCTTGTTGTTATTTCTATTGTGAGAATTTATTTGAGAGGTTTATATCCTTGTTCTCATCATGGTAAATTTTAGTAGCGAATATTTATTAATTCATGAATATTTTAATTTTCAAATATTTTTTGGAAAATTTTTAGGGTTGATGGATGGGTTTGGATCACCAAAAATTTAAGAATATAAATAATATTTTGTGTCAGCTCCCTAGCCATTTATAATAATATCTTACATCAAAATTCATTTTTCCATATATATAGTACAACCAACCCTATCCCCTAATATCAAACAAGGCAACAAGTAGAACTGGAACTAACAAGGTTGTGCAACTGAAGGATAGTGGCATAAAATGACAACACCTAAACCAAGGAACTAAATGGGATATCAAAAAACAACAATGCTGATCATAAGAACTAAACAACAATGAAAAATGATAATAACTCATGATAATGCTAAATAGAAGTGCTGAATGGCAATATTGAATGATAGTACACATGGAATTTCCAAATAGTGGTTTTTGATTGTGAGTTGTTGAAAGTTATGAAAAAAATTCAAAGGAGTTAAGGGCATGGGTAGAATAAAGGAAACAAAATCAAGGTTTGAATTCCCAAAACCTAACAAGGAGAAAAATAATAAGTAAACCAAGGTTAAAACCTTGAAAGACATAAAACCATTAAATGTGCCTCACCTATTGAAGGATACCAAAGTGAATTTCAATGGTATTAGGGATACACAAAAAAAACACTACATGTGCACCTTTATATTTTCATGGTTATCCTATATAAATAAGAATTTCACATATTGTTCAAGGAGAGATTTATGAACATGAAGAGAAATCAAATTTACAAGAGGTTTATAAAGGGAATTCAGATTCCATGTGTTATGACTTAGCAAAAATGACTGTGCTCCTTCTGTAAGTATTACCTTTATTTAGAAAAGTTGATAAGAAAAAGATTAAATCAAGAACTGGTCAAGCTGCCTCTAGCAACCATGTCATGGATCCACTGGATAACACCATAATTCATCTAGAATCATATGAGCTATCCAAAATAATGGTCGATAATGTCTATTATGAAGATGTGGGGCATGATTTAAATGACAATGATAATGAACAACAAGAGATGGCAATTGAACATGTAAAAAGTCATCCACATTTGCTAAAGGTCCTTCATATTGATGAATATACTAGAATGATAGAACAATGATTAGTCAATAAAAAACATGAAACCCTTTATGACATAAAGATTGAACTTTTGCATAGAATTTAGGATTAGCAACAACCATATATAGAGACAAATTAAGATAAGGAATTCAGAGAGAACTCTCAATACATGGTAATATTCAGTTAATGGATATTTATGTTGATGCTTCAATCATCAAAAATGATCTTGGGAAAGAATTTATTATAGGAAATTGATCTCATCCTCATAAATTCAATACCAAATGCACTAATGTTGTGGAAAGCTTTGGGTCAACAAATCCATTATAGATTATATTTGCGATGTGCAGATTTCAACTAAAGGTTCAATATGATGAAAGTTTATGGAATGCAAGATAATCTATGCTTAAAGCTTCAAGTAAACAAATCCATTTTAGAATATACCCTTCATAGTCATCTGACATACCCATTTGTCATAGCCGTTAAGTGGATCCATTAGATGCAACCATTCAGTGCAATCATTTGGTTCATGTATGTTTAGTATTGTCTTTCAGTGGTTCCATTCGATGTCTATCTTTTGATGTAGCTAAATGGTTATGTAATAAAAATATAAAACTAATTGTTTTCTCTCCATCAGAATCATCATATATTTTCCATCACCCATAGAGGATTCACCATAGTTGCGATTCAAAATTTCCTAGATTTGCCAAATATTTCCAATAGGTTATCCAGTAGGGCCTCTTAAAATTAACCCTGATATTCATGAATTAATGAATATTTGCCCCTAAAATTTACCATAGTGTTGGTTCTATTCATTAGACAATCAACAACCCATTTAGTGTCTAACTCAAATGCTTCATAGATTATTGACATTATAACACATGTTGGTAATTCAAAATCCTAGGCCTGATAAAATGTTATGGTAGTTAAAAGTGGTCCTAAGGATCGATATGATGCCAAGTGGCATCATGAATTGATCCTAATACTTGGGAACTATCAAAGGAGTAGTCATGAGACCATGAAGGCCCAATTATCAATATCATGCCATGTGGCATGATCTTGACAATGTAGGCTACATAGGGGCCAAATCAAATGGGATCCTAGATTTAATGTGATCATGACACATGGTATAATCACATTGAATTTGGATTATAATCAAATAAAAGCCTAAATTTCCAAGTGAGAATGCATAGGGATGATGAAAATATAATAAAAGGGTTTTATCTAAGGAACAAACACCAAATGGCACCCCAAGAATCTTTAAATAGGTAGAGAGGACCATGAGGCAACAAATAATGGACATTTGACACTATGTGGAAACAAAAATAAAACACAAAGTGAAGGAAAATAAAAACATAAAATGAAGACTAAGGGTACATAACATATCACCATGCCAGTCAAGGAAAGGAATGTGGCATTGAAATGCCACCAAAGGACTTGTTAGTAGCTATGTGGATAACCCAGGGTTAATCTTGATAGATTTATTGCCATCATAAGCCTATCATAACTATATACTAACCATGTCATTGATCAAGGACATTTGGGTTTCAGGACTATTTTTAGACTTGGCTAAATCATAGGTTCTTAATTTCATGTAAATTAGAAAATAAAAAATGGTCTTAAACAAGGAATTGATGTAATGATGTTGAAGTGAGAGGGAACTAAATGTAAGTGTAAGGCATTATATTCTATCTTGTGAGAATATAATATGAATTAATGTTAATTCTTAGTCAAATATAGTATGAAAATGATGTTGAAGGGGAAAAATAGGAGTAATAAATATTTGTACTATATAAAGCATATATGTGAATGAATTTATGTAAGGGATTAACTTAATTCCAAATAAGTCCACAAGAACTCTGAAATAGCATAATCAAACCCTGGAAAGGACCATTATAATGTAAAAATGGATCGATCCAAAGAATAAATAAGTGAAATCACATTACCTAAAAATAATAAAATGATAATTTAAACTTTTTGAACGTATGATTTGTATAAAATTGAATTGATTATAGGATGCATTTTATATGTATTTTTTGAAAATTATTCCTTTAAATTAAAGTACATTTTTTTTTCAATGCACTCAATTTATTTATATTGAATTTGATTTTTTTGTGTATTGATTTTGTAAATTGACATATGGATGTTAAATTTTTTTAAATACCCATGGTGTTATTTTATGTATATGTGTGGATAGAATTCATTGAGTTGTGTTGAATACTATGTCTATTTGTTATGGAAAATACATAAATAATCAAAAGTTTTAGTTCATTTCAATGTAAAAGGAAAATATATAATGTATTGTGATTCATTAATGAAAAGATAATATATTTTTGAAATATTATTCAATCCAAAATTGGTCCAATGTAGAATAAACACAATAAGTAAAAACAATGCAAAATCATAGATCAAATCTAAAAAAATAAGTTTTAAAAATAAAACATGATATTGGAAACTTAATTTAGTTTTGAAGAGGTTCAATCGATCTAAAAAATGTAATATAAATATAGAAACTAAAATAAAAATGAAAATAATAGTAAGGTTTAAGATCTTGTTAAAAATATTCAATTTCTCAAAAAAAAAAACACAAATCAAAAGTGAAGTGAAAAAAAACCTTTAAAAGTTTGCAATGATTTTCCCAACAAACTTGTGAAAATTTAGCATTGACACTGATATAAAATTTTATAAACCTATATATAATGATGTGATTTTGAAAAAAATTGTTAAATAAATTATTAATGCCAATTTATTTTATTCTAAATTAATAAATGTGAAATTGATAGCATATCTAACCATTACGTGGTTGGATAAATTAATATGTAGAGCTACAAAATGTAGAGAACTCATTCCAATTATGTTACATACCTTTGGACAAGATATATCAAGGTTAAGAAACAAAAACATGTGCACAAATTATGGTAAAAAATCAACATAGTAATGAACAAATTTTACTTTGTGTCAAATGTTTAAAATATAAGGAGTTTTTGAGTTCTATATTTATAAAATGATGTAACTAAAATATATGGGAATGTATTTTATTATAAGTAGTATTAAGTGCCATGTAAATATAAAAATATTATTTCATGGAATAAAAAAGTATATATGCAACGTCATTCCAATTCTTAGGATTACTGAAACATCGACTAGTTTTCTATGTTAAATGGCTTGAAATTTTTTCTAAGCTTGTGATTTTAAGCATGTTCACTACAATTTATAATGATAGATCCAAAATATTTTTTTATATTCAATTAATTTGTAGCCTACAAAAAGGTGAAAAAACCAAGAAAGCCATTAGTTTGGATTAGCATTTGTAGTTAGTTAGAATCAAAATAAATTTGAATACAAGCATATTTTAGAGAAGTTAGTATTTCACTATAATAGAATTCAATACTTCAATTAAGTCGAGATATAAACTCTTTGTGTGATACTATATACACTAATTTTCTTTAAAAAAAGAAAGTGTTTTAGGGGGATGTTCCCATGGTAATGCACAAGTCATTATAGAGGGATATGTTCTAGTGCATGAAACATGAGAGCCGATGGTCTGTGTAACAATATTCAAGGCTAGACAAGTAGTAATTACAGTAGTAGGTTTTCTTAAAAAAAGAAGTAATAGCTTTAGTTGACACTTTCAATGTTTGTATAAAATCAACATCAAATAAGAATTCATGAACTTAATAAACAAGTATTTTTTTGTAATATCATGTCTCCATCATAAATATGTCAAAAAGTCATAGGTATTAGATGTGCGTAATTTGAAATAATTTTGGCATAGTCTGTGTATTAAAAAATATAAATGCAAATTAAACACAAATCAACACTTGATTTTGAAAGAGAATAGGGCTTTATAATTTGCAAGTGAAGTTACAAAGTCCAAAAATTTCATGTGAAATAAGAAATGAAAAATGAAAGTAGCCACATCAATGGAAGATAGAAATAAAGGTAAGGCAAAGAGTATACGTGGTAGGTATTTTTTTTTTCTATTTTTGTTTGTTTAATTTTTTCCCTTTTTATTTGATTGGTCTCATGTTCTATTTGATTGTATAAGACCATGTATTATGGTATCTATAGTAAGCCTGCATTCATTGCATATTGTTTCAATGTATTATATATTGTTATTTGTGATTAATACAAGACAACATTTAGTGTCACCTCTTTCATATTGGGTTCTTTTTTTGTAGAAAAATTTATAATGTGGAGACTATTTCTAGGTGAAAACTATGATAATATTTTCTAATTAATTTATCATACATGTTCATAGTTATTATCAATTGATTTAATTTTCAACAAGATCTACATGCATTATTTCTATATTTGATGTAAAATTTGGATTCTTTATGAAATTAGAACCATAAAAAACTAATACATTGCCTTCAAAAACATTGTCATATATTTTTGCTGAGAGGTCAATAATTGAAATTGGCATATGTTGGCCTATGTTTGTGATGTAATAATAGTTTTCAAAGGCAAGGTATGAGTACAAATATTTTATAGTAAGATTAGGTGACATTTTTTGAATTGTAAATGAAAAAGGAAATTACAAGCTACACATTAAAAATAAAAGGATATTGTTGTCCATGATAATTATCTAGAGCAATCAGGGAAAACAAAAAATTATCATTTTGGTGCTCTTTGTTGTTCTATTTCTGTTGGTTAGTGTAATCACCTAAAAGTGATATTTGGATGCTAAGAGTGTCTCTTGAGTTACCCTAATCCTACCTTGTCCCTAGACCTATCCTAGAGCTTTAGAGACACTTTTCAAGTCATTATGCAGACCACAAACCTCTATAGTCAGCCAAAACATAGTTCCATTACTATATTTTTAGATCCCAACCCAGTTTTCCTAGTAGTCTTCCAGGTGGACACTAGTGCCACATTTTGGACTCTAGAACCACATGGCGCTAGTGTTCCCAATTGGATGATACTATCCTTAGCCCTAAATCTTCCCAAAGGATACTTTTTCAAATTTGTGCCCCTCCTAAAGTTGGCCTAAGCATATTTTATTATGTACACAAGCTACAAATCTTTATAAATACAAGTATAATTGACCTCTATCCACTAGATATAAAATAGGTGCAAAAGCACATTCAAACCAAAGACAAGTTGAGCAAAATTAAGGTATTTCATCCCTATTCTACCCTACTTATGCATATTACCATATAAAACATCCCTAAGCCTAATTTTAAAATATTTTAAAGCTCAAAAACATTTAAGTCATCCAAGTCCACTCTAATTCTAGCATTCACTTATACTTGCATCAAGTACTAGGTGGGAGAACTACATTAGGATTGATCCCTCTTCAGAGTATTAGTATGTAGGCAAATCTCTTCACGATAGGGTCTTGAAGATGTTTAACTTATCCTATTAACAAATAGTAACACACAATTATTACTTATGCCATACTTGTAAGGAAGATTAGGGTTTGCACACTAAATCAAGGTTTATAGGCACAACGCCAAGTTCTAGGTTTAATGTGTACAAGAATATGACCTAAAAACATAGGTGTGGGTGCCCCCATAAAATAGGGGTAGTCCCATAAAGGGGAAACTACCTCCACTTTGAGGACACTATAACAACATGGTGCTACTATCCATATGGGGAACTACTCTCCAGTCAACAAATAAATTCTTGAATCTTGTTGATGACACTCAAAACTATCTAGAAACCAGTTTTTAGAACCCACATCATCCATGATGGTCACTTTTTAGATAAGTCTATATTTATGCCTATTTACTTACAATTTTTAGAAAGTCAAACAAGGTCAAAATATGTAACAAATCAATACTTAATTATTTTTTATTATTTAAATGATTTAGACATATCATTCCTTTAATCTAAACATAGGGAATTACACTTGTAAAACCCTAAAAGTTTAAATCAGTTAGTGAACCCCTCTTACATCAAATATTGCTTTATACCCTCACTTGCATTAATCCAATTTTTTGTGCAATAATTTAGGGATACCTACTTCTAATTTTATGATTTTTTTTGACAACCAATCTAAATAAAATAAATTTTGCATTAGGGTTTCAATTTATTTTATATATAATTTAAATTGGTGCAAAGAAACCCTACATTCAAAAAACCTTGACCCTAGATGCTCTTAGGGTTTGCATCATTTTTATCCTATTTTCATTCATTGCTATCAATTTTTTAGAATTAATATATTCTATTTTAGTATCTCTATTTCAATTTATTTACTATATGCCATCTAAAAAAAATCTCTCTTCCATTAAGAAGAAGTGCTAGACTAGGTGGTAATCCTATAGAGCATATTCAGATTCCTACTATATGAATCTATAACAAAGATAAAGAACCTATTATAACTCCATCTATGAATCCTTCACACCATAATTATGTGGAATTCAAAGACACTGCATTTGAATATGAACAATACAACCAAGAGCAAGATGAGGTCCACATTGAGAATCATGACACATTACCTCCACTTAAAAATAATGACATAATTATGAACAAAGATGAGGTATTACAAGGCTTTATAGATAGAATTTAGGAAAAGACCTTTGATCATGTAAATATTCTACATGCCATAATATAAATAAAGAATAATATAAATAATGGTCAATATTCAACCCTTCTAGTTAATAATATTGTTACACCTTCGATGGGGCCAACTCAACCAATTTAGATAACACAACCCAAGATTTTTATTCAACCATTAGTGAAAGCTACACCACTTATGGCTAGTTTCTCTACTCCAGATGTACAATCCCTTATATATGAGGTTCTTACTCTGTAGTCTAAGGTGTTACATCTCAAAAAAGGAGCAACTAGGCCATCACATGCCCTATATTCCAACATTCTCTTTCACACACCTTTGGCACATCACATCATGATAGCTCCTTTGCCATCTAGTTTCGTGGCACTTAAGCTCACATTCTATGATGGAAAGGATGAACCATATCATCACTTTAGAGCCTTTCATGTATCATGCTTGGAATATATGTCCAATAATTAGCTTCTCTTGAAGCTATTTCCATGTAGTCTAAAAGGTTATGCCCTACAGTGGTTCTATGATTTACCAAATCAATCTATCATGGCATTTAATCCTTTAGCTGTCATGTCCCTAACACATTTCTCTATCAACATTAGTGATAAAATATCATATGCACAAGTGGCACGATTAAATCAAAATTCAAATGAGCCCATTGCTAATTATGTCTTATGATACAAGATAATATTATCCAAATTGACTAACCCCATGACAAATATAGAGATTCAAGGTATATTTAAACAAAGTTTATTATCAACATTGCATGAAGCTATTGTATTAAATAATTTTCCCACATTTAATGATATATGCCACATAGTCAAGGAAAGAGAAGTTAATCTCTTATCAATGGGTAAGGGCAATAGAAAACAATAGTGATAAAAAAGCCACAATCAATGCAGCTTTTGAGCAATCTCCCATATTGATTTTATCCATTCCTCAGTGCAGAGTCTTCATTAATCTTCTAGAGTCACCAACATGGATTCTACAATAACTATTATAATTCAATGTCATATCTCTCCCTACCATTTAAGAGTTTGATATGATATGGCCTCTTCCAAAGAGTTATGATTTAAATGCATTCTACGAGTATCACAAGTCACTAGGCCACATGACAAACAAATGCATTAGCCTAAATAAAAATATACAAGATCTCATTGAGGCTAACATTAGTGATGTGGGAACACCCATAGAGGCACCAAAACAACAAAAAATAGAGGATAAGGCACTAAAAATATTTTTAGATCCTTCCACAAATCATACAACTAATGAGGTAGGGGGCACACCAAGTGTTCATTATACATACCAGGTGCATCCACCACCAGATTCTTATCACATAGTTACAAAGGAGATACATCCATTGAATAACATTATTAGCATATATCACACTATAGTGACACCTAGACCACTTATCACATTTTCAGAGTGGGAGATTATATATGATGATATATATTTACATGCACTCTTCATACGAGCATACATAGAGCACCATCCTATTCATAGTGTTATGGTTGATAATGGGTCAAGCATAAGCATGTTAGCCATGATACTATTAAAACACTTGGGCTATATAGAGTGGGATATATTCACCACAAATATAGTAATTAGTGATTTTAGTGGCCATGTTTAGATCTCCATTAGGGAGATTGTGCTTCCATTATAGGTTGGAACAACACACATAGCCACTCAGTTCCTAGTAGTACCTAGTGCAAGTGTATTCGATATATTATAGGGTAGGCCATGGTTAAAATAGATCTTAACCATCCCATGTATAGTTAATCGATGCCTAAAGTATATACATGATAATCAATTGGTTAAGGCTATAGGTGTCCCATATGAGTATCCTTTACCCATCACACTGATAGTTCTAACATAGTTTCTAGCTATAATTTCAGCATAGACACTAGTTATTATTCCATCACCATTATAATATATTACATAGTTATTAGTTACATTAGAGAGTACAAATCTTATGATTACATCATTATGTTCAACAGAGTCATCAAAATATGCCAAGTCTACTCCTACACTATCTACATGTATGCATATTGTCCCTTAGAGACCATTACTAGAGAGACCCCTGTATCAGTGATATATTACATATTATAGAGGACCTTATTCTACTCATTTTATATCGAGATTAGTTTTATTTGGGTTAAGGGGTTCTCATCATAGGGCACCTACATAACCTATAGTTTATACTTCTACCAGATGGGTCCCCAAGACCCATACAATTCATAGGCATAATAGTTAGTTACTACATAGGCAACTTTAAACTCATATTATACAACACAACATATCATGGGCTCATAGTTTCCCTTTCATACTGCACACATGATCATAGTTACCCTATTCAACATAGGTCATAGTGATAGTGAGTCTCCCATGAAACTAATTGGTTAGTATGGTTCCTACCCTTATACATACTTCCTTCTCTCTGGCTCTTTATACATAGTTTATTTTCATTTGCTTGTATATAAATTATATATAAGAAAACACAAAAAATAATATAACATGTCAAAATACAAAAACATTAATTTTTTTTTCAAAAACATAAATTTTACAGATTATATGCATTGATATATTTACACTTCTACTATTTTCTAGTTATTGCATATTTCTATCTATCTTAGTGTTGTTAGTTTTATCATACACATGATTCTTGTCGAGTGCTTGTAGATTCTAGATAGGTATCCAATCCACTACACTGATCTAGACTAGCTATCATTTACCCATTGGGGGAATTTACACCAATCCAATTTTATATATTTGATACATCCACCCACTTGGGGGCATCTCCTACATAGTTTCTATAACCAAGTTTTATCTTTACATACTATACATTCTAGTTTATGCATTGATTTATCTTGATATTGATCATTGATCTTCATTGCTCATATTTTTTGCTGACTATCACTAGTTATAATATATATATATATATATATATATATATATATATATATATATATATATATATATATATATATATATATATGCATCCTATCATCTACATAGATTTGTACTACACAGTTATACATGCTTTTATTTCTAGTTATCTTAGATTAGATTTGATTTATTTCATATGCTTCTTCCATCTTTGAGGGAATTTCAATATGCCATTGTTCTTTGGATCTATGCCACTTCTCTTTTTGTATGCCTTAGACATGTGCCCATGTCTATTGTGTGTACTATTTATTGATTCTATATGTAGATATTTGAACATGTCCTTCCATGTGGATCTAAGATAAATTTCTTGTTGCTTATGTATGTGGACATTTGAATAAATCATTGTATGTCTTCATTCTCATATTTAGTGACATGTGCCAATGTCCCTTATATTTTGTCCATTGGCCCACCTTTCATGTGCCTCATGTGCTTTTATATTTAATTCCTAGTATGTTTATACACCATCACACTTGTATTTGCTTCTCTCTCTCTCTCTCTCACTCACTCACTCACTCACTCACACACTCACACTCACTCACACACTCACTCACTCACTCACTCACTCACTCTTTCTCTCTCTCTCTCTCTCTCACACACACACACACACACACACACACACACACACACACACACACACACACACACACACACACACACACACACACACCATTTTTTTATGCCATGAGGGATATCATGCATCTACCCTTCCTACTTAGGAGGCATGATGGACATCATGACCATCCCTCTAAGTAGTTACTCAGATTTGATATTATACATTGATTACATCTATCTTGACACCTTTGTACAATGATAGATTATAACATATATATTACATTACTTACTCATACTCAGATACTTTTACATTATAATATTATGTTTGTACCTTGTATTGAAATATCATGCACATGCTCTAGATAACATATTTTGTAGAGCTAATTATTTACAGGGTATTTATTACACAAATTTCATAACTACCCTAAAAGGAGGGGGAATTCATAAGGGTTTGTCATAGATATTAGACTCCTAATTTTTTATTCATAGATAAATTTTAGCACATAGACTTAATTTAATAAATTAGACATAGAATAGATAAAAAAAATAAAGACTTAAATAATAGTTTAGATCACCCAGATTTTAGACCAGACAAAAATTAATGGCTAGATTAGGACACTAATACCATAGGGTGCTATTATCCACTATAGGGAACTACTATTCAATAGCCCTAACTCTAGGGTAGTTTAGATTATTTAGACTAATACACCATGTACATGATAGATTTGCACATATAGAGTCATAAGTTTGATAATTATGTTTATATTTTACTCAGATACACTAATTTAAGCTTAGATTCATATAATTTATTCAGATTTAGGGGAATCATGTGAGACATGATCACTCCCACATTCATCTCAATTATACAAATTCAATTATTACATACTCAATTCAGATTTAATATACTCATATACCATATTGGGGGCATGTGCATGACACATAGTTTTCATATACTCATCTACACACAAGTTGATCAAATGGAGTGGAAAACTCCATGTCATTAACTATGATATATAAACTTGATGTAAAATTATGGGTTGTCACTAGATTCATGAATTACTCCATCTATAGTGGTTGGCATTCATGAGTGGCCTAGAGCTACTTGATATACCTGAGTGGTTACAAATTCAACATGCATATTTAGATTTACTCAGTTAAACACTTTCAATACTTTGCACAGTTTAATTATAGACATATATACTTCACATATGTGGGTAATGATGGAGTCATGGCCTACTTGAGTTCTTGATTCACCCACATGAGAGGGTTATACACACTTATAGTATTATCCAAGCTATTCACAGATCATGATCCATCAAGTAGGGGTTGTCAATGATGGAATCAAAATTAAATTGATTTATTGATCCACCCATATGAGGATTAAGCAATCCACTAGCTCGATCCAAGATATTAAATGATATGATCAATATTTACACTCTCACACATAAGTTGTCTTAGGTTCATGCATTGGTTCATATACCCAATGAGGTATATTTGTTCATTTCCTCTTCTCTTCACTTAACTTTACTTAATTACTTTATTTTAGCATAGTCTTTTGCTTTTGATTATATCTTAAGTAAGGACTAATTTTTGAATGTTTCATTGTAGGACTTTACTTTGGATCATGTTCCACATAAGTAGGCCCTGATTTGCATACTCAGACTCAACTACATGGGCTTCACTTCCAAGGTAATTTTAGGTACATTTATTTTCCTTTATACTAGTCATTTCACTTTGTTGTATTAATAAAATAAGAGGGGGAATGTAATCACCTAAAGGTTGTATTTGGATTCTAAGAGTGTCACTTGAGTTACCCTATTCCTATATTAGCCCTAGATCTATCTTATAGCCTTAAAGATACTTTTCCAGTCATTATGCAGACCACAAACCTCTACATTTAGTCAAAACATAGTACCAAAACTATCTTCTCAAATCCTAACCCAATTTTCCTAGCATTCTTCCAAGTGGACATTAACACCACATTTGGGTCACTATAAACATATGGTGCTAGTGTCCCCAACTATGCACTATTGTCCTTAGCCCTAACTCTTCCTGACATATACTTTTTCAAATGTGTGTCCTTCCTCATTTTGGCATAAGCATATTTTCTTATCCACACAAGCTACACATATATATAAATACAAGTCTAATTGACCTTTATTCACTAGATGGAAAATAGATGCAAAAGCACATTCAAACCAAAGACAAGTTGAGAAAAATTAAGGTATTTGATCCATATTATTCCCTACTTCTATATATTACCATCTATAACATACTTAAGCCTAGTTTTTAAAGATTTCAAATCTCAAGCACATTCAAGGCATCCAGGTCCACTCTCATTCTAACATTCACTTGCACTTGCACTTGCATCAAGCATTATGTTTGAAAACTATAATGGGCTTGATCCCTCTTCAGAGTATTGGTATGTAAGCAACTATCTTCATAATGAGGTGTCGAGGATGTCCATCCTATCCTATTAATGAACACATAATTATTGTGTATTCCATACTTTATAGGAAAATTAGGGTTTTCACACTAAATCAAGTTTTTGAGGCACAACATAGAGATCTAGATTTCATATGCATAGGAATATGACCTAAAAATAGAAGTGTAGGTGCTCCTATAAAATGGGAACAATCCTAAAAATGGGAAAATACCACCACTTTGAGGATACTAAAACAACATGGTGTTACTATCCATATGGGGTGCTACTGCCTAGTAAGCAAATAGATTCTAGAATCCTATTGATGATACTTAGAACTATCTATAACCTAGCTTTCAGAACCTAGATCATCTACATAATATGATAACCCATATTTATAGAATATAAATCATAATATAACATATATTTCATTCAAATATATTATTCACTAGATGAGATTACAATATATAGGAGAGTGGTCTCCTTTATAAAAGTAATCAAATTAATCCACATCCCTCATATCTTTTAATCTCTCCCAAGAATATTTCAATTTCCTCTTAGAGATATCTTATGAGAGTTTTATTTACAAATCATATATATTAATGTTTATAATAATTTTCAATCTATTGATGATACTTAGAACTATCTATATCTTTCAAAACCTAGATCTCTCCCCATATTTATAGAATATTCATAATATAACATATATTTCATTCAAATATATTATTCACCAGATGAGATTGCAATATATAGGAGAGTGGTCTCCTTTATATAATCAAATTAATCCACATCCCTCATATCTTTTAATCTCTCCCAAGAATATTTCAATTTCCTCTTAATATTCTCTTCTATGAGATATCTTATGAGAGTTTTATTTACAAATCATATATATTAATGTTATAATCAATTTTCATACTAATATTTCCTAATATTCCTACCCTTAGTGTGAACATGGGGAGAAACACCATCCTTTATCTAAGCAACATACACATGTCTTGACTTTACTTTATGCTACTTCCTTGCACTTTGATTTTGGGAACAAATCAACTAAGAAATGATAACACTACCAACCAATCATGGGAACCTCAACCAAGGTGGGAACATATATCATCCACTTATGAACATAACAACTATGCAAAGGGAACTATATCAACCAAATCTAGGAACATCAACTAAACCAATCAAAAGGTAGTGGGATCACACCTACCAACTAATTTTATCAAGAACATATCTTGTTTTAGTACTTATGGTCTAGATATCCTATACTATCACACTTTTAGGCAATTACATTTGGAAATTATCTCAATTATTACATATGTGAATAGGAATACACTTCTATTTTTATTTCATGCCATTGAAAACAATGTAAAAATTAAAAGAAAAGTGCCACTACTACAAAATGGTACCCCATCATTAGTATATAATGAGAGGTAAAATTTTCCTCCATCCTCCTTTTCCTCCATTATCCAATATAGTTATCTAGTACATAAAGTCTTCATCATTATTTTGAACAATTGATTCTTTATCATTTGAATCATTTGAATAAGTGGTTTTCACTTCCTAATCACTTTCTTCTTCTCTATTTTAAGAAATGATATCCTTCTCTTTTAATTTTTATTAAATGAGATCTTGTGATATTTATCTACAATATTTAACACCATGTCATGGTTTTTTATAGTAATGACAAATAAACATTTTCCTTGAAACTTTGGTCTATCCTTTACATACTATTTTTTTGGCTTAGAAATAAATTTGGTTCTATTTTTAACACACATAACACTTTTGTCTAGATCAATATTGTTATTTTCCTCATCTATCAATGAAAAAATTAGATCTTCTAAGCTAGGATTTACTTTGCTTAGTGTAAAAACCATGTTTGAATAACTAGATGGCATGGTGTTGAGTAAGACATCTTTTGCATCATCATCAAGCATGTTTACTTTTATTCCTGCTAGTAGATTTAAAATGGATCAAAACTTACTTATATGCTGCACCATATTGTCACCTTCTTCCATTTTGAATCCAAATAGCTTCTACTTCATGGTCACTGTTACATTTCCTATTTGTGATCCAAAAAACTTATACAATGTTTTTTAAATAACATTTTAAGTCTTTAATAGGTCTATATGATGTAAGTACACATCAGATAACCCTAGAATAATAGTTTTCATTGATATTTGGTCCTTGTTTTCCCACTTGATAGATTCATTTACATCAATTAGATTTGGTATTTTACCACTCACAATTTCCCATGAGTCTTTGTCAATCAAATACAATTGTGTTCTTACTTGCTAGGTATGAAAATATTTGCCTTCAAATTTTTAAATATAACTTAATTTTTCCATTTTGACCCCCTCACCCCCCACAATCTAGATGTCATGTTCAAGTGAAAAAGTGTCTAGTTACATTTGAGGTAACATTGACAAAAGTTGACTATTTGACAAAAACACTTTTGACTCTGACCTTTGATAAAGAGATAAGACATAATGATAATTGATCAAAATAATATTTTAAAAAGTAATAAATAAAATTTATTTTTTAAATGACTTTAAAACTACTCATAAAAAAAAATTGTTTTTATTCTTGATTTTCATAATGACTAGAATATACTAAAACAACTTGATTTATGATATTTAAACCATTTTGACATAAGACAACAAATATACAACAAAATAATAAAATTTTAAAGAATCCCTAATGACATCACCTTTATCATGACTCAAATTATTAATGATAACATTATTTAATAAGTATTGAACAACTTTATGACTCTCTAACTTTAATAATCAATGTTATAAAATAGAACTGAAATCCACCTAACCAAAGACTTTACTAATAATAATTGAATATAGGAAAAGAGATGACAACACTACCAAGCTTGTATGGAATATGGATTTTCTCAAATATGGTGCATCTTCTTGGAGTCATTTTCTTAAAGTTTGTTTAGAATGTTGATAGCCAAACAATCTATCTATTATTTGTAGCCTCCTAAACTATGCAAAATGAACAGGTCTGGGTGACGGTGAAGAGTATGGGCATAATTATATAGGTCAACAGTGAATAAGAACTAATGAAGATAAATAATATGGATCTAAATAGATTCATATAACCCAATATCCTTCAAATAATGTAAATAGTACACTAGTATTGACTGAATCAATGTAGTAAAAACTTGGTTCATTAAATACATGATCCACATAGGTGTACAAGATGTTTCTAATTAGATTAAGTACACACAAGAAAATAGTATGAGATTGAAAAATAAATAGACAAGTATGCTCTCATGAGAGAATAATGTGAATGATAAATATGTTCATATTAAGGTAAGCACATAATCACTCTAAACTAAACATGGGTTAATTATCGGTGAAGCATGGGTGCTAGCAACAACATCACCATGCAAATGTCATTTCCTCTACCTTACATGTCCATATTTTTATGCTTTTCCACTCCTCAAATCTCACATCTCCTCCATCCATTCCATGTTAAAATATGAAAGTCAAGGAATAATGGTTTTTTTAAAATGATCGATTCACACATATGCTTTAATGTTAGCAAAAAAAAAAATTAAAATATTGAAAACTGTGTCAATATTTCCCACTAGTCTATCATCACAGGCATGCATAATATATTTTGATTTATGTGAATCTGAATTGGCATGGTGTTTGATGTTATTCACCTTTTACATTTTATTTTATTTATATTAAGAATCTATGGTTTATAATTAGCATAATTTTGTTTATACATGATGAACGTAAAATGATATTGCATGTGAAAATTTATATACAACAGCTTGCATTTAATAAAATTTTCCTATCAACTTACCTAAAATCATGGAATCCAATAAGAAAGTAAAAAAATATCTTATATAATTTAATATGATTTTTTTTACAATAGCCATAAAAGTGCCTTCAAATAAGTCTTTTCTTATTAAAAATGACACTCTAATCTATAAATCATGCAATAGGGGAGGGGATGAGGTGTTTCTTGATGCATATATAGGGAAATGTTGGTTAGTAATCCTAATTACGCTATTCAAAATTAAAAACAACACTATTTAGGTGGTACAAATGTCTTTTAATAATATTAGAGCCAAACAATTTTTAAAATTATACTAAGCAATTTGTAAATTAAAAACAAAATGAAATCTTATACCAAAATTATTATTATTTTATTTTTTATGATACATTGAAAAGCTCAATGTACAAATTTTATGAAATATAGTCCCATGTTTATTAAAATGATATTTAAAATTTTTTTTTTTTTTTACTAATCTTTCACATTGTATAGAAATTATTCCATGCAATTTATAAATAATGAAGATATTAAAATCATGCAAAAAAAAATTAGATGCTTTTTAAAATAAAATAAAAATAATCTCAAGTATTATTTTATAAAATATTCTGTATAGATTTGTTCTTGAAGATTTAAAGGTTAATTTTTTATTTAATTTGATGAAGCATCATTTTTAACAAGTGTTTAATGAGATGTTTTTTTCTTTTAGCCAAAGTTTATCATTTAGCTTTTGTCAATACTAATCACGGTGCTATAGAATTACTTTTGTTGTGTTCAATGGAAGTATGAAATTGAATATTTTGGATTTAAGTGGCACATAAGCTTTTCATATAATTTCATTTAATAGATTTTTTTTGTGAATATTTTATGTTTTTTTAATATGGTACCTATATTGTTTCTGAGATGATTAGCTAAACTAATTATTTTTCTAATAAACTACGTAAAAGAAATGATTCAAAAAATCTTATAACATTTGTTCCTCTAAACAATTGAAAAATACTACCATAACCCAACATGCAAGTAAAAAACTATATATATAATTTTATTACTTTAATTATTTAAAGCAGTAGGTTATGTGAGAATAGTGGCTGTAGTTTACTTGCTATAATATCCATAGTATTAAGAGAGTGTCAAATGCAAGTGTTATTTTTAATTCTTATATACATAGGAGTCAAAAAATAGTAACTCAATCAAACAATATGTTTCAAAAGTTTCATTGTTTCTAAGAACTCTTACGTTATTAACCAAGTATTTTATAAATTAGGTGCTAATACTTTGTCTTGAAGCATCTTAGCACATGGATGCTTAGTTGTCATTATTATTAGTTTAGGAATTAAAAGTTATTTTTTGATTAAAATCATTATCGCTGAACACATTATGGAAATTCACATCTTTGCCCCAAAAGAGTAATATATAAAAATTTATAGCGTTAGAAATTATTTATAAATTTTGAGGTTGACCTTAGCTATGAAATGAATTTTTGTTGTTTTTTGTTTATTTCTTGCTATTGCAATTATTAATGACTATAATATAAATTCTCATATTATGAATGTTTATCTTCTGGCCAATCCAAATATTTGATAGATTTGTATATATAATCAACATGTACCTACTAACTATTGTTATTGCTTATTTTCCTCTACTTGTTATTATATCAATTGACAAACACACTTGGCCCATGTGTAGTCTTCACTGAATGTGATATTGTATGTTATCTTTTAATAAATAATAACAAGTTCCAAGTGATTTGTCTATTGCAGATACTATATTTACCTTGTCAATTTACGTATTTGAAAAGGTACTTGCATTTATTTTTAAAATTATTTGGAACAAGTACATTTGAAAAAAATCAAATTTTATAGACTATTTTGTAGGAAATTTACTTATTGTGAAAGATAAAATGAAATTTAGATTCTTTTGTGATTGCCTTTATTATTTACTTGTTTAAAAAAGTACTTGCATTTTTATTTAATTTGAAAGTGTTTAGAACAATTAAATTCACCTATTTTCTGAGGTACTAGAGTTTTTTTATTTTCATTTTAGCTATTTGGATTCATTGAATTAGAGAAAATGATTTATTCCTACATAAAAAGATTTATATAGAATTTCAACTAATTGTAGAGTAAGATTCAATTTATCTTCAACTATTATTGGATTAAAATATTGATATTTGGCCAATGAAAATGCCATTTTTGTCATTGTTAATGCAATTGCACTTTTATGCAATAGGGAAACCATGAAAACTAAAAAAGGGAATCCTAAATCTAGATCAAACAAAATGTTAATAGATGTTGAAACATATGAAAAAAATCGAAGACATTATTTTCAAACATTGATGATGCCCTAAAAAATAGCCACTTTTTTTGAATTCATTCATTTAAATTATGGCCTTTATGTAGCATCACCATTTGCTAATAGTTGTGGAAAAAATCTATTCAATGCAATAAGCTTACTAACAAAAATTAATTTGATGTCCAATCTCTTAGATGCTATAAGGCACAAACATTTTACAATGTGGTTTTCACAATGGATAGATATGCAATGCATTGCTTGTAATTATGCCAACTATAATTATTGAAAGTGAAAATAGAAGAGTCTCAAATTAGAAAATATATATCAATATGATTGGAATGCCATATGCAAAAGGTAACATAGAGGGTGAGCATTTATTCTTGTTATGGATTTTAAATATTTTTCAAATTGAAATTCAAAATTGGTTAGTAAGAAGCAGAATAATCATTAACATATACATAAATTTATTACAATCAAAATAAATATACAACATAATTTCATTTGAAATGGACACAATGCATATTCATTATGAACCTTTATGAAAAACACATCAGGGATCAATTTCAATAAATTTATCTGATACACCTATACATATAGTAGATGATGAAATGTGCTTACAAAATTTAAATGCAATAAACAAATCTAATTACATGTCTCCTAAAATAAGTGCAGAAGAAAATGGCATCATGATCCTATCACCATGTACAAAAGAAAAAATGATTTAAAAAAAGAGAGAAAGAAATACCTGAAAAAAAAGGAAAAATATTGCATTTGTTTAAAAAACAAATTTATGAACAGAAAACAATGACAAACATTGTAGAATAAAACAATGACATAATTGCTGAAATAGACAGTGATAAAGTTCCAACACTTATAAGAATAGTAAAAATAAAACATGTGATTGAAAAACATTTACCATTAAAATGTGATACAAAGAAACATATATCATTGCATTGATTTAAAAAAATACGTAAAATAATAATAATAAACATGCAATGCAAATAGAAAATGAAAAGATAGAAAAAGAAATTGAAATATACTCATGAGATATTAAAGATATGCCTACTATTATTGTTTACTTTTTGAATATTTACACTTTAAAAAAGACATAATAAACATTATCAAGAATATCATGAAAATTTGGTCTTCAATTACTATTGATTTTGAATTTAAAAAAAAGAACATAGCACAACTATGCAAACAATGCAAAAAATCAATCAAAAATGAAAAGATGCCTATGTTTACTTTTCCTTTTTGAATAAGAAGAAACAAAATAATAGAGGCAGTTTGGAAACTAATATAACTAGAAGAAAGATTAGTTTCTATGTGCATGGATTTTGAACAAATAAGACAAC
This sequence comes from Torreya grandis, assembly GCA_037957365.1. Lineage (NCBI taxonomy): Eukaryota > Viridiplantae > Streptophyta > Pinopsida > Cupressales > Taxaceae > Torreya > Torreya grandis. The sequence goes on along the minus strand of JARHVA010003677.1, from coordinate 338,645 downwards.
TTGGATATAAAAGAGCACAAATACTATTTCTTGGAATAATTATAAATGCTCATGTTGATTTTGTCCGTATTCAAAAGGCATTACCTCAAAAATGTATAAATGAAGTTCAAATAATTGTAGTTAAAGTAAAGTGTAAATTGAAATACAAAAATGCATATGTAATAGGGAACATTAGGCCAATATGTGTCATGAATGCATTGGTTGAACTATGAAAAATGTCATTGTACATGCAAGAAAGAGTTGCAATTGAAAAAGATTGATATGCCACACTTGAAAAAAAAATTAGGTAATTAACAAAGGACTTGAAAATGTAGAAGACATTGAAAATAATTTAATTGAAGATGACACAAAGCCAATCACAGAATCAGTTATACATGGATTTAAAACTGCACACTCAATAAAAGATTTATAGATAAAAATTATTAAAATTTTACCATCTGAAGGCTTAAAACCATTAGGTATTTTCAAAGATAATTTTTTAGAAGAAATAAACTTCCCAACTTTGTAGTATGGTTGTAACTAACCTGATGATATTACAAAAGCATTCTCATACCATAAAATAAAAAAATGGGAACTTTTACATGAAAACAATGATATTATAACTCATATTACAAACTTTTATTTCAAAGCAATTAAAATTATCATACAATAATTTTGTAGCTGCACATGGATATACATATGGAAAGGTGAATTTAAATGGGAAAAAATTATGCAAAAGATATTAAGAGAAAATCAAACATAGAGAAAATGTTAAAATCTCAATAGTTTTTGAATCTCTAAATATTGCTTGACTATTTGGGAAATACAAAGATTTTTTTTTACAATGATAAGACAATTAAGACCGCCTATTTTTTTTATTACTTTAAAAAGTGGTAAATAATTTTGGAGGTCCTTATGCAAAGCATTTGGAAATATAAACAAAAGAATATGATTTGATGCAAGAATAAGAAGAAACCTAGTAATTTGCAGTCATTATTTCTATCATAGGGTAAATGCATTCAAGAAAATGATGATGCAAAATAAGTAATTGTTTGGCCAAATTATAGACTCATTCTTTGTCATAATTATCAAAAATAGAGGAAATGAACATGTTCATTTCATGCTTTGGATACGTGATGCCCCATATATGGCCATTGTGAAAATGTTGAGATTGAAAAATTTGTTGACAAGTATGTGTCTTGCAATTTGCTACTGCTTGATGATAATTTAAAAAAAATGAAAACACATCATCATACACACACTTGTAAAAAATAAAATAAATCATACTATAGATTCAATTTTTTGTTAACCTCTAATGAATAGGATAATTATACTATAACCTTTATAAAACAATGATAACAAAACTAAAAATTATACTAGAGCTTTTTAAAACTAACTTCAAAATATAAAATATGATAGAAGAATAATATTTGAAATGTTTTTAACAAATGAGAATTTGACTAAGGAGAGATATTTGACATTATTATGAATCACTAATTGTCCATCCTATTATAATGTTAAAAAGAGAACCAGTGGACATGTGGACAAATGATTTTTTAATTCTTGTTCTTGACCTTTGGTATGTAAACACAGATACACAATATATTCTTGATGTATATTCTGCAACAACATATTGCACATCATACATGACTAAGCTAGATTGAACATTAACAAGTGTTTTTTGTAAATTATGTGATGAACTATCAAAACAAATGAAAACAAAGTCAAATTCATACAAAATTTTGGTAACACTCTCCTTAATTTTTAACAAATGTCTAGTCATCAAGTTGTAAACATTGTCCTATCTTTACCACTGCATTATGCTTCAAGAAAAATAACCTTTATAAACACTGCCATTTTCAAATAGAACATGTATTTTAAAAATCCCAAAAATATTAGTATAAGAACATGATGATTTTAAAAACATAATGCATGCTTTTGTCACTGACATTAAACCATATATGCCTAGTAAAATACATAACATACTATATGGGAACATCTAAAAATATGAAAAAATGAAAAAAAAAACCACAAATAATATGCTATGTCAGATACAATGAACATATTGATTATAAAAATTATTATAGAGAAAAATGATGTTATTTATACCATATCGAGAACTTGAAGAGTCATTGAAATAAAATTTTGAAACATGGTCGTTGGCTTATACTATGCATAAAGAAAACATAGAAAATATTGAACGTAATTTCAATGTACAATTACAACTAATGTGGGGGAACATTGACATTACCATTGCAGATGTCCAAGTAAAATAGAATATAATATTTGAAAAAGACAATGAAAATGAACTTGAATTTTTTTTATGACAATTGAAAAATATGATATCAATGCTGACATAAAACATATCAAAAATAAAACAACAATATATACTAAAAGAAGAAACATGTTTGAAATAAGCAAATAGTCATTCCTCATAAGCAAAGAAGACTATTTTAATTCACAAAAATAGTTGAATCATCAACAACAACATATTGTAAAAGATATCATAATGAATAAAATATTACCTCTAAATGAGCCATTATATTTATTCTCAATAGGTGGAGTAGGAACAAGAAAAATGTGTATAACAAAAGTAATATACCAAGCAATATGTCACTTTTACAATAAATAGCTTGATAGTGATCTTTTTAAATAAAAATTATTATTTTTGCATTCACTGGTAAAGATGCATACAATGCAAAAGATGCAACTGCCCACTTTGTTTTCTAATTGCCCCAAAGAATGTCTACAATGCTCCCATTAGATTCAAATACTTAGGATACAATGACTAAAATATATGAACAACTGTGCATAATGCTTATTGATGAAGTATCTATAATAGGAACCCATATGATTTATAACATAGACAAGAGGCTTCGTCAAATTATGCATACACTTACAATTCATTTTTGAAATATAAACTTAATTTTTTGTGGTGACTTCTACCAAATGCAACCTATCCAAGACAATTGGATATTTAAAAATCCAAAAGTACATGGTGAAATAATACCATATTCATTTTGGAAAAATAATGTCAAATGCTTTGAACTAGAAGAAGTTATGAGACAACGAGATGGAAAATTTGTTTCAATCTTAAATCGTATAAGAACATGCAGGTAAATAGAAAACAACATTGAATACTTAAATGACCATTGGTATATACCTTCTCCACTTGATCCAACATTTCCATATTTTTTTCATAGAAACAAAGATCAACTTCACAATGAGAAAATGCTTACTATTTTTCAAGGAGAAATGTATATGCTAAATGCAATCGACCATATCCAACCAAATGAAATTGACAAATAATGTGTAGACAGTAAAAAACCCATATTGCCAAATAAAATAATCCTTAAAAAGAAAATTCTAGTAGAACTAATTGGTGGAAATTATAATATAACTAAAATGGCTTAATCAATGGTGTAGATGGTATTTTCAAATATTACACAAATGATATTAGTAATATTCTATGGGTAGAATTCTATGGTTTAAATGTTGGAAAATTTCAAAGATAAAAAATGAAACACTTGTACACTGAACACATTAACAAACAATGGACTCTTTTAATAAGAATTGTAAAAAAAAGCATAAATACAAAAATAGTTATGCAAGAATAATTTCCTATTCAAATAACATGTGCGAGAATAATTTATAGATCACAAGGATTAACAATGAATGCTTTAGCTTTTTACCCTCATCAAGTGAACTAATATGGCCTCATTTACATTTCACTATCTCAAGTCAAAAGCATGGAACATTTTTACCTTATAAATCAACTAGAAAATAAAAAAAAATTAATTATCTGATGAAGTACAAGGTGAAATGCAAAGACTTCAACAATTTGAACAATGGAAATTCTTATGTGAATTTAGATACAAACTCTCAAAATATTTCACTATATGTTCTTTGAACACAAGTAGCTTTCAAGTGTACTTAGAAACATAACACATGATAATAAACTCATTGATGTGTATGTATTATGCTTACAAGAAACTCAAACAAATACAATGTGAAATAAAACAATGTTAATAGACAAATTTGACTGCTTCACTACAATGAATATTTATGGTTTCCTGAAATGCTATAAAAAATAAATTTCCAAGCAAACCATTGAAACATTTAATACAAAAAATATAGAAACAATTACAATTGACATTAGTTATTCAAACATATACATCCACATATCAAATATCTACTTAGTACCAAAAGATCCCCTTAAAGACCTATTAACATTGATAGAAAACATTAATTCAATTATAAATGATAATACAAATATCATTTTAATTGGTGACTCCAATATTGACATGATGCAAAATAAAATTTCCCAATGCCAACTATGCCAATGTATGGAAAACCATAATTTGTTTCTTATAGCAAATATGCCAACTAAAAATGCAGGAATAGTCACAGACCATTGTTGGACAAATATTAACCTAAGAAAAATAGATTCCTTCCATGCATATTGGATTGACCACAATGCAATTTTACTTGCCTTTTATATTAAAAAATAAGAAAATAATTATATGATTCTATTTTACAAATCAAATTTCAAATATGACAAATGCAAAATCAAACATATATCAAAGTAAAAGGTATGTAATACATTTTTTTGCAAAGTCAATTGATATTTTTATTTTGATTATTTTAATTTTTGAAATTGAAATATAAAACGACATTACAGGAAAGAAAATAAGTTTATTGATAATTATTTTTATTGGACATTCAACTCAACAAAAATGGTGCAAAAGATTGAAATGGAACATATAGAAATATAATCACAAGAACAAGTCAAAAGGTATGTAGTTACAAATTTTCCATTTGTTAAATTCTACTATTATTTATAAAATGACATTAACTATTAAAAAAAATGCAGACCGATAAAATCAAGCCATATGGAAATTACAATTAATGATATCAATAACAACAAATGTAGAGAAATCTTTGAAGGTGATGTCCTTGTGACATATAGAAAAATACTTGACAAATAAAAAACCAGAGAACTTTTGCGAGTTGATTTAAAAGATAATAAAGGATAGATGATAATAAAACTGAATATAACAAACTCATTAATCTGAATCTATGAAAAAAAACTCTTACTACATAAATGAATATGTATTACAAAATTTTCTATAGATCTAAAAAGTGATTATGATCATTGTGACTGTGACTTTATATTAGTAGAAAATGACATTACTACAATAAAATTGATAGACCGAGTTTGTCCAAAGTATATGTTCATCTCGAATTCAATAATTCAACAACTTCTGGCCACCATGGATTACTATACAAATCATACTATAGCAACTCTTTGTACATCTGCAATGAAAGTTGGCAATCAGTTTATCATGTAAATAACAGATGGAAACTTGAGGACTAAAAAAGCTAAAGTAAATTTAATTAAATTTATTATAATCATGTTATGCCAAGTAAATTTATTACAAGTTAATATCAAATGACTAATTCTCTATTTCTATTGACAATTTTTAGGTCTACCTCTTCCACACACTGGCAACTAAATACAATGAAATAAAAAACAAGATATGAAGAAAGGAACCTGTAATTTTCCTTTTCAAGAACCTCATAAAATGAGTTGATGTAAAAGATATACACTTACATAGTACCCAATCAACATTAATCACCTGTGTACATGCTAAAATATCACTACAATTCTTGCAAATGTTAGTAGATACAATTATTGAGGTAAATGGAAAATATGAATTTGTCTAGTTTGTTATTCCACTTCAAAGGAAAACTAACATAACATTTTGTCCTTTTTGGTTTCAAAAAAAGATACATGGTACTTTGACATTTGCCAAAGCATATTCTATCCCCTTTGAGCCCATATGCAAAAGCTACAATCTTGTAATATAATGCTTTAGGCCTGACCATGCAACAACAACATATTGCAACAAATGCACAAGTGAATGCGAATATTTCTATTCCCACTGGCTTTTCTACAATATAAATATTACCAACAATAGAAACATCCAATAAATTTCTAGAGATGATGTCATTAACCAATTGTTGCCTTCAATTATAAATATGACACATGTTAAATACATGGCTAAAAAAGAAGCATAGTTGAGATTCTATCAAGATTTACAATGCGAGGTGGTTCCACAATGGACAAGAAAAATGTCATTAAGCATATCACTATATCAACTGAAGCATAAGGTACACAAATTATTTAGAACACAACATTTTTGAAATAGAAAAAATTAATTATAGAAAATTTGCACATTTGAATAAATTTATATTTTAACCTCTCGAAATAGAGATACTAAAAAAAAAAACTACAATAAGCCACTTGCTTTCACAGGCTAACAACCATGCATCATCAAGCCACACCATGCCCCCCATCTTTATAATAACAGGTATGTGTAACTCTATATGCTGATACAATAAATAAAAATAAATGATTCTAGCATTAGAAAAATCCTAATAGTTTTATCTATTGACAAAAAATGGCATTTAAAAAAACTTATTATCATAATTTATTGATGAGACTATCACATGGTATAGTGGAAAATTATTGCATAGTTTTTAGTGACTATTAACTATTACTATGTTTTTCAGGGTCCACCATGGAAATTTTGAGGGTGACAATGCAATAAGTAGTTGACATATGCAACAAGATCAAAATGCAAATAGAGATAAAAAGAAATTAGTATAGTTGAGAAACCAATACAAAAGCTAAAACAAAAAGACAAATATATATAGGAAACTATATTTAATTAAAATTACCTTGCTTGTAACTTATAACTTAATTTTAAGTAATTTTGAATATTTCCACAAATATTTGCATGATTAAAAACCAATAAAATGTACATTGTCAATATTATAAAGCAAAAAAAATGACCTCCTAAATTGTGGAATTACTTTTTTATAATAAAATCTCAAAATTAGAAATCTTTCACTAAAATATGTCAATACATGTATAGAGATTACAAAAATTAGCCATTTAACAATAAAAAACACAAGTTTTATTTTGTAGAGTATATAACAAAGAAAATAAAAAAGTGCATACTTTGTCATAGATAGAATCAATAGACTATCTGAAAAATGCATTCAATATGGCTATTGAATACTATGTGACTTGAATCAACAACCCTACTGTGGACAAGTACCAGGTTGTAATATACTTTCTTTCTTCACTTTCAATTTGCTCTTCAAATATAAATTTTGGTTATGCTCATTCAGAAAATTCAATTTAAACAATTACTTGTTAAATATACAAAATGATAGCTAATGTGTTTACCATAACATGTAGAGTGAACGTGTTGAAACATTTTCCACCTAAGACAAAGGAACAAATAGTTTACAAGAGTCTCATATGTAATGAAGTTCTACATATACATTTTAATCTATCAAGTGTTTTTAAAAAAAATTGTACATGATATAGTTTTTGGAAAATGTGTGTATGTAATTAACTTGTTCACCTCTCTCAATAATTCATGTTTCATGTGTATAATCTATCTAAATTATATTTTATTTTTATTTTGTATCCCTTATGGAACCTATGATATTTATATGGATAGCCTACATTTGGAGGTGGAAGTAGTGTAACAACACCATCAACTACAAAAAAGATGCTAGGTATTTGAAATCACTATGATCATTTATTTTTTGATGTATCATATGCAATTGTCTTCAACATATACTTTACAAGAAGTAAAAATCTAACAATATTTGATGTAGAAAGCCTTGTTTACTTTATTTATTATTTATGCAATGGAACTTCTTAACAACTAGACTCAATAGAAGTTGCTTTAGAATGGAGAGAAAGGTCTTGGTAACAAAGATATATACAACACTAGCTTGAGGAAATCTCTACTATCTTTAAAGCATTTATAAACTATGTTGAAAACCTATATGGCACTCCATAGCCTATACATTATGAAATTTGGGTAAGAAGGTTAAGAAGAGAAATGAAGACAATAATAATTAAAAATCAATTGATTAAAGTGCAACCTATATTAGGAGTTATGATGTGAAAGAATCATCAAGGACATTTGTAACATCCTTAACATGGAACATTACCAACTCTGAATTGATTTATAATTACCTTAGTGTGTTAAATATTTGAGCCTAATTTTAGAGTTAATTTTATTGCATATATTCTACTTGTGAAATCATTTGCTTTTAGATTCAATGATTTGAAGTTCTAACATTGTAGAATATCACATTGTTTGATCATATGAGCCACCTTGTGATGTATCATTATTTTTTTTGCCAAGTATTCAAAATCACTATGACCATTTATCTTTTGATGTTTCATCTTTAGTTCTCTTGAACATATGCTTTGAAAAAATGAAAACTTTATCTAGTATCTAAGGCAAAAAGCCTTAGAATAAGATATATGTTATTGTTTGTCATTATTTTAATTTTCTTTTATTTCATTGCTTTCTTGTGGAAAGTGTCTTACTAGAAATTGCTTCTATGAATCTGTAGATGATGGAGACTTCTGTGTCAAGGGATGTAAGCATTCTAGTTACATGGATTCAAGCCTTATTTTTCTCTTGCACCTTGTATAATTTTTTTTATCATCCTTGCAAAAGACCACATGGCTATATTATGAAATTACACAAATAGACAAAGCCCAAAAAAAATTGTGTACTTTTTGGGGATGAAGGAATTATGGATTTAATGTCAACCTCAAAAAAGCTTGTAAAATTTAAGCTACAGTATTTGAAGGTGACTGAGAATTCTCTTACTGCCATTGGACATTATTTTAAGGGTAAAGAATTCTGTAAGCTTGTGAACTCTTTTAGAATAATTTATAGGTTTTGTGTCTATTAGTTACCATGAAACTTAATCAATGCTGCTAAGAATTTATTCTTAACAAAAGATTAATTAGATGATAGTATAATAGACCATGATATTGGTAAAGTGGGATAGATTGCTATGATGATAATTTAGGTACAACCCCATGGGAATTTATCTTCAACTAATTAATAGAATGGGTCATTAAGAAGGGATTCACTGAGATGAATCTAAAGGAATGTAAATTTAGGTGCATTATCTCAGTCTTTATTCTCTAATCTAATGTTTATAGCTTATCATTTCTCAACAGCTCAACTGCTAAAAGAGAAGAATTCTACACTCCAAACTAAAGGAAATTTAAAATAGATTCTATTGCATCTTCTCAATAGAATTTATCAATAGCTCAAATGCTAAAAGAGAAGAATTCTACACTCCAAACTAATGGAAATTTAAGACAAATCATATATTGAAAAAATGTGATTTCCCTGAACAATGTATCAAAACAAATATAAAAGAAATAGGAATTAATTAGAATAGAACCTATTTTTCTATCTTGAAATCATTTATAGACTATGTTGAAAACATATACCTTATATGTGCATGCATTTAATTTTGGAACTAAATAATTGAGGAAAATGGATTTTGAAGAGTTTTGTGTTCCTTCTATACGTGTTCATCAGCTTGAAGAGTTAGATCATTAGGAGTATCCTACTCGTTATGCATATGAACTATAATAATAGAAGGGAAACTAAAAAATTGTCATTGAATAATTAGCCTCTACAATTCTTGTGTCATTTGTATATATTTTTTTTTGTACCATCACTTTTAGATATCTTTATGTCTTAAATTTGTTTTCATTTTTTAGGAACTTGGGCTAGGACTAGTTATTATAGTATATATTGTGCTTCATTATTATATAAATGGTGTGTCTACAAGATCATTGACAAGGCATTGGGTCCTCTCATGGTCAATTCAAGTATTTTGGAATAGACTCCAAGCTTCCCCACCAATAATATCCAATTTTGGATGGTCTTATGGAGAAGACAATCCCTTTGGCTCCTCCCTCACCATGTTGTCAAAATGCATCCCAAAAAACATCTTATGTGATTAATTTTATGTATTTTGTCATCTTTTCCATGCCTACTTTTAGGGAAATCAACAACTAAAAGAAATTTTGAGGCAATTTTAAAGACCCTTTAGAGAGAGGTTGGAGAAAGAGACCTGTATATATGACTAAAGTGTGAGAGTAATCTCAATATTATGTAATAGACTAAATTCCTCCTAAATAATTTTCTAAATATTATTTGTAATTGACTTAAAATACTAAAATACTATCCCTAATGTAAAAATAGAACAAGGGATTGATTTTCTTAGACAAACATTATACTTGTTAGATCTAATTATAAAATTTTGTCAAAATAGGTTCAATGTTAACAATGTTGTTTTGTGCATGTTATATGCATTTTTGCATAATTATGCATTTATCAAACTCAGATTTTGATCTATATCTTCCACTAGAAACCTCTGTTTATTCCTAAAATATAAAGTAATGGCATATAAATTTTGAAAATGGTTTTTTTTCATGTCTTTTGCTCTTCAAGAATCTTTCATGCTTCATTGTACTGGTTTTTACTGCTTATGTTAACTTTCTAGTGAAATTAATATATTAATAAATTGTACCTAGGAGATTATTTAATTGTAGTTTGTTATATCATGGATGGTTTTATTGCATTGCTACTTTAGATAGTTCCTTTTTAGTGCACTATAAATTTTACAATGTGAATGTTTTATGTCAAAATTCAATTTTAATGGCACTTAATAAATGATGTCGCAATTAAGAGTTTTTTCTTTGACTTTGCTTCAATGATATTTTTTAACCTGCTTATAGATCCTATTGATCATAGTGGAATTATATGCTAAATGTCACCTATTGTCATTATGATTTTTAACAATAGAGTTCAAGTTCAAGACAGAAACAAACCTATTTGATTTGGAAAAAGCTAAGACAATTATTTTTGCACTAAGGGCTTGTTAAATTATTGTAGCAATTTTAATTATTTGAATATAATATTTTATTTACTTTTGGTACTTTTGATGTCACTTCAAAACTTAGGCTTATAAGCCATTTCATTTAAGAAATGAAAATAGGACAGAAGCATGATTGGGGAAAAAATTAGGTATACAAAGATTGAAGAATATCTTACTTATATAAATGTGGATGGGGTGAAGTGTATTTTCACAGATAGTAAGAATTTATTTATATTTAGGAAAGATGTGTGTTTTTTTATACTTTTTGTATGAGTAGTTTAATTCTCTATTATACAAAAAGTATTGAATTTGGAAACACATGCAATGGCAAATAACTTTGGTAGCAAGGTTAATATCTTCCACCCTTAAAAATATTGATATTTTATCTCATACATAGATATGCATATGATAAACACATTAGTAAATTTTAATTCAACAATGAAAAATTCTTTATTGTCTGTTAGATAGTACATACTGATGTGACTACTTATTTTGGACTAAGAACGTTACCAAACCTGAGGATTTTTGAAGATGGAAAAAATGCACAACCTAATAAGATTTTTGAAGAGATTGTAAAAACATTTTTAAGGATTTTTTCAAGGCTATCAAGGTCATCCTTGATAATTGATGGTGAAACAACATCAATAGTTTCCTAGTCAACATTTTCAAGTTTAAGTTTAAGAAGCTATGGTTCTAGAAGTAGTTTAAGATTTAAAACCCCTATGGATTGTTCTAAATAAATATTATTACAAGATCCATATGGAATTTTCTCTAAATCTATCCTAAGAGATATTGGCTTGTACAAACATTTTCAACATTTCACTATAAGTTCATTCAACTTGAATCAGATTCTAGGCTTTACTTCTTTGTGGAGAAGATTTAGGTATGATATTCTATTTATGGCATTATAGATTTTTTTAATGCTCTTACATTAATTGTAAAATTGCACAATTTATTTTTCTTTTAAACAAATTAAGAAAAAATATTGATATTAATGAAGCATTGATAGATCTTAAAACCCTAATAACAAGGTCATCATTCCCATAAGACCATTTTGAGCTTTGTTCTGATAAATAACATTGTGCTTTTTAGTATTTTTGTGAACAAGCTAAATTCCATAAATTTAAATGGATTAAAACATCAGTAAAAGATGGCCTTCTAGATCAACATATATAATTCCAACATGATGTCTGTATGGTGTTGACATATCCACTGATCTACACGTATAGTTTTTCTTTATTTCTTTCTAAACTAAATTGTTCTAGTAGGTACCACTATTTTTGGATGTTGCTTTCCAAACATATATATGTTTTAGGATACATGTATCTACCATTAATGCATTTTCATATTAGATAATTTTAGGCCTTCTTTGAACATGGAATACTGAGCACACCTAAAAAGGTTATTGCTTTGATGCACAAGGTAAGATGCACCCTTACATGCTATGTGACTATTATTTTATGTGGAAATACTGATGAAGAATAAAAAGATGAATGGATTTCTTAGCATTTATTGTTTCCATTTCTTGGTAGTCACTTATCTTTGTGACAAATATGGTGGAAGCCTTACAAGTAGCCTACAATGTGAGAGGGCACTTTATGAGTGTGTTGCCTATTGAGCATTTCATAATTAAGCCACTATTTCACTCATAAGATGTAAGATTCTTTCTATACTTAATTTCATTAAAAGAAAGAGGTTTCAAATTTTATGATTTCATCATGTGACCCATTCTTCTATATTGGTCAAATTTCAAGCCCATTGGAAAAAAGGAAAAATATAATAATGAGGCTAGAATATAGAGTGCTTTTGCTCTATGGTGGTATAAACCAATGGTTACCTTTGTATTATATTATGGAATCCACTATTCTCCTACTATAATTATTATTTTTTCACCTCAAATAGAGTAGGGGTGGTATTTTACAAATAGTAAAATCTTATTACTTTATATACCCTTAGAGGGAATGGCCATACCTAGCTTTGAGTAAATGTATTTATTCAAGGTTTCCTTATAATATGCTTTAAACTTGAATATTTCAAACAGACTATGGGTAATTTGAAAAAAAAGAGTCCTCTATTTGGGAAACATCCTATAGTATGAAATCTCCAATAACTAAAAAATTGATTTCATCAAACAATGCTTACGAATATAACCTCAAAGAGATCTCAAAAGTTTTTACTCATATATCTGAATCTTTACTTTTGTGGATTGATATATGCATGTATATATAGCTGATGAGGTTCCTTCTATAGTTTTACAGAGAGCTAGAAAGTGCAAGGCCATAATGTGCTTCAAACTTGTCAATCTGGGTGCAAAATCTAGTTATACTAATGAATATCTTTATTCTATACTTGCAATGAATTATGGAGTGCCCCAAAAGCCTGGAAAAATATAGTCTACATATTAGCTATAAAATATTTGAAAAAAATGTTTATGGTAGGTGCTTCAATATATTTTTTCAATCCTGTTATACAAACAACCCTCACAATTTGATAGTATAGGTTAATTATCATCTTCTCAGCTAAGGCTTGGAATTATGTTAAAAATTGTAAAAGGCTTTATCAGATGGAATCAAGCATTACCCTCATGTACAGTGTATCTTAGGAGATTGGGGAACTTTTTATGGTCTTTCAAATTTCATGTTATGAAATAATTAAAATTCAATGAAATTGAGAAGGTTTTTTTTAACCTTAAATTTGAGCAACTTGAAGAAAAGCTATGTTACTTGTAATTTGATATCTTGCATAAGTCTTATTTTTTGTATATTAGTTCACTCAAATATACAAATGTTTCATTATACAAGTGTTTGTGACTAAATATTAAAAACCAAAATAAGCAATTGAATTCTAACACTATTTTAATCCACTACAATTGTTGGAGGATTTATTTAATTTCATCATTTGAACCACATCAAATAACAAAACTTCCTACCTCAAGGTAGATACTATTATAAAATGGTCAAGTACGAAGCTGTGCCCATGAAAATATGTTCCCATCACTGTCCCCATACTACGTTCCTATTCAATTATAGATCCAAGGATTTTGGGGTACTTCTAAGTGGCTTCTTTTTTGCATGTTTCCCATTCCCCACAATTGAGAGACACAAGGTTTGGGGATATTAATCACCTTGTTCATGTTTGAATTCAAATTTAAAGAGGATAAGTCTTGAAAAAAAATCATGTCAAAGATGTTAGAGAAAATTCAACATTAAATTTAATACAATATAAAATGTATAATTATAAACATGCAAATTTTTAAAAATGCATTATTATAATAAGGTTTAAGTAGTGTTCTTATTGATTTCAGTCTTTCAAATCTACCACCAATAGTGTTGAATCTCTTAACAATAAAGTATAGCCTATCATCAAACTATTTTTCTTTTTATTATTATCATGCCTATATAGCTATATTAGACCCAATATCAATGTATTAGAGAAGTTAAATAATAATTTGTTTGTTTTGGATCATGAAGAATGCTCTGTACATAAAATCAATTCCCTTTGGTCTATGCCTTGTGTTTATAAGTGCATGGTTTATCAATGGTAGACATTTTAAAGAGATTAGATAGAAACCAAATGATCATGCTTTCCTTTTTTTGGTGGGAAGGGAAAGTACCATAGTTTACCATCAAATCTAATATACATTTTGTTTCTAAGTGACAATTCACAGCTAGTAATATTGTTTGTCTTCTAAACAGAGACGCTTCTCTGAGAAGCTTGTAAAAGTTCAGAAAGATGCCTCAAATGTAAATCAATAGGTAGGATCCATTTAAGTTCCATTGGTTCAATTTTCAAGGGTTCTTATGAGTCTATATACCATATGGTTATCATTTACCATGTACTAAGTAGAAATGTTTGGAAATATGTGGCTTCTCTTTAGGATATTAATAAGCATTTGCAATCCTAATTTGTAGAAGTACAATAGAAAAATTGAAAGTGATGCTACATATGATACAAACACTATATCTAGAGTCCATAAAGAAAAATATGCTATGATGCAAACTCTTAATACTCTAAAAGGCCACTCTGCCTCTGTTCAGGAGAAAATAGTTAATGCTAGAGTAGGTTTCTTGTATTTTTCATCTTGGTAAAGCATTTTATATTCAATCTAATCTCTGGGAGTTTTGATACCATTTTCATTCTTCTACCCTAAAAAAAGGCAAATACTCTATCTGTAATGCAGCTATTGTGATATATACTTTTAAACCCCATATTTAAGACCAACATAACTTTTTTGATTGAAAAGTGTACTTAGACCAGCATAAATTTGATTATAGTGGAAATTTATTTTTAGTAGATATAAACTGGTGGTAGGTTCCATGTTATATCTTATTTTTCTATGTCTTTCATTCTTGGTAAACTTAAGTACTACACATCTAACAAAAATCCATTTGATCAGGTCTAGAGCTAGGAATAAACATGATTAAACTAGTGATTTTAATATTTTTTCCATGCTAGTTTTGTTTTGAATGTCTTTGGCATTGATATTTTTCCATTTAATTCACCTTTCCATATGTATATCCAAGCACAAGATGAGACCTATTATATAATAATTTTAATATATTTGAAGAAGATGTTAGTTATGTAAGTTGAAATGTCATTCTCTTCAACTGAAAAAGTTTCCACTTCACTATTTTTTGGTATGCAATTTTCTATGTCATATCATCAAGATGAATAAAACCATAGTACAAAGCCAGAAAGCTCATTTCCTTAAAGAATTTATCTTCAAATATACATAATGGATTGAATCCTTTAAATGGATAAATTTCAATAATCTCATCTTGAACATAATGAATCAATTATGCTTCAGCAAAGGCATGCATTATAGAGTCAATAATTAGTTTTGATTCATTTTCATGTGTGTCAGATTCACTATCTTCAATAAGCACAATGTTGGCTAGTGCTTTTTAAAAAAAACATCAACTCTATTTTTCCAAAGTTTATCAATTGTAAAATTTTATTTCATTTATAACAAATATTGACAAAGTTTTGATAATGCAATCATGACACATGGAGGTCTTACATTTCCTTCTAAATATGTACCTTTCTATTCCAATTTGCACTTTATATTGATTGCTATTGTTTCAGTCTCATTTAATTATCTAGGTAATGTTTTTTGGATTCGATCAAAGTCTATTATAATACTTTAATTATTTCGGTGAGGCCATATTGTGAGAATTTATAGCTGAGTTCACTTACTTGTGCAAAGAGAATTCTCAAAGAAATCAACCTCTCCTCTAAAATTTTTAAATTTTACACAATAGTTATTTTTTGTTTCTTCTAATATTAAAAGGAGTATCAAACATTGGAACTTCTTCATTGTCAAGAGATATTTTTCATTGTTTGCATATTGTTTCACCTAGTGCAAGTGTTTTTAATATTTTATTATTAAAAATAAAATGTTTTGTTTTTACAATAACATTGTCAACTACAATAATATCCATCTTAGAGTGTAGCCATTCACAAAATACATAAGCATGAATGGATGTGTCTTTGATCAATCTTATATAGTTATTTATACTTTCGATATAATTTCAATCACGTTGTATACATGTAATGTATCCAATTTTATGGAAACATATCATTTTTTTATAGAGCGAAATGATTTTTAGTATTTGTTTGTGCCATTATATTTTCTATCTTTTTCATTATATGGTTTTGGTGCATGGTTTTTGTTTTTTACCTATGTATGTTTTGTTTTAAAGAGTGTAATGAAATATAATGGTTATTTTAAGGCTGAAATGTATGTGTAGTATAAGTGTAATTTTAAATTATTTGGTAAAAATTTATTCAAAGATTTAATGCATTCAAATAATCAAAGAGCCAAAACACACAAACAATATCATAATTTTTCATATTAATTATTCACTCAAGATATTAAAACTTTATAGGAAATTTATTTCTATAATCATGAAGTTCATATCTCCATCAATATCTCTTCAAATCCATATGAATATTCACAAACCTATTTACATAGTATTATTGAAATTCTCAACAATAAAACTAACCATAGAAAACTATTTACGTGACTACATATTTAACTCACCAAATAAGCTTAACTACTTACAACTAAATATCTTATTATGAATAATTACCTCATGTAATATTCACATTACAATGTTCACCCAAATTCCATGTTAGGCTAAATTTTATTAACATTTCCCCCTTAGTACATACATGGTAATTTATGTTTCAAAAGACTTAATGAAAGTAGGGAGGGAGCACATCAATCTCTTATTGACCATTCACTATTGAGAACACATATACTAAAATAGTGTGAGAACTCTGAATGTGAACCATTTACCACCAACCTTGGCTATTGGAAACACATCAACCCATATAGTATGGGAATAACAATTAGGAACCATATGTCTATATTTCACTCATGTATTTCCTAAACACTTTTTTTTATGCAGTACATTATATGGAAAAATAGGATATACACCTTTTATTTTCACTCATATCGATAAAGTAATGGATAAAAAATATGTGCCACTAAAGCAAAAGTGGTCCCATTATTAGTGGCTAATGGGAGGTATGAATGGCCTCCATCTTCTAATTCTTCAAAACTTCTTCTTGTCACTGATTACTTAGCACATTTGGCTTTGAGGCTCAATAGTTTTCACATAGGATTTATTTTTCTAGCTTCACCCCCACAATGTGAAACAACTTGGATGTCAATTTCTACTATAAATACATCCTTTATAATGATAGAATTTTAGATTGATGACTTTATTATTGAATTTGATGGCATACTTTGATTTAGTGTAAATGACACTTTATGAAAATGAATATTAAATTTGGACTCTTTTTTTATTTTAAATCTTAACATTGACATATAAGAACAAAAAATAGACTATTGAAATGTCTTAAAAAAAAACCATAAAAATATTAAACCAAATACTACTTCAGTCTTCTATAACTATATAATTGAGACTTGAGATTACAACATTCACTTGAATGTAAGGACATTAAATTATAACCTTAAGTTAGTGGTGAGGATATTTATGAAGTGAGCTCAGATGTAGACAAAATTTAAGAAAACCAAGGCAAGTCCAATACATGTCATGGGCATAACTACTTTAAGAGTTATTTTCCAAAAAATGAGGCTTGTATCCTATCACTAGATCATGGAGAAGGGGCTCACAATAGTAATTGAACAAGGGAACATGCAAAAATAGATGAGATAGATTTGTAGGTTAGAAGGTGAGCTGAAAGGATGCCTAGTTGAATTAATTAATTAATTCTAGAGTGAAAGCACTGAAATGTTTTGATCTAGAAATGGATATAATGATCTATATAGAGCATTATGGCATCAATATGAATAGAAAAGGACTTGAGAGACTTTGAAAATTAGTTGGATTAGGCACACGAGGCATAGACAAGTTTATGGATCCATAAAACTACATGATAATTTAAAAACAAAATGTAAAAGTAATAAAAATCTATCTAGATGGTCACTAATCAAGATACAACACTACCCAATGCACAAAACAAAAATAATTGAATAGATCAAAATTTGATTATATTTAAGGAATTTTAAAAATAAATAGAATGAAAATGATGTGATTTCATGATCAATACAAAACTTGTATCCTCAGTTCCATTCATTATTGCAAAACCAACACAAGCAAATGTTAATGATGCCATTAAATAGGGAAATTATTTTAGTGTCCAAAGTCATGCATTATTAAGTCTTAAGGATTGTTCATGTTTCCAAATTGAATAAAACTAAGAATGTCTAATAGTGATGGTATCAACTCAACTAAAAAATATATATTATTCTTAAAAAATAAAATCTAGTCTAAACTCTCATTTTCAAAAACTCAATCTCTCATCTACAGGGACAACTAAAAGAAATAGTGAGTTTGCCCCTCA
>JARHVA010003677.1:297500-315000 GCA_037957365.1 Torreya grandis | reverse complement strand
CAATGATTTTTAGTATTTGTTTGCACCATTATTTTTTTTATAGATTTTTCATTATATGGTTTTAGTGCATGGTTTTTGTTTTTTGCCTATGTATGTTTTGTTTTGAAGAGTGTAATGAAATCTAATGTTTATTTTAAGTCTGAAATGTATGTGTAGTATAAGTTTCATTTTAAAAAAACTTGCTAAATATTTACACAAGGATTTAATGAATTCAAAGAATCAAGGGGCCAAAACATACAAATAACACAATAATATTATGATTTTCCATATTACTTATTCATTTAGGATATTAAATATTTATAGGAAAGTTATTTTTATAATCATGGAGTTCATGTCTCCAACAATATCTCTTCAAATCCATATGAATAATCACAAACCTATTTACGTAGTATTGTTAAAACTCTCAATAATAACATTAACCATAAAAAAACTATTTACATGACTACACATTCAACTTACCAAATATTATTAACTACCTAACAACTAAATATATTATTGTGAATAATTAGCTTATGTAATATTCACATTACAATGTTCACCCAAA
Source organism: Torreya grandis (assembly GCA_037957365.1). Classification (NCBI taxonomy): domain Eukaryota; kingdom Viridiplantae; phylum Streptophyta; class Pinopsida; order Cupressales; family Taxaceae; genus Torreya; species Torreya grandis. The sequence goes on along the minus strand of JARHVA010003677.1, from coordinate 314,456 downwards.
TTCCATGTCAGGCTAAGTTTTAATAACATTTCCCCCTTAGTATTTACATGGTAATTTATGTTTCAAAATACTAAATGAAAGTAGGGAGGGAACACATCAATCTATTATTGACCATTTACTATTGAGAACACATATACTAAAATAGTGTGAGAACTTTGAATGGGAACCATTTACTACCAACCATTGACTACTGTAAACACATCAACCTATATAGTGTGAGAATAACAATTAGGAACCATATGTCTAAATTTTACTCCTGTATCTTCTAAACACTTTTTTTATGCAATGTACTATGTAGGAAAATAGGATATACACCTTTTATTTTCACTCATATAGACAAAATAATGGATAAAAAAAATATGTGCCATTAAAGTAGAAGTGTTCCAATCATTAGTGAATAATGGGAGGTATAAATAGCTTCCATCCTCCAATTCCTCCAACCTCATTCTTGTCACTGCTTATTTAGAACATTTGGCTTTGAGGTTCAATAGTTTTCACATAGGATCTATTTTTCTAACTTCACCCCCACAATGTGAAACAACTTGGTTATCAATTTCTAATAAAAATACAACCTTTACAATAATAGAATTTCAAACTGATGACTTTGTTATTAAATTTGATGACATACTTTGATTTAATCTCAATGACACTTTATGAAAATGAATCTTAACTCTAGACTTATTTTTAATTTTAAATCTTAACATTGACATATAAGCACAAAAAACATACTATTGAAATGTCTTAAAAAAAACACTATAAAAATATTAAACCAAATACTACTTCAGTCTTCCCTTTAGAATTGAGACTTGAGCTTACAACATTCACTTGAATGTAAGGACATTAAATTATAACCTTCAATTGGTGGTGAGGATATTTATGAAGTGAGCTCAGATGTAGACAGAATCTAAGAAAACCAAGGCAAGTCCAATACAAAATGTTATGGGAATAACTAATTTAAGAGTTATTTTCTAGAAGTTAGAGGCTTTTAGTCTATCCCCAGATCATGCATAAGGGGCTCAAAATAGTCATAGAACAAGGGAACGTGCAAAGATAGATGAGATAGATATGTAGGTTGGAAGGTGAGCTGAAAGGATACCAAGTTGAATTAATTAATTAATTCCAAAATCAAAGCTATGAAATGTTTTGAGCTAGAAATGGATAAAACGATATACATAGAGCACTATGGAATCAATATGCATAGAAAAGGATTTGAGATCCTTTGACAATCAGTTGGATTAGGCACACAAGGCATAGATGATACTTTAAAAGAAAAATGTAAAAGCAATACAGATCTATCCAAATGGTCACTAATCTTGATATAACATTACCCAATTCATAAAACAAAAATACTTGAATAAGATCAAAACATGATTATATATTAGGAATTTTAAAACCAAATAGAATGACAATGACATGATTTCATGATCAATAAGAAAATTATATTCCTTAGTTCCATTGACTGTTGCAAAACCAACACAAGCAAATGTCAATGATGCCATTGAATAGGGAAACTATTTCAATGTCCAAAGGCATGCATTATTAAGTCTTGAGGATTGTTCATGCTTCCAAATGAAAGAAAACTGAGAATGTCTAATAGTGATGGTATCAAATCAACACACACACACACACACACACACACACACACACACACACACACACACACACACACACACACACACACACACACACACACACACACACACACACACATAGAAAGTAAAATCTAATCTAAACTCTCATTTTCAAAAACTCAGTTTGTCATGTATAGGGGAAAAAAGAAAAAATAATGAGTTTGCTCCTCACAAGTTCTTACAAGCTCATTCTAATTTGATACCACTGATAGTATCTTTTGGATCTCTAGGCAAGAATTTAATGTGTTTAAATAATCCTAGAGTAGAACCATACATAGAACACAATAATGATATAATTTTACCTATTACATAATCACTCAGGACATTACATCTTTATAAGAACATCATTTCTATAATCATGGAGATCATATCTCGACCATTGTCCCTTCATATCCCTATGAATACCCATAAACCTATTTATGTAGTATTGTTGTGACTCTCAATAATACCATTAACCATACCAAAGCTATTTACGTGAGTATATATTCAACTCACCAAAGAGGCTTAACTACCTTACAACTAAATATTTTATTATGAATAAGTATCTCAAGTAATATTTACATCTCAATGTTCACCAAAATTCCATGTGAGGCTAAATTTTCCTAAAATCATTTACATGTTGTTCTATAACCACAAAAGAATTTGATTTTGTTTCAAAACATTTCAATGTATCATTGTTTGGCAATTTTTTATAAACGCCATAAGGCACCTATAAATTATTTGTAATGGCTCATACTAAATATGACTTGCATCTATCTCAAAGAAAATTAGGTTGTATTTTTTGTGTGCGCGAGGACAATTGAAATATATGTTTAAAATGTTTTGAGTTTTTACCCACCATATTTGAATGTTTCTTTGTAGAATGTTTGAAAGCCATGAACAACAAAAGTCATTACCTTCAATGCCACTTTGTTCATATGGCATTTTGATTATTTTAATGTATATTATTCAGTCATAAATGGTTTTGGAGTTTAGTTTTTCTAGCTCATATTTACAAACTTCCAAATATGTCAATGCAATGTACTTCACTCAAACAATTCCATTGCAAAAAGAGTAGGCCAAATATCGACGAAGATCATGACCATTGAATTCATGCTTATTTAATAAACTAAGGGAATTGAATAATTTTTCTCCTTAGTTTGAGTCAAATGCACTTATAATATATATGTTGTGTGATTTTATTTCATCAACAATGACATCCCAATGCAAAGAAAGATTGTTGCAAGTAGTTGATAGCTTTATATTGAAAATTGAGTTACATAGAAACATATTATTTTACAAAACAATGATTGAAAATGGTCATGAGTCAAGTTTATATCATGAAACAAGATTAAATACAATAAAATGTAACGTTATTTGTTAAACTACTTTTTTTTTTGGGTTAAAGATTAAACACAAACTGATATGTTCAACCATTTGCACAACCACTAGGTACAAAATATGTCACCCAAAGACCAACCTTAACTTGATCCATAAGTTATTTTGTACAAATTCTCATTCTATGAAAGTACGTGCTTCTATCGTGCATTTGATGCAAATCGCATAACACAGTTAGATGTAATTGGTGATCATATGAGTTTATTGTTTCTACATTACTATTGTTCCAGGAGTTTATAAAATAGTCAATGATTGTAATTCGTATCATATTTAATATGTAATGAAAATGTAGTAAGACTAGAAACGTGTCAAAAAAGACGTGAATAGAGAAGTATATTAGGAATGTATTTTACTTTCCGGACAATTAGAAGTGGACAGTATGTTTTTTACCCTTCGGATAATTACAAGAGTACATTACGATTATAATTACTATGCTCATTAAAAAAGAGCTTTCTACGTACTAAACACAACTATAGCCATCACGATACAGATGGTCTTCATTAAAAGTGAGGCTTTTGGATATTAAAGGCAACTACAACCATTACAACATCGCAGCAAGCAGCTAGAGGCCCCACTAATCATACATGTTTGTTTAACTCCATGTTGAGAACCAGAATAAGTTTGATTATAGCGGCAATTTCTTTTCAGGCTGATGCTTTGATTATAGCGGTGATTTCTTTTTGGTAGCCAGGCATTGGCCATAATTTCTACCTTATACCTCACTCTACCGCATATTTGACACCTGGGGAACTTAAGCACCACATAGCCAACATCTAGGCATTTATTCAGAGCTCGCGAACAACAAACCATTGGATTAGGTCCAGATCCATCAATAAACATGCTTAGATGACAATGTTTTTTGTGAAGAAAAGCACAAGGCCCAGGGTAGTTTCAAGGATAGTTTCGCTGCTCATATATTTGAAGTCTTCATCAATACCGAGTTCTGAGAATGGGCAACATGCAACCAAATCCATGAATTTCTCCACCACTAACGACAGCACGCCGGAGTATTTGGATTTCGATCTCTTCCCAGAGTTGTTTCTATACATAGCACTCAGACGACTCCTCTGTGTAACTGGCCTGAAGCAGTTATAATGCAAAGACATAAACACTACGATTTGGTAACTTCAAGACCTGATGTCACAATATGTACCTTATATTTTTTTGGCAAAAGAACTCAAAAAAGAATTATTTGTATGTGTTTATTTTGTGTTTTTCATAGTGAATATGTATAAAGTGTCCAGGATTTTCTGTTTGAAACCTTGTTTTATTGTACCGTTCCACTAAGCCCAAATTGGATGACATTGTCAACAAATGATTTTGTTTCTGTTTTTGGTTTACTTTAGTCGTTTTTTTTTCAAAGATATTATTAAGCCAATTTTGTTGCTAGTTATGTTAAATTTATTAACTCATGACCCTTCAACGCAAACATATCTATAGTTTGGTCTAGTGTAGAGAGGATCAATTCGATTTTATTTTAAAAAGTTAAAGCTTCGAATATAATATAATAACATACAACCATGATACATTAAGGTTAAGGAAATGTATATGTAATAGTATAGAGCCACGGTACATGAAGGAATTATAAATATATATTTTCAATTTAAAGTTTAGATCTGCACAAATTTATAGTCTTTATATGTTGACACTGATATAGCTGTTTGTATATTGATATCGATAAAATTTTAGATGTGGTACATCCACCATCATATTATATATCACTATTAAAATAGAAAAATAAATTTTATGTTTGAATTTTATTGATGTACTTAGATGTGATCGGAAGTGAATTTCTATGTCAGAAATTATATTTTCAATGTCTTTATATTTTTATTGCTAGTGTAGGAATATTCATAATTTTTAATACAAAAAATTTAAAATTCTCTAAATTAATAATTAATCAAATGATTTCATCCAATAAAAATCCATTAAATTATTTTATTATTTTATTTTTATAAAGAAATATATGAAATCTAATATTCAAAATAAAATATTTATAAAAAATTTCTTCTATCAAATGTATTATGTCGAAGATAAAAAGAAGTAGTTCAACCAATTATAATAAATACTTGCTACAAAGATACTAACAAAATCATGATGTAAAATTTTTTTTTTAAGAGAGTTTTTTTTTCTATTTTATAATCTGATAAATATTTGATTTTCTTTAGAAAAATTATCTTATTATTATTTTTATTATAAATGTTTGATTTTTTAAAAAAACTTGTTTTCTATCTTTTTTTTAAATATAATATATTTTATAAAAGTGTTGTTAAAAATTTAAGATGCCATAAAATATTTGAGTTACACATTTTTCAATATAAATTATTATGAAAATGTGATTTCAATAAACATTTCCACAAGTATTAAAAATTCCAACAAAATGATGAATACCTTATGATTATATAAACTTAATACTTTTCCTATTTATAATTGAACAATTTAAAATTTGGGTGAAATTAATACTTATGATTCACTTCCAAACAAAGAAATTATGTTATGTCTATATGAACAACATTGGACACAAATTAAAATAAACATAAAATAAATGTGAGAGTTACATAGAAATGTGTAAATATGGCATTAAGACTTCATGTTATTATATTAATTTAACAATATTAAAGTTGGTCCATTTATTTATACATAAATAATATATAAAATAAATAAAACTATTTTTTTAACATCGATATTATGTATAATATATTTTAAATTAATCATATTTTTTATCCAACCACATTACAAACTCAAATAAATAATATTTGGACATCAAATTATTCAAAAAGACCCAAACATTTTATTTGATCCATACTACCATATTAATAACATCAAAGATTACTTATACAAAGATCATAACATAATGTATATTAGAATATTATGTGTATGTAGACTAATATTACTAAAGAATATTTAAAAAAATGGGTGACATAATACAAATTAACGACACAATAATAGTAGGGATAGCTAATATAGTTATTATGGCTTTAACAATTTTCATTGTGAATTATAAAGTTAATATTATAATTTTTAATATATATTTTTATAATAATATTTAAAAAATGAAATAATTTATTAAATATAGTATTGGAATTTAGTTTATTTATTATAAAAATGTGTTTTATATTGATTATTTATTTTAATAAGTTGTATAATGACTAGTTTCTATTTTTATATTGTGAGTTATTTGTACTTTAATTTGTAATATAAATTTACTTGAATAATTCAAATTTGAAAATAAAAATTTAATAATATTAATGGCATTTTTTTGGTTTTAGTATGTGGTAATAATAGTTATATTTGAAAGGGATTCAACAATGTTGAAATGTAAAGAAGTTATATTCAAAGATATTGGAAAATTATTGGGTGAAAGATGTAAGCTTCAACATATGATTTTTTTTAGATAAGCTTTGTATTAGTTATAAGTAAATTTTAAGTTGTTCACAAATTTTGAGAAGTTAAGGATTACATAATAATAAAATTTTAGTCTATATCATTTAGATGAACATTATCAAATAATAAATATGTTATAGATCAAAATTCTTACTAAAAATGAGAATCAAGTGGTGTTGACTTGTTATTCATGTTCTCCATCAACCCTAACATCTAAATGATATAGTAAGTGACATTCAATCATATTTATAATTATATAAATTTGTGTAAATATAAAATCTTAATTATATTTTTCATATAAAAAATCTTAAGTAATATTAATTATAATTTTCTAAATAATTAATAATATTTTAAAATGAAACTTGACAGGGATTTTTATATAAAAGGACTGAAAGAATTTATTTTCCCCCTAATTTTGGCATTGAACAAACCCCATCTAATTATATTGGCAAATGCATTTGCTAATATGAAAAGGTATGGAGTCATTTAGAATTTATTTCATATTTATACGTTGAGAGGTCGTGCACATAATCATCAAAGTAAGTAATCGTAATGACTTAAAATAATGTTTAAAGCTAAAAAGAACAACTACAGAGAAACTTGTCAACCAATTAACAAGTGGTAACAGTTGTGATACTTGTCAACCAATTAACAAGTTCACCAGAAAAAAAAAAAACTGTGCCAATATATATATGGCCAAAGACGCAGTGTTTTAATTTTTACCGAAGAAAATGGATGGTTACTATAAAAATTATGGCAGCATAAATATGGCCAGGGATGCACCGTATTATAATATATATATGAAAACTGTGCCAATATAAATATGGCCAAAGACGCAGTGTTTTAATTTTTACCGAAGAAAATGGATGGTTACTATAAAAATTATGGCAGCATAAATATGGCCAGGGATGCACCGTATTATAATATATATATGTGTGTGGGTGGGGAAGAAAATGAAAGCCGTGATAAAAATCGATGGAAATATTTTGTCAAAATTGAAGTTATAGTTATTTGTTGTCTGTTGAATCAGAACCTGAAAAAATGATTTTGAAATACTTTGGGACTACAAATCATCCATTACAAACTACGATAGCTGTCAACTGTTAATTTTTAATGAAAATAAGCGATGATGTAATATGTAACAAACCACATTAAAGGGTTAAAACACTTGATACTGTACCTTACACGAAACAACAATATTAAAAACTGGTAAGACGAATAACAAAACATTCATAGCTCCCAATATTCATCTTCTGAGTCCACAAATTATTGTGGCCTACTAAGTTTAAGGTGTGGGAGAACATGTCACTTAACAACCACCACTTCTCTGTTAACGGGGTTCTACTGTATTGAAATGGTTGAACTGCAATAAGAAGAGGTGCCAGCTATGAGGGGATCGGGTTGAAGTAATGTAATTTAATGGGACACATGTTGAAGATCAATTAATTGTATAAGAATATGTTTAAATAACGTTTCTTAAATATTTTAATATTTGTAGTTTAGCAGTAGGTCAAATTTTATAATTGCTACAATAATATGTATTTTAAAGTTTTTCATTAGTTGAAAGAAAATATGTAATTAAAAAGTTATTCTAATGATTCATGTTTTAGAAGGCACAATAAAAAAATATTACATGTACTTAAGTCTTTGTTTTGTGTCCTTATTTCTATGACATTTTATATTTAAAAAGTGTTTAACCATTTTTAGATATGTGGTTTTAAGGGTTAAGGGGGTAAAATAGATTCTATACAAGATGAATAAAACTATTCTCTAGTATGATAAAAATTGATGGAAATATTTTTTCAAAATTGAAGTTATAGTTATTTGTTGTCTGTTGACTCAGAACTTGAAAAAATGATTTTGAAATACTATGGGACTACAAATCATCCATTACAAACTATGATAGCTGTCAATTATAATTTTTTAATGAAAATAAGTGATGATGTAATATGTAACAAACCACATTAAAGGGTTAAAACACTTGATACTGTACCTTACATGAAACAATTACATTAAAAACTGGTAAGATGAATAACAATAGATTCAAAGCTCCCAATATTCTTCTTCTGAGTCCACAAATTATTGTGGCCTACTAAATTTAAGGTGTGGGAGAACATGTCACTTAACAGCGATCACTTCTCTATTAACGGGGTTCTACTGTGTTGAAATGGTTGAACCGCAATAAGAAGAGGTGCTAGCTATGAGGGATTGGGTTGATGTAATTTAATTTAATGGGACACATGTTGAAGATCAATTAATTGTATAAGAATATGTTTAAATAATGTTTCTTAAATATTTTAATATTTGTAGTTTAGCAGTAGGTCAAATTTTATAATTGTTACAATAATATGTATTTCAAAATTTTTCATTAGTTGAAAGAAAATATGTAATTAAAAAGTTATTCTAGTGATTCATGTTTTAGAAGACATAATAAAAAAATATAACATGCACATAAGTCTTTGTTTTGTGTCCTTATTTCTATGCCATTTTATATTTAAAAAGTGTTTAACCATTTTTAGATATGTGGGTTTAAGGGTTAATGGGGTAAAATAGCTTATATACAATATGAATAAAACTATTCTCTAGTATGATAAAAATCGATGGAAATATTTTGTCAAAATTGAAGTTATAGTTATTTGTTGCCTGTTGAATCAGAACTTGAAAAAATGATTTTGAAATACTTTGGGACTACAAATCATCCATTACAAAATATGATATCTTTCAACTGTTAATTTTTAAATTTTTAATGAAAATAAATGATGATGTAATATGTAACAAACCACATTAAAGGGTTAAAACACTTGATACTGTACCTTACATGAAACAACCACATTATTAACTAGTAAGACAAATAACAAAAAATTCATAGATCCCAATATTCTTCTTTTGAGTCCACAGATTATTGTGGCCTACTAAATTTAAGGTGTGGGAGAAAATGTCACTTAACAACCACCACTTCTCTGTTAACAAGGTTATACTGTGTTGAAATGGTTGAACCACAATAAGAAGAGGTGCTAGCTACGAGGGGATCGGGTTGAAGTAATGTAATTTAATAGGACACATGTTGAAGATCAATTAATTGTATAAAAATATGTTTAAATAACATTTCTTAAATATTTTAATATTTGTAGTTTAGCAGTAGGTGAAATTTTATAATTGTTACAATAATATGTATCTCAAAGTTTTTCATTAGTTGAAAGAAAATATGTAATTAAAAATTTATTCTAATGATTCATGTTTTAGAAGGCACAATAAAAAATATTACATGTTCTTAAGTCTTTTTTATGTGTCCTTATTTCTATGTCATTCTATATTTAAAAAGTGTTTAACCATTTTTAGATATGTGGTTTTAAGGGTTAAGGGGGTAAAATAGCTTATATACAAGATGAATAAAACTATTCTCTAGTATGATAAAAATTGATGGAAATATTTTGTCAAAATTGAAGTTATAGTTATTTGTTGTCTATTGAATCAGAACTTGAAAAAATGATTTTGAAATACTTTGGGACTACAAATCATCCATTACAAACTATGATAGCTGTCAACTATTAATTTTTAAAATTTTAATGAAAATAAGTGATGATGTAAGATGTAACAAACCACACTAAAGGGTTCAAACACTTGATACTGTACCTTACATGAAACAACAACATTAAAAATTGGTAAGATGAATAACAAAACATTCATAGCTCCCAATATTCTTCTTCTGAGTCCACAAATTATTGTGGCCTACTAAATTTAAGTACAAGAGAACATGTCACTTAACAACCACCACTTCTCTGTTAATGGGGTTCTACTATGTTGAAATGGTTAAACCACAATAAGAAGAGGTGCCAGCTATGAGGGGATCGGGTTGAAGTAACGTAATTTAATGGGACACATGTTGAAGATTGATTAATTGTATAAGAATATGTTTAAATAACATTTCTTAAATATTTTAATATTTATTGTTTAGCAATAGGTCAAAAATATAATTGTTACAATAATATGTATTTCAAAGTTTTTCATTAGTTAAAAGAAAATATGTAATTAAAAAGTTATTCTAATGATTCATGTTTTAGAAGGCACAATAAAAAAATACTACATGTACTTAAGTCTTTGTTTTGTGTCCTTATTTCTATGCCATTTTATATTTAAAAAGTGTTTAACCATTTTTTGATATGTGGTTTTAAGGGTTAAGGGGGTAAAATAGATTATATACAAGATGAATAAAACTATTTTCTAGTATGATAAAAATTGATGGAATATTTTGTCAAAATTGAAGTTATAGTTATTTGTTGTCTATTGACTCAGAACTTGAAAAAATGATTTTGAAATAATTTGGGACTACAAATCATCCATTACAAACTACGATAACTGTCAATTATAATTTTTTAATGAGAATAAGTGATGATGTAATATGTAACAAACCACATTAAAGGTTCAAAACACTTGATACTGTACCTTACATGAAATAACCACATTAAAAACTAGTAAGACGAATAACAAAACATTCATAGCTCTCAATATTCTTCTTCTGAGTCCACAAATTTTTGTGGCCTACTAAATTTAAGTGCGAGAGAACATGTCACTTAACAGCCGCCACTTCTCTATTAACAGGGTTCTACTATTTTGAAATGGTTGAACCACAATAAGAAGAGGTGCCAACTACGAGGGGATCAGGTTGAAGTAATGTAATTTAATGGGACACATGTTGAAGATTGATTAATTGTATAAGAATATTTTTAAATAACATTTCTTAAATATTTTAATATTTGTTGTTTAGTAGTAGGTCAAAAATATAATTTTTAGAATAATATGTATTTCAAAGTTTTTCATTCGTTGAAAGAAAATATGTAATTAAAAAGTTATTCTAATGATTCATGTTTTAGAAGGCACAATAAAAAAATATTACATGTACTTAAGTTTTTGTTTTGTGTCATTATTTCTATGCCATTTTATATTTAAAAAGTGTTTAACCATTTTTAGATATGTGGGTTTAAGGGTTAAGGGGGTAGAATAGCTTATATACAAGATGAACAAAACTATTCTCTAGTATGATAAAAATTGATGGAAATATTTTATCAAAATTGAAGTTATAGTTATTTGTTGTCTGTTGAATCAGAACTTGAAAAAATGATTTTGAAATACTTTGGGACTACAAATCATCCATTACAAACTAAGATAACTGTCATCTATAAAATTTTAATGAAAATTAGTGATGATGTAATATTTAACAAACCACATTAAAGGGTTAAAACACTTGATACTGTACCTTACATGAAACAACCACATTAAAAATTGGTAAGATGAATAAAAAAACATTCATAGCTCCCAATATTCTTCTTTTGAGTCCATAAATTATTGCGGCCTACTAAATTTAAGGTGTGAGAGAACATGTCACTTATAGCCACCACTTCTCTGTTAATCACGTTCTACTGTGTCAAAATGGTTGAACCACAATAAGAAGAGATGCCAGCTATGAGGTGATCGGGTTGAAGTAACGTAATTTAATGGGACACATGTTGAATATTGATTAATTGTATAAGAATATGTTTAAATAATGTTTCTTAAATATTTTAATATTTGTAGTTTAGCAGTAGGTCAAAATTTGTAAATGTTACAATAATATGTATGTCAAAGTTTTTCATTAGTTGAAAGAAAATATGTAATTAAAAAGTTATTCTAATGATTCATGTTTTAGAAGGCACAATAAAAAAATATTACATGTACTTAAGTCTTTGTTTTGTGTCCTTATTTCTATGCCATTTTATATTTAAAAAGTGTTTAACCTTTTTTAGATATGTGGTTTTAAGGGTTAAGGGGGTAAAATAGATTATATACAAGATGAGTAAAACTATTCTCTAGTAAAATAATTAATTCAAAATTAAGATAAATAAATATATTAAATTAAAGTGATGAGTTATGTTAAATATGAAAAGTATATTCAAAGCAATAGTTTAATTGAATAAACATGAAGAAGAGATAATATTTAACTTATTTATGTGTAGGTGGGTTTGAGAAGTATAGAGGTTGAAATAGGTAGGGACAATATCAAGTTTTGGTCATCAAATTCTAAATATTGTTTTGGAGGCTCAAACATTTGCATTAGCCTTGAAATATTTGCATTGATGATTTTGTCATATTCTTGTTGTAACTGTCCTATATGAAATATTTAATATATTCTAAAATAAAGGCTTGGAGAATTTTGGGTTCTCTGTTGATTTCTTTTGTTTGGGTGCATAGGGTATCGATGACTCTATGTAGATCAAACCCTAGCTCTTCATCTCAGGGATTTGTACCTTACCAAAAAAGGGTTAGTAGGTTATAGTATCGAGCTGACCTCAAATACCCCTTTGTCAATGAGTACTACCTATATATCCAATACTCCAAAGAGGACATTAGACTTATGTAGTTATCCCCTAGGTGTTTGCTTGTGTGCATAATGGTGCAATATACTATATGCAAATTCATGCAATGATCTAGCTTGTAACTTGATAAATATCTTTCATGAGATGTTATTTGAGTGCTTCAAACTTATAATATGATTTCTTATATGACTAATATGAAAATAGAGAAGAATAGGGCATTATAACTCTATTCTACAATTGATTGAGTGGGTTTGAATAGGGTCTTGCTTGGTATTCTATAGATTAATGAGTAGGTTTAAATTTGAATTTATACCACACCTTTTAAAAATATATAATTGTAAGGTTTAATAAAATAAATAAGCGATCCCATATGTTTCAAAACATTTACATTTTGGATGACTTTTGAGGATAAGAAACTTGATAAGAATCTAGACACTTGTGTTGATGTAAGTGTCCCTATGTACGACATAATTATCTAACAAGCTAAGAAGCTGACAAGGATTTAAAACTAAAAGTGAAGGTTATATATCATGTTCTAATTTTCGTTCGTAGTGTAGTATATATGGGTAATCAAAAAATGATAGGGTCAAACTATAAGATAAATAGTTAGGTTCATTTAAATAGAGAATGTGAACCTTTCAGCAAAAAAAAAGTATAGAATTGAAGGGTAAAGCCCTGGTAATTATTTTTAAAGTATATAAGATTGAGATGCTATATAATTTAGATTTTAGTATCTGCATATCCCACTATTTAATCTAGTAATGCGTAAAGACAAAATAACTAGGTTAAATAAAAAAATATGTAACCAGGTGTGTATAACACACTTTACCTTTGTTGGAGCCTACTTTGAGTGTTTTTTTGTTATGTGACCTATAACAAAAATTAGGTTATAATATAAATCAATGCATATAATGTGAAATTTGACAAAATTGAAGTGCTCAAAAATAAAGAAAGAAAGGAAGGAGTAAACCTTTCTATTAATGCAAACATGTTTCCCCTTTTTACTTTAATTTTATAAATATGCTTCCTTATGAAGAATTGAAGTTGATATAGGTTAAAAATAAACCTTGAATATTTTAATAAAGAAATTTGAAGGTAATTATGCCTCCAATCTAGTGCAAGGGTGAGTTTTGATGTGACCACTGAGATCATTACATCTTAGTTGCACAATTCGAGGGACAATACAATAAAATTCAAGTTAAGTGGTAAAACCAATTTAGCCTATAAAATAGAAGTGTTAGGCCATTGAAGGTGTTTAATCTCAACCACACTACTAAAGGGAGCCAACTATTGCAGATAGAAAAAGGCTCAAAATCATGCTTCTTGATGAAAATATTACTTTTTGGTATGGTGTTCATATGTTAGAATTTAAGTTTGAGTATGTATTTATAATTTTTGGCTCACTTGCATGGAATATACACCTCTAATATATCTCAAGTTGAATTATCTATGAAAATGTAACTCTGCATTGTAACTGTGTATAATATTTGTCACAATTCTGAGAAACTTTGTCTCAAATCTATGAAAATTAGTGCAATATATAAGATTATGAACCATGTTTATATTTTAATCATGTAAATGTCATGTAAATATGGAAATTATAATATTTGTATAAGTGTGTGGGTCGTGTCTCTATGACATGCCCTCAATTTGAGGTGAGGTAAATGGAATATGTAGTTACCTTGCCTCAAAATGATAAGATAAATATATAATTTGTGTATAAATCATATAACATATGAGAGTTGCATATCTAAGTAGATATATTAATGAATATCATTATATGTGATCATAACAAGCCCTAAGATGCATGAGATACATCATGCCAATGCCTAAGAAGTAACAATATAAGCTTAGAAAACATTCTAGCACATAGACAAGAGCATTCAATGTCACACAAAAAGGGTCTAAAGAGACCACATATAAGAGGCATATTAAAATATCACACACTCAAATGAATGAAATATTTATATTTTTATGTAGGAAAAGAAAACACCATACAATGTCATGGGGGCCAATAAGAAAGGAACACATTCAAATGTTCCAAAAGAAAGAATATAAAAGCAAGAAAAATGTACTCAAGGAAGTGACAATGTGAATAAATGAAGTATAAAAAACTATCTTATGTATATCATTCTAGTCCACTCATGTATGTGTTAGTAAAAATGTAATGGAACATAACATATCAAGTATTTTGTGAAAGATATTAACATGAGTATAGGTGTTGATGTAGAAAAAATAGGCCAACTTTTAGAGACCATAAATTTTGATCCATATCTTCATTTGAGCTCTTCCACACATCAAAATGAGGTTTATATTATCTTGATTCCATAAAAATAACATTTAAGGTGTCCCTAGGATTCCTTCAAGATGATGTGAATTAGAACTAGCCGATGGAATACATATATTCATGGTGAATTTAGGTGATTTCAATATGAGAGAGTCACTTAGTAGTATAGGGTCACATAAGATATACCATTAATGCCACATATGTTGAAATTATGAAGGAGTGGCCCCATTCTTCCCAATGAGGCAAGAGAACCTAGTCCAAAAGAGATAGAGATGCCAAGTGATGAGATAGATACCTCGATTGTTGACCTTGAGTAGATGATGTAGGGATTACAACTAGATATACAACATGGTTAATTAGATAAATGAACATTTAGACACATAAATGAAAATAAAAATTTAATTATGGGATGAAATATAGATAATATTATTCAATCATGATCATGTGTTAATACCATATATTTATCCCATACTTCTCTTCCTTTCTAGAAATATATGTTCTTTTCTTTTACAAAACTCAATTATTTGCAAACCCAGTAATTCATTTGACTGAATCCTATTTATTCCATCAAATAATACTTTGATTTTTTCTATTATATAACTATATTTTATGAAATCTAATTACTTAGTTTATGAGTATATCCTATTTAGTCATCCAGTTATTGAGATAATGCATGGACAGGGTTTGGTTAAATGGTTGAGATGAGTTTGAAAATTATTATTATTTTGATTATGAGTGGGTTTAGGTTTGAAATACTATAAAAACTTTAGTCTAACTATGGTTTAGTGGTACAAATGTGTTTAGGTTCAAATTTGGACTAGATTAAAGAACCATGTGCCAAATTCTTAATGTTCAAGAATTTTTTACCATCATCTACCATGGTTGTATTAAGACTAAAATTTCTAAGTGCATAAGGAGTCAATTTATGGCTTGGAGAAAGACATTTGGGATTTTTTTCTGTCATTTGACATGGTTTTTATCTATCATTTGAATTTTATAGAGACTACTAATTTTAACAAAATCTCTATACCCAATGATGCCATATATAAACTAAATTTTTTAATATTGACATAAATGAAAATGAATTATAAAAAAAGAGATGAAATTACCTTTTATATTTTTTTTCTAATAGAGGTGATCAAAATTTGTTTTCCAAAATGAGGAAAATCTATGTAACTTTTTCAACTATTAGGGCTAATAGTAGCAAGTGAGGGGGCATATAATCACATGCATGAACTATGACATGTTTATCCTAAAATATGCCATATATACATAAAGAAAGAGATATGATGCAATTAAATCATATTATATGGAATGCATTGATGCATATATGTGTTTATAAGGAATAAGGATATTATCACAAACGTATATAATATGTGAAATCATAAACATGCACTTTGAATTGTTTGACAAAATTATTGTAGTCTTATGGATTGAAATAATTTTAAGATATGAAAAAAATGAGTTTGTTCAAAATGTATTGTTGAAAATTAATAAAATGTAATTGGTAGTTGTAAAACGAGATCTAACTAATGTTTCAAGCATACTACTAGATTATACTAAAATGGAATCTTTGGAACAAGGCATGGACATTCATCAAAGTTATATAAATTTTTTTAGTAATAAAGTGACCTACTAAAAATTCAAAATCATGTTTGAAATATAATAAAAATTAAAAATTAAAAAATATAAAATCAAAATTTGATAACTGTAACCCTACATATAACATATTATATTTGAGAAGATAATATCAAATCATGGTAATATGTAGTGTGACATAGAATAGAAAGCATAGAAAAATAAAAGAGTATAAATAAATTTGTAAATTTTTTTAAGTATGTTTCTAAGTTAAAAAGATGAAAAAAAATTAGATGTATTCACAAATGGGATAAAAAATTAATTTTCCATCAAACGTGCAATGTAGGTG
>JARHVA010003677.1:257500-292500 GCA_037957365.1 Torreya grandis | reverse complement strand
AAAAAAACACATGGAGTAAGATGTAGAAGAAACTAAGGGACAAATTCCTTACTATAGATTATGCCCAAACCCTCTATTAAAGTTTTAAAAATTTGAGGTAGATGGAGTATAGTGTACAAAAGTACACAATTGAATTATACAAGCTATCTATAATAGTGGAACATATGGAAAAAATGAGAAAATGGTTGTAAGGAATGTGAATGGTGGTTTAAAATTTTCCATTCAATATGTGATGCTGATTATGCATAGAGTATTTTTTTATGGAAGAGGATTATTAGTTAGTCTTGAGAGCAAAAGAGAATCAAAATAGACAAGTTGCCAATAGTTCATTTGATACAAGAAGATCACAATCCCATAAAGCATGTGGACAAGGTGGATTCATTACCACTAGTGGTGTATATGATCATATAAGAGGAGAATCATCACATGGTATAGAGAGGAGAGAAGATAATAAAGAAGGCTTCCAGTATCAACAGAAAGGGAGAGGATTCAAAAGAGGATGAGGATATGGAGGTGATAGAGGCTGGTTTCCAAACCAACCAAGATATATTATTTATTACAAATGTGGAAAGTAAGGACATAAGGTAAATTAATGCCCTGATTACCATGGTCAAGAAAGAAGACAAGAGTACCATCCAAGAGTGAACTTGGTCGAAGCTGATCTAGAAGGTCAAGTTATTGGAGTTGTAGAAACATTATTTTGAGAGAATATCATGGTTAGGAGGACCATGAGAGCTCTAAATAAATCTATTTCTCAAAGAAAACAAGGTGGTGATGCATGTTTTTGGACAAATATTTTCTAAACAAGGTGTACTTCAGGAGGAAAGGTATGCAAAGTCATTATTGATGATGGAAGTTGTGAGAATATGGTATATATGGAAATGTTAGATAAATAAGGATTGAATTGTGAAAGGCATCCTAATCCATATAAAGTTTCATGGTTTAAAAATGGGAATGAAGACGGTATAGATAAGAGGTGTTTGGTTAAGTCTTCTATAGGGAAAAATTATAAAGATGAAATATGGCATGATTTTTTGCCTATGGATGCATGGCATATGTTTTTTGGAAAGTCCATGGAAATATGATAGAAAAGTAACTCATGATGGAGGAAAAAATACATATTATTTTTTGAAATATGGCACAAAGGTAACCTTAGTACTTCTTAAAGGAGTGACAAAAAGTATGTTGTTATACAAAAGAATGTATCAAGGATATGAGGATGGTAAGTTTTTGTTTAATAACAAAAGATTCATGTGATAATAAAAAGAATAAAGAGAGTGGCCATGTAAATTTGAATATTTAGGAGGTAGAATAATTAAAAGTTGTTAAAAAAAGCTTAAATAAACCCAAGCATATTTGGGAGAATAGGTTAACAAGAGAATCAAAGATGAAGTTATTAGATACATAGAGAGTTAGTAATGATGCAAACATATTTTTAGAACACATACCACAAGAGGAAGTGAAAATGAGGTTGAAGGAAAGTAATAAGGAGTAAAAAATTATAGTTTAATTCAAGAGGAGAACAAAGGAGTTAAAAGAGAAGAAGATGGAAAAAGGAAAGATAGTGTAGATCCTAGATATGAAGATAGTATACCTAAGGTAAGGACACTGCAATAGATATTTGGTGTAATGGGAAGGGTTTCCACAAGTAGAAAATACTTAGATTAGAGAATAGGAGTTAAAGAAGATTGGCAAGAAGAAATAGAATGAATACATTTATACCAACTTCTAGGAGCTACATTATTTTAAATAGAAGAGGATGATATGGCACCAATATTCCATTGGTGATGTTTCTTGGTTGCTACTATTTGACACAATTCTTGATTACTACTATTTGGCAGTATTCCTGATTGGCACTATTCATTATTGGCACTATTCACTATGACTAATTGGCTTAGGTGGCATGGGGTGCATTTTTCATGGGAAAATGGTCAAAAGGAGAATAAATCATATTTTTGAGGTTCATGATGGTGGAGGAGATAATATCTAATATTTCAAATTTATTCCTCCTTTATCATTTTCACTAATCTTGAAAGGTGGCACCAACTTTGCCATGTGAACCTTGTCTGTAAGTAATTTTGATCCATGTGAGGATTGTGGCATGGGGCTTCTTTGTTATATACTTTTCAGTACCCATCCAAGTTTAATGTGATTAATTATTGAGTGTGGTAGTGTTTTCATGTTTTGTTTTCTAGTTTATTTTCTATATATTGACTTGAGGTCCTTGTAATTTCATAGTGGCTTGGATGCTTAGCATGGATGATTTGAAGAGAGTAGATGGAAATTTTGTTTAGATTCAAAGTATTTTTGATTTGTATGATTCATATTTAAAATAATATATGTGTGTGAGGTTGAGAATCATCTTCATCTGAGAAATGATATTGCCTTTCTTTCCTAATGTGTTTGAGTTGATTTGTGAGATTTTTTTTATTGACACAACAAGTTATATATCCAAATCACTATAAAAACATAAAAATACTATAAATTATATGTATGTAACCCTCCTGATATATCATCATATAAAGATAAAAATAAATATGTTCATACTCATATAAGAATGAAATAGATGGGGGTAAACAATATGCCCCAATGAATAATTTACATGTGCAAGATATGTATCATAGTATTAACTTGAGGAGATATGGAAAGGTATAATGACCCCAATGGAAAATAAATGAAGGGATAAATAACATGCACTTAATGTTGTAAATGTGTCCCTAATAAGGCTAGATACATGAATGAGAAACACAAATATAAATAGTTTTCCCTGAAATATGCATGAAATACACCATGGAATTAGGCACTAAAAATAGTAATACTAAAATAATAATAATGTGCATAGTAAATAACATGGTACTAAACATAATAAATGCATGATATACATGAGGGTAATAATCATAGAATATTGCATAATATATATAAAAAAGAACACTCAAATATATAGCTACACATAGGTGTTTACCCTAATTATGGGGTTTTAAAGTAAAATAGGAATAAATTGGTGTAATGAAAAATATATATGCATAATTAAATAAATTTACTTAATTTAAACCTATTAAATTACCTAAGTAAAGTTAACAAGGCAAACTGATAATCATATAGGCTATACAAAATAAAGAGAAATAAACTTAGAATGATCGAACATCATATAAACTTTAGAGTTTTGAACCTGTAGGATGACCATAAATTTTTTTTGGATTTGGATCCTAAGATATGAGTCTATGGATATAATTATATACATATTTTTTTAGGGTGTGGGTTCATCCTTGGTAGATTCACGTTAGTTAGAATTACCATTGTTAGAACTTTCTCTATGTGGTTGATACTATTCTACACATGGTTTAATACTATTATCTCTCTATCACCTATATGCTAATGTTTTTGATGTACTTGTATCTACTCTTTATATATTTATTAGAATAAATGTATAGAATTTATGTTTTTTACTCTATGACCTATAATGATAGTCCAAAAGAATAAAAAAGTTATGAAGTTGGGTAATCACCAAAGCGATGTTGAAAACTATGAATCCCATACTCTAGAATCAAACCTCCACATAGTTCTTTGAGTGTGTGGATGTAATAGATTGAATAAGGGTTGTGAAGATCCTATTCAATATAAGTGATAATACAACTACCTTCAATATAAACTATTCATTTGGTACACTTGGATAATGAGAGACCAAGTTAAACAAATACATCACAAGTGTGTAAGATGTGATCCAAAATTTCTGAACTTGAATAATAAAGGAATGAGTTAATTGAGTTTACCCTAGGTTAAGATATTAATATGATAAAATAAGGGCTCGGTTTCTCTTTCAAAGATCAAGGTTTAAATGGATAGTAATGTATGGTCAAACAAGTCATAAAAATATATAAATTTACACAAGCATGTCTAAAATGATAAATCAAGGATAAGATAATGGGAATAAGTATCATGTAATGATTTATGTGTCTACATATAGTCCCCACTTTGGTTTTTGCATGAGGCTAATTTTTTATTAATTTTAAAATTTGAAATTCAAAAGAGTACATATAATTGACTCCACCAAGTTGATAATTTATTTAAGTGTGTTAAAAAAACCTTTGATTCTACAATTTTGATAACACTTCTCTAGGAGTCAGCAAGGTTCAATCTAGATTTTGATCAAGGAAGAAGATTAGTTTGTTCAAGTTCAATCAATTTTAATCAAGTCTAAATTATTTTGAATTAAAATGAAATATGTGTTTGATATATGCCCTATTTTAAAATTAGTGATTAAGACATATCCTTAAATTTATCATATCAAAATATAATGTTAAGATAAATAATATTTAGGAAAATCAAATAGCTGATATTTAATTAACTTAAACATATGTGATTCAAATTCAAATATAATTGATATTAATATAAAATTAAAAATATGAAATATATCTAATACCAAAATAAAATGTAAAATATTTAAATGTAGTATATGAATCATAGTGGCATACCAAACATAATTATAAATGGTATATTTCCCCTTTAAAACAAAGTAATAATGGGACAACTAGCATGTCGCAAATGTAACAAAATATCTCCAATATCCTCACAAGTGGGTTGGATATAGAAATGAGAACAAACACAAATAACATGGATCCATAGATGCAAAATAGAGAATGTGGTAATGTATAAACCTAAAAAATATAGTAATATGCATAACAGACCTTATTACTACAACAAAAATATAGAATATGCATGTTTAACATCATTTTTACAAATAATGAATAAAGTGATGGACCACATATCTAAGTAACCACACCTAAGTTATTCAAACAAATGTTAGTGAGATAACCACAAGGACTCACATGACTTAATAGAAAGAGGATTCTCTAAAAAAATGGCTCTCAAGCAACTAAATTAACATGGTCGACCAATCACAATTACTAGCATTACATATAGTAGCCAATGTAAAGTAAGGATAAGTAAGAAAATAATTACCATGTAAAATTTGATATGTGCAAATGCCCTAGGTGAGGACATATTGTCCATGTAAATCCTATCTAAATATATGAGAAAATAACATGTAATCTAGTATCATGTAATATGTTAATATACATATAGCTTCCACTCAAACAAAATTATGTGAAAAAGATGCATGTAAATAATGTCTATAAAAATGTGTAGCTTAGATGAATATGCAATCGTGTATAAGTAATGTTTTTTTTTGATTTTTTGAGTTAGATGGTGCTCTTTGAATAAAAAAATATAGAAATAGTTGCATGTCTAGTATGTTGTAAATAATGTATAAAGGTAAAATAATCGTAGAGAAGGAAAAAAATGTGAAAAAATGTAATAATTCAAGGTACATACGTAAAAATATCCCTAGTAATAAAATAGAGACATGAAAATAAGCAATGATGTATCATATACCATAAAATATGTAACATATAGAATTTGAATAAACATTTTAGACCTCTAATAAAATATGTGTATTATATACCATATGAAAGATATATCAACAAGAATAATGCATGAGTATGAAGCCACCATAGGAAAACAATTGATGAAAAAAATAGGTAACATGTTCCCAATTAGAAAATTTGTGACAAAAAAATGGGTTTCAAACCTCATTAGGAAAAGATAAGTGACATCAACAATTATGGAAACCATCACTCAATTAGGTGAATATGTATATAGCTATGATAAATAAAGAACAATCATGGGTAGTTTTCACTCATTTACAAAGATATGATGGTGTATGAATTTGTAAATTTCATTTTT
The DNA here is from genome assembly GCA_037957365.1 of Torreya grandis. Lineage (NCBI taxonomy): Eukaryota > Viridiplantae > Streptophyta > Pinopsida > Cupressales > Taxaceae > Torreya > Torreya grandis. Next base: position 286,758 of record JARHVA010003677.1, on the reverse strand, counting down.
ATTTATAGATATTAGAATAATATTATAAATGAGAAAATTAAGAAGCAAGGCTAGATAAAATAGAAGACTTAGATGAGGAGGATTCTAAGAAACATTATGGATTCCCTTAGAAATCTATGCATGTTATGACTAAATGTCTTTAAAAATATGTTTTCATCATTGGGAAAATAATATAAGTGTAAAGAATATAATAATAAATTAAATGGTCAAGATTAAAAAAGCTAAGAAAGAAACATGTAACAAGCATCTTGAAGAATATCAATGAAAATAGATAGCAAGTGCCCAACTGAAATCTCAAATATACAAGAACTCAAGAAATCAATATGTGGAAACCACATGTAAGGCATGCCACATAGAAGAAGAAAGATATGCAAAAGACTATGGTACAACAACAGGGAAATCTAATTCAGATAAAAAATGTATGATGTCAAAATAAATATCAATATCAAAATGAAAGATTTAGAATATAACCATCAATATTATATTAATTTACAAATAAATGCATGTTAATATCCACACACACACACACACACACACACACACACACACACACACACACACACACACACACACACACACACACATGTATGTATGTATGTATATATATGTACACACACACACACACACACACACACACACACACACACACACACACACACACACACACACACACACACACACACACACACACACACACACACACACACACACACACACACACACACACACACATGTACGTGTGTGTGTGTGTGTGTGTGTGTGTGTGTGTGTGTGTGTGTGTGTGTGTGTGTGTGTGTGTGTGTGTGTGTGTGTGTGTGTGTGTGTGTGTGTGTGTGTGTGTGTGTGTGTGTGTGTGTGTGTGTGTGTGTGTGTGTGTGTGTGTGTGTGTGTGTGTGTGTGTGTGTGTGTATATATAATGAATGTTAAGAAAATTAAGATGCAATATATAGCTCAATATAATAACTAGAGAAAACTAACATTCATTACGCATGAATTTTGAAGTAGGTTAGGCATGCCTCTATTATGGTTTCCTAACAAATAACATGTTAGGGACTTATCAAATGTGGTCATAAATATGGCAGGGTTTTATTGAATATGACCATGAAAAAGGAAATATCCCAATGATTATGGTCATTGATAATTTTGATGTATTTTAAATTTTATGTATTTTTTATTTATTTTTTTGCTTTTTTCTATTGGGCTTTAATTTATTGTTTATGTTTATTTGTGGTTGTATGGGGGGATTCACATTGGAGAGTGGAAACAAAAAATTCATGGAGATGATGGTTGGTTTTTTTGACAATGATGTAGATCAGGACCATTTGGACACTATGTGATTTGGATATTTAACCCTCCTCATCCTTATTTCATATGAAATTTTATCAATGATTGCATTTGCGAAGATGTGTATCTATTACACATGTGTATTATGGTTACCTATGGGGGAGATGATAGTCACCATAGAGGGTATATGTCACATATTACGTCATTTGATATAAAAGATACATATGCATGATCTCTCCAAAACTCAAAGAGATTAATGATGAACTACTATGCATGGGGTGAATAGGGTCAGTCCTGATCAAATAATTTCATATTACGAAGTGATGTAGTGACATGTGTTATGTTTTTTCATAGATTTTTAATTAATTATTTTAGGAGTGATTACAACATCAAACACCAGTGACTATCCAATTACTTATGGGATATGACCTATCATTCAAGATATGATTGATCATGGTACTGGGTTATCTTGGAGTTGATGCATGATTTAAAACATATATAGGTACTTATACATATTCTCATAGGAGGTACATAGTGGAGATTTGGGGGTTGACATGTTTCTAAATGGTCAACATGCATATAATTATCATTACTAAACTATGATTATCTACAATAAGATGGAGACTTGAGCTCAAGTATATTGAGTGATGAGTAGTTCTATGTGCACAAAGAGCATATGTATAATGCACTACGACATTAGAACTATTTTTCTAGGAAATAAGAGGTTGATATTATCTTGATGCCATACATAGAACATTCAAGGTATTTTGAGGATTACTTCTAGATGATGTGAATCTGTGTTAGCTAATGGTATACAAATATTCATGGTGATTTTAAGTGATTGTAATATGAGTGTGTTATTCAGTAGTTTAAGGTGACATAGGATACACCACTAATGCCAAATATGTGGTGAGTATGGAGGAGGGGCCCCCATTCTTCACAGTGAAGCAAGGGAACCTAATCATAAAGAGATATAGATACCAATTGATGAGGTAGATACCTAGATTGTTGATCTAAATTAGATTATGTAAGGATTAAAAATAGATATACAAAATGGTTGGTTAGAGAAGTGACCATTTAAACATAAATGAAATGAAAAAGATAAGTATGGGATGGAATATAGAAAATATTATTCAATTATCATGTGTTAATACCATATATTTATCTGATACTTCTCTTCCTTTCTAGAAATAGAAGTCATTATTATTATTTTTTACAGAAATCAATTCTTTGCAAACATAATACTTCATTTATAACTAAATACTATATGTTGACACTTAATGAAATGTAGTGGGTAGGTGTAAAATGAGACTTAGACAAATATTTCCAGAATATTACTAGATTATATTAAAATGGAAGCTTTGAAACAAGTTATGGACATCCATTAAATTTATAATTTTTTTTATAGATATAAAGTCACCTAGTGAAAATATAAAACTATGCTTGACATATAATAAAAATATAAATATAAAAAAATCTAAAATCAAAATTTGACAACTATAACCCTACCTCATACATATTTTATTTGAGTTTAAGGAAATATAAAATAAAATCATGTTAATATGTAGTGTGACCTGATTTTATTTGATAACTATAAAAAGGAGGGAATATCAAGGAGGGAATCCAAATATGTGGAGAATATCAAGGAGGGAATCCATTTTTGAGGTAAATACATGGAACCTAGGACCCAAGAGATAGAAATGTTAGGTGATGAGGTAGATGCCTTGATTCTTGACGTGGAGTAGAGTATTCATGTAGATGCCTTGATTCTTGACATGGATTAGAGGATACAACGATTAAAACTAAACATGGGATAAATATGGGATGGAATACATATAATATTATTCAATTATTATGTGGTATTACCTTGTATTTATCCCCTACTTCTCTTCCTTTCTAGTTTTATATGTTGTTTCCTTTTACATAACTCAATTCTTTGCAAACCCAATACTTCCTTTACAAGTATATCCTATTTAGTCCATCCGGCAATACTTTGGTAATTACTTTTACATAGCTTAATTTTATGCAATCCCATTTCTTAATTTATGAGTATATGATATTTAGTTATCCATCATTGAGATAGTAAATGAATAAGTTTTGATTTAATGGTTGAGATGAGTTTGAAAAATAAACATGGTGTCCATGTGGGTGGGTTTGGGTTTGGTATACTCCAAAAACTTTAAGTTTAAAGGCTTTATAGCCATCTGCCATGGTTTTATCAAGATCGACATTTTTCAATGTCTATAAGGGTTTGTTTTATGGCTTGGTGAAGGCCTTTTGGTTATGTTATGTTATTTATCATTTGAATTTTATGTAAATTAATAAATTGAATAAAATTTGCATACCAAAAAATGCCATTTATAAACTCAAGCAAATTATTTTTACATCGATAACAAAAATTTTAAGAATTGATGAAATTCTCTTCACTTTAAAAAAATGCTTCTTTATATTTTTTCTAATAAAAATGCTTGAATTTTGTTTCCCAAATTGATTAAAAAAAATGTAGCTTTTTAATAAAATTGAGTTAATAACAAATCTAACATCAAACTTCTTTTAAATTTTTTTAATTTATTTAAAATATATAGTTAAAAAATAATAATAATAATAATTAAAAAAAATATTATAAAACATTTAAAAATAAAATAGAAACTGAGCATATGGTGTGTCAAGAATAATAACTAGCTAATAAATTTGATGTAATAATGCAATGAATAAACCGTTCGATGAAAATTTTAATACTTATTTGCTTGTTTGATTTCGTCAAACTGCTGCTACAAAATTAAATTTAAAAAAAAAAAATACATGAACAAGTGTCGTTTTCTTGACTTCCATCTCTATATTTATTGGAAGGAAGCCCCGGATATGGATATAGCCGCCATGGTCCACGAGATTGTGAAAATTCCACGTTACAGAGAGAGAATGCATTAAGTGGGTCTTCGTGACAGTTGTGGAGGATGGCCAATTAGCTACATTTCGACCTGCAAAAAAATTAATGCAAACCAAATCGTTGACATTAAGCAGTGGTCACATTATTGCTAGTCAACAGTACCATGCAATTCCCAAGTCTATCATACACTTTCTACGTCTATAAAAGCTAGGCTTGTTTGGCGAAGTAAAGGTACACAGTTTGAGGTGTTGATAGCCATGGAATCGAGGCATGTATTTTTGCTGCTAGGTTTGGCTGTCATTTTGCTTGTGGGAGATGTTCGAAGCAGCAGAATAAGGCTTACTCAGCAAACTATTGCTGAGCCCGATCTGTTCAAGGGTGGACATGGTAGAGGGCGTAGAGGTGGAGGAGGAATAGGTGGTGGTGGAGGTGCTGGAGGAGGTTTAGGTGGAGGTGGAGGTGCTGGTGGAGGCTTCGGTGGCGGAGGAGGTGCTGGCGGTGGTGGAGGGCTTGGAGGGGGTGCTGGTGGAGGAGCAGGTGGTGGCGGAGGGTTTGGAGGAGGCGGAGGCGCCGGTGGAGGTGGCGGATTTGGAGGAGGTGGTGGAGGAATTGGAGGCGGAGGCGGAGGTGGAGCTGGATCTGGTGGAGGTGTGGGAGGAGGTGGTGGCGCTGGCGGTGGTGGAGGCTTTGGTGGCGGTGGTGGAATTGGGGGAGTACACACTTCTATTCCTTAAGCAAAATGAGAGCTGTCACGACTGGTCTATGGCTAATGTTCCGCTGCAGTTCAGAGCGTGTGACATCTATAAATTAAATAAATAGTTGTTTGAAAGCGACTTACATGGAAGTTCTAATTTTATTTATTTAAAATAATAGAGAAATGTTTTTCATATATATATAGCCATTGGACAATGCACCCCACTCTTTAACCATCGAAAACTTTGGTAATCACGTTATTTTGTGTTGTCATTTAGTCGCTATTCATTTTTCTTTTCCGTATTTCATTCCAACTACTTTTTTACCAATTAATTTCCGTGCATCTTCATTTGCGATTTTTTCAGAGCCTGATGATGTTCTAAATCCACTTTTGAATATACGTATACAGTGTTGCTCGTCTTTAGACTGATCAATTTTGTTTTCAGAGCGTGCAAAGATATATATATAATAATTGTGTAAAATATATTAATAAAGGCAATTAATTAACTTCAAAATCAGATCATTAATTATTTAAGGTTTAAGATTTAACTTAAATATTGTGAAATTTGGTTATAGTAATTATAATATAAGATCGAAAACATGTATGCAGAAGATAAAGTGATTTTGCTTATAAATTTTGCACAGTGAATAGAGAAGTATATTAGGAATGTATTACAATTAGAAGTGGACAGTACGTTTTTTACCCTTCGTATAATTAGAAGAGTACATTACAATTATAATAAATATGCCCATTAAAAAAGAGCTTTCTACGTACTAAACACAACTATAACCATCACAATATAGATGGTCTTCATCGCAGCAAGCTGCTAGAGGCAATTTTGAGAACCATTACAACCTGTCATACATGCTTTTCTAACTCCAAGTTGAGAACCAGCATAAGTTTGATAATAGAAGCAATTGTTTTTTAGGCTGATGCTTTGATTATAGCGGTGATTTCTTTTTGGTAGCCATGCATTGGCCATAACTTCTACCTTCTACCTCACTCTACCACATCTTTGACACCTGGGGAACTTAAGCACCACATAGCCAACATCTAGGCATTTATTCAGAGCTCGCTAACAATAAACCATTGGATTAGGTCCAGATCCATCAGCAAACATGCTTAAATTACAATATTTTTTGTGTAGAAAAGCACAAGGCCCGGGGTAGTTTCAAGGATAGATTCGCTGCTCATATATTTGAAGTTTTCATCAATACAGAGTTTTGAAAATGGGCAACATGCAACCAAATTCATGAATTTCTCCACCACTCACGACAGCACGCCGGAATATTTTGGATTTCGATCTCTTCCAAGAGTTGTTCCTATACATAGCATTGAGACTCCTCTGTGTTACTGGCTTGAAGCAGTTATAATGCAAAGACATAAACCCTACAATTTGGTAACTTCAATACCTGATGTCACAATATCAACCTTATATATGAGCTTAAAAAAGAATTATTTGTATGTATTTATGTTACATTTTTCATAGTGAATATTTTTATACATAGGGAAAGTGTCTAGGATTTTCTGTTTGAAACATTATTTTATTGTACCGTTAAACTAAGCCCAAATTGGATTACATTGTCAACAAATGATTTTGTTTCTGTTTTCGGTTTACTTTACTCTTTTTTTTTCCAAAGATATTATTAAGCCATTTTTGTTGCTAGTTATGTTAAATTTACTAATGATCCTTGAATGTAAGCATATCTATTATTTGGTCTAGTGTAAAGAGGATCAATTCGATTTTATTTTAAAAAGTTAAAGCTTCGAATATAATATGATAGCATGCAACCATGATATATTAAGGAAATGTAAACGTAATAATATTGAGTCGTGATACATGAAGGAATTGTAAACATATTTTTTCAATTTAAAGTATAAATCTGTACAAATTTATGTAGGCCTTATATGTTGACACCAACATAGCTGCTTGTATATTGACAGCGGTAAAATTTTAGATGTGGAACATCCATCGAAATAGAATAATAAATGGATGGATGGCAGGTTATTAAATATCAACTGTCATCATCATTTTATATATCACTATTAAATTAGAAAAATAAATTTTATGTTTGAATTTTTTTGATGTACTGTAGATGTGATTGGAAATGACTTTCTATGTCACAAATTAGTTTTTCAACGTCCTTATGTTTTTATTGCTCCTGTAGGAAAATATATAATTTTTAATACAAAAAATCTACATTTCTCAAGTTAAGGATTACATCAAACAATTTCATCTAGTGAAAATTCATTAAATTATTCTATTATTTTATTTCTATAAAGAAATATTTGAAATCTAATGTTAAAAAAAAAATCTATGTTTCTATCATAAGCACTATGTTCGAGATAAAAAGAATTAGTTCAAACAATTACAATAAATACTTGCTAGATAGATATTAATAAAATAATGATGTAAAAAGTCATTTTGAGAGATTTTTTTTCTATTTTAAAATATGATAAATATTTGATTTTCCCTAAAAAAATTGTCTAATTATTATTAATATTATAAATGTTTGAATTTTTAAAAAAACTTGTTTTCTTGAATTTTTTTTAAAATATAAAATATTTTGTAAGAGTGTTGTTAAAATTTTAAGATGTGATAAAATATTTGAGCTATACATTTTTTCAATACAAATTATTATGAAAATGTGATTTCAATAAATACTTCCACAATGAACATTAAAAATTCCAACAAGATGATGAATACCTTATGATTATATGAACTTAATACTTTTATTTTTTATAATTGAACATATAAAACATAAAATAAATTTGAACCATTCATTTACATATAAATAAATACAAATAATATATAAAATAATGTGAAATAAATAAAATTTTGAAACCTTTTGTAGAGGTTTTAGGCTAATCTATAGTAAGGAATTTATCCCTTAACTTCTTCTGTATCTTGCTCTATGTGCTTATATTTTTTTGTTCTTTCTTTTCCCCTCTCTCTACATGTGATCCCATCAAATCATTGCATGATATATCAATTTAGTGCATGCAAATTTCACCTTCCTCTCTTCTAGCATGGTCTTCCACTCAAAGAATTTATCCATGCTATTCAACCAATCAACCAACACTTCTAGTTGTAAGTTTTCCCCATAGTCTATAACTTCTACTTTGACTCCATCATTACTTCCCTCTAAGGCTCTAATCACTCTCTCTATTGATAGTGGCTTTACTTCGTTATAGAATTCCTCTTAATGAATTGTTTCTCCTCTAGTGTCATCTTATCCTTGCCTTCTCCTTGATTATTGAACATGGTGGTTAGGTGTGCCACTTCCCTCTATACCTATTTCATATCTATACTCACTTGAGCATATCATTCTCTTTATTTTATTCATATCATACTTGAAATAAAAAACACAAACACTCTCCAAAAACTTTCCCAAGGATTATAATTTTCTTTGATAGCACTTAATATGGCCACTAAACAATATCACAAATCAGCTCAAACTCATAAGGGAATAAAGGCAATATCATTTCTCAAATGAAAATGATTCTCAACCTCATACATATATATTATTTTAAATATGAATCATACAACTCAAAAATACTAAAATGCTCAACAAACTTTCCTTTAACTCTTTTCAAAACATCCAAGCCACTATGAAATTACAAGGAGGACTTCAAGACAATATATAGAAAATAAAACATGAAAACACTACCCAACTCAAGAATTCATATGATTAAACTTGGATGGGTAAAGAAAAAATAAGGAAAAGTGGATTAAAAAGAAACCTCATGCCACACTCCTCACATGGATCATAATTAATTATGGACAAGGTTCATAGGGCAAAGTTCGCTCCACCTTTCAAGATTAGTCAAAAATGATAAAGGAGGAATCAATTTGGAATAGTAGATATTTTCTCCTCCACCATCATGAATATCCAAAAGATGATTGATTCTCATTTTGACCATTCTTCCAGAAAAAATGTGCCCCATGCCACTTAAGCCAATTAGGAATAGTGAATAGTGTCAATTAGGAATAATGTCAAATAGTAACCATCATGAGTAGTGTCAAATAGTAGTAATCAAGACACATCACCAAAGGAACATTGACACCACATCATAAATTTAACATATTATGTTCTAGTAATCCAGGAAGAGACCTAGACCTCCTAATGTGTCTAGGCTTGATTCCACACCAATTAAAAAGTGGGCTTACCTTAATATGAACATGTTATGTGCTTGATATTTTATTTTGATATGAATGATTACATCATAGATTTTTCAATCCCTCACTTCAAAATAGGGGCATAGATATAGATATGTTGAGATTGATCGAATAAATTCAGAGAACTCGAGATAACTGAGAGCACCAAAAATGGTCCATTTGTCAATTTATTTGATCAAGAACTATACTATATTTTTAAACTCCCTAATAAGTGTTATCCATGTCTTGGATTTATTTAAAAATTTCAAGTTAAAATAGAGTTTAATTTTCCTAAAACATGGTTTAGGTACCACCAAGAGCAGTTGTTATTATGCTCACCTTTTAAATTTATCTTTTTAAAACTTAATACATTTTTATATTGATATGACATTGACTTATTATTGCAATTATATACTATTTTTAAAGATATTAGCTTTCCAACATAGAATAAATCTATGTGGATCGAGCCTATCTTGATAATTATTTGATTCTTCCATCATTCTATAGGAAAATTAAGGTATTATTAAAAAACAAACAAACAAACAAACAAACAAACCCTCATTAATGTAACATAAAAAATATTTTTGAAGATCATGACATTACCATATTACCATCCTAAATACCTCAATACACCTTTATTTTTTGCATGAATTTGGTTGAGTATAGATTTAGATGTCATATTATAGTCAATGTTCAAATGCATAAACAATTAGAGATAATATTGAGAAGGGGCATAAAGTGCAAAATATGCACTATCACACGTATAGAGATGGGTGCATATTTCCTATGTTAATATTTATAGTTCTATAAAGATTTTTAAGAATTCATGCCAAAGACATCCATTTTTCAATTTATAAATTGTGGGAAAAATATCAAAAAAATTCCAAAGAATTTCTCATTATATAACGATGAAGGCAATTATAGTTATTATAATATGAGAAAAGTTGAATATTTATTGTAACCATACTATTCCCCTTCCAAAAAGTTAAGAAAATGCTATATAAAGAGGGTTTCAAATTTATGATATACCACACACCACAAGGTTTAGGAGGTTGGTTTTTTCTTTTTAGTTGTTGTTGTTATAAAACTATATTTTTTAAATAATTTTGTAATTTAATATATGGTAGAGGAAAAGTTCAATATTTATTGTAACCATACTCTTCCCCCTCCCAAAAAATTAATAAAATATTATAAAAAGAGGGTTCCAAAGTTACAATATACCACATATCACAAGGTTTATGTTGATTTGTTTTATTTTGTTTGTTTGTTTTATTTATTTTTAATTAGATTTTTTTACCATTATGAAATTTAATATTGTTTATATTATATGTGCATAATAAGTAAATGTTTCTTAAAAAATTAGTTAAACTTCAACATAGGCCCCATCACACTTATTATTTTTTTAAAAATTTCATATGTTGTTGCCAATTTAAGAAAAGAAGAAAAAATTTGTTTTGCATGTGATCAAAGTTGTATAGTAAAAAATGAGGAAGGTTATTGGAGATCAAGAGCACGTGAATACAACCATCATATCAAATATTTGATGTTAATCATTTGTTATAATTATAAGTTACTCTTTTAATCATTTGGATAGTAAAAGACATAGCATACTCTTATAATCATCTGAAGAGTAAAATGTGTTACTAAGAGACTTCTCTAATCACTATAAAATTTCTAAATGAAATTACTTTCTCTTCTACATACATGTGTTCAGTCTTATATTATAATGACTATCATGAAATTTCACAATATTTAAAATACAATCCCAAACTTTTAATAATTAATTATTTTATTTTGAAGTTAATTAATTACCCTTATTAATATATTTTACACACTTATTTAATCTAGTCATATTAATGAAAGGTGTTACCAACTTTGCCATGTGAACCTTGTCTATAAGTAATTCTGATCCATGTGAGGATTGTGGTGTGGGGCTTCTTTATTCTAGAATTTTCCTTATTTTATCCTTACCCATCCAATTTTAATGTGATTAATTCTTGAGTGTGGTAGTGTTTTAATGTTTTATTTTATAGTTTAGTTTCTACATATTGACTTGAATTCCTCCTTGTAATTAAATAGTGGCTTGGATGCCTTGCATGGATGCTTTGAAGAGAGTAGATGGAAATTTTGTTGATATTTGTCGTATTTTTGAGTTTTATGATTCATATTTTAAATAATATATGTGTGTGAGGTTGAGAATCATCTTCATCTGATAAATGATATTGCTTTTATTTTCTTATGTGTTTGAGTTGATTTGTGAGATTATTTTATCGACACAACAAATTATATATCCAAAACAGTAAAAATACCTCAAAATAATATAAATTATAAATATGTAACCCTCATAATATATAATCATATAAATATAAAAATAAATATGTTCATACACATATAAACATGAAATAGATGGGGGTAAACAATATGCCCTAATGAATAATTTACATGTGTAAGATATGTATCATAGTATTAACTTGAGGAGATATGGAAAGGTATAATGACCCCAGTGGAAAATCAATGAAGGGAAAAATAACATGCACTTAATGTTGTAAATGTGCCCCTAATAAGGCTAGATACATAAATGAGAAACATAAATATAAATGGTTTTCCTTGAAATATGCATGAAATATAGCATGGAAAATTAGACACTAAACATAGTAATACTAAAAATTAATAATGGGCATAGTAAATAACATGGTACTAAACATAATAAATTCATGATATATATGAGGGTAACAATCATAGAATATGCACAATATATCACAAAAATAGCACCCAAATATATAGCTACACATAGGTGTTTACCCTAATTATGGGGTTTTAAGCAAAATAGGAATAAGTTGGTGTAATGAAAAATATATATGAATACGAAAATAAATTTAATTAATTCAAACCTATTAGATTACCTAATTAAAATTAAAAAGGCAAAGTGATAATCATATAGGCTATACAAAATAAAGATAAATAAACTTAGAATGATTGAACATCATATAAACTTTAGAGTTTTGAACCTGTAGGATGATTGTGAAGAATGTTTGGATTATGATCCTAAGATATGAGTCTATGGAAATAATTATATACATATTTGTGTAGGGTGTGGGTTCATCCTTGGTAGATTCATGTTAGTCAAATTGCCATTGTTAGAACTTTCTCTATGTAGTTGATACTATCCTACACATGATTTCATAATATGATCTCTCTATCACCTATATGCTAATTTTTTAATGTAATTGTATCTACGATTTATGTATTTATTAGTATAAGTATATAAAATTTATGTTTTTTACTCTATGACCTAGAATGACAATCCAAAAAAATAAAAAAATTATGGAGTTGGGTAATTATCAAAGTGATGTTGAAAACTATGAATCCCATACTCTAGAATCAAACCTCTACGTAGTTATTTAAGTATGTAGATGTAATGGATTAAATAAGGTTTTTGAATCTCCTCTTGGATATAAGTTATTTTACAACTACCTTTAAGATAAACTATTCATTGGGTACACTAGGATAGTGGGAGACTAAGTTAAACAAATACATCGCGAGTGTGTAATATGTGATCCAAAAATTCTCAACTTGAATAATGAAAGAATGAGTTACTTTATTTTACCCTAGGTTAAGATATTAATATGATCTAATAAGGGTTGGATTTCTCTTTCAAGGATCAAGGTCTAAATGGATAGTAATGTAATGTCAAACAAGTCATAAAAATATATAAATTTACATAATCATGTCTAAAATGATAAATTAAGGATAAGATAATGGTAATAAGTATCATGTAATGAATTTATATGTCTATATATTATGTCCACTTTAGTTTTTGCATTAGTTTTGTTGTCCCCAAAAAATGTCACTCATTTTTGGGATAACCTACGGACTATTTTGGCCCTACATAGACCAAAATTTCTCTCTTCCATTCTCAATTTTTTTTGAGCTTTCAAAGTCCTCATTTTTCAAGATCTTTTAGTAAAGGGATTAGTAGGTTCAATAGGTTCAATGGCTTCTTTGGGTGAGTTCAATCAAAAGGAGGGCAAGTTTCCAGCACTTAGGCATTTTTAGGACTGGTTCAGTGCCTTGGTTCGATAAAAAATGTCCATCGGCAAGCATCTAAGCAAGGATTGAACCATTGAACATTGAACCATTTTGGTTCAATGGGTTCAAAGGTTCAACATCATCACCAAGAGCTAAGCACATTTGTCAAGATTTAAAGTTCAACCATTTCAAAGTTCCATGGCTCTGAGCACTTAACGAGTTTCAAAGGCTTGAACTGTTGAACCGTTGAACCTTGAACCATTTTGGTTCATTAGTTCAATGGGTTCAACGTTCAAACAGTTCAATGCACTTAGTTCAAAGATATCAAAGAGACTCATCCAAATCAAAAGAATGAACTAACCGAACCATTGAGCCTTGAACTGCTTCAAAGTTCAATGGTTCACGGGTTCAAAGGTTCAAAGGTGGCCTCAGTCAAAGAAAGAAGCAGTGAAACAGATGGTTCAACTAAAGTGCATGTAAAATAATAGGATGAGTGGAAGCTGTCAAGTGTCATCTACTGAGACACATTATACTTTGTTTCTAAAGTGAAAAATACTACCACGTGTCCCTTTTGAAGCTTATTGGAAGCCTCTAAGTGTCAATATCTGTAGTCCCTTCCTTTAGCTTCATTGTATTGAGCAAAGACTATGGTGGGTCCCAGGTGAATGATTAAAGTAGGCAGAGGCTGATAGGTGTCATCATCCATGAGAACTCAAATGAGCCCCAAACTTTTCTATGGTGTTGCAAAAGTTTGAGAGTGGAAAGCACCAAGTGGCAATGGCAAAAGGTTTCAGTATGATGCGGTGGAAGATGCCACGTGTCTCTGGTTAAAAGTGGTGGAAGGTGCCACATGTCAAAGACAAAGCACTCTCAAATACAAGGACACAGAGCCAAGGAAAGGTTTCCTTTAGACAAATTGTCCAAAGGAATTCATTGGAACATTTTGTCTGAAGGAAATAAAGGGAAGATACTCCTCTAAATAAATTAGAACCTGAAGGCCACTTGGAGGATCCCGAAGGGTAAGTACCCTTACAGGGGGACACTCGACACTTAGAAATAGACCCTGTTCAAGATCTCGAAGGGCAAGTTCCCTTTGGGAAAGGTCGAGCCTCAAATTACAGTAGAAGTTGCCAAGTGTCACAAGCTGAGACTCAATCTCTACCAATTTTGAAGCAACAGAACTCACCATGTGTCCCATCCCAGTGCAATAGAAGCTGCCAAGTGTCTGCATCCATGCTTCCAGCCTCTAACAAGTTTCAAAGCTTATTCTAATAATCTTATTTAAAAGCCACAGATGCCACCACATGTCCTCACTTGCGCCATGGTAGAAAGCAGCCATAACAACTGAGAAAGATACAAAGAAGTTGCTAAGGAGAATGACAGGCCTGTGAACGTCAAATTTAGGGCAATCGACTAGCTAACCTTTGAAAGATGAAAGACCCATGGAAATCAACTTTGTAGAAATAAAGTGTTTGATTAATCTTTCTAGGCTTAGAAGGCAGACCTAAATGTATTCGAAGACCTTAAGGCCAAGGCCAAAAGGAAAAATAGACAAAGAGGGAAACTCAGTAGGAGTCATTTCTAGTAGGTGGAATAATCCACCAAGTAGGTATTTGGGGCCTACCAGCATTGAAAGCATAGCCTATTTGTCCCCTTTGGCATAAAGGCCACATGGACAGCTATGCGAGTAGTAAATGATGGAATGAGTAATTTAGGCTTGAGAGAAGATAATGGGGATGAATCAACATGCCACAGTTAAGGTAGCTGCCCTACTCCAGCATGAATCTCCTTGATAGAACCAAAAATGCATCCAAGGCATTAATGCACAACATGGGTCACTCCATGGGACTAAGTGCCAAACCTCCCTTGGCCTTTATATAATGTCATCTCTTGTATCATTTTAGAGAGACTTTTTTGATCATAGAAGCAAAACTTTGCCCAAATTGAAAGGTGAATACTAAAACTTTGAGCTTAGATTGTTGTTCATATTATTTTATTTAAATGAGAAAACAAGTGACTTATAGAGTTTGTGCTGTTATAGCTTGTGCTATTTTAAGAAATTGTTCTTATGTTTGTTTCCTAGGAGCATTCTTGTTTATTTGATCTAACAAGCAGATCTAGCGGAAGTAATCAGGAAGGTGTATTGAAGTCAGTTGTGGAAGGCTTTGTGTTGACTGAAATTGTCTTTAGTTTGTTTTTTTATTTTCTATTTCTATGTAAAGGACCTTGGGATGACTTTGTGCCCTCATTGTCTTTCGTATCTCAGTATTGGGCAGTCGAGGTGGAGACTTTGTACTACATCTTAGGCTGCTAATTACTATGCCCTTGGTTACTAGTTACTTGTCACTACCAGAAAGATTTCTATTGTTTGCAAGAACAAGCACTTCTGAAAGAAGAGAAGTGCCTTCTGTTATTTCACCAAGATTTCTACTATCTAGGAAGGGATCTAGCTCTTGGCTGAATGTTACTTTTGAAAGAAGAGAAGTACCTTCACCAATCACCTAGGATTTCTCCTTTGATTTGTGAACATCATCTCTAAAAGAAGAGAGATGGGTGGTTTATCCTACCCCCATGTGCTATTTTTTGCTTATTTATATAGTATATAGCGTATCATACTTATAAGGAACCTCCCCTTGATGAGAGGAGAGATTTGTCCCCTGTTGATGTAGTAAACTTGCACATCTAGCTGACCAATCTCCTTATGCTGCGGTTGAAGAGACCTATTTCACTCACTAGTTAGCTGGTTGACAAAATATACACCCAACAATTTTTGGCGACTCCACTGGGGATGAACGTGTAGTCTGAAGCCTCAAGTTTCAGATTAAAGTAGTTCCTATCCTTATCCATTACATATTTTAGTGACTCCATTCCATGTCTTACCCATTATCATTATAGCCTTACCATCTTCCTCCATCTCTGTTATATTATCTAGTCTACAAAACCAGAGCCACTGGGAAAGAGTGCATAGTTTGAAACCTCAAGCTGATGTAGGGCCAGTTCTTTCCCATTTTTATTCTACAATCTGGCTACTCCACCCAGATTTGTTATCCTTATTTTTCATAATTAAATCATGGCAGTTCAAGGCCCCTGGGGTAACTCTTTTGGCCCACTTAATCTAACTCCACCTTTGCATGAACTTCCACGTAACTCAAGAAAGAACTTCCCCAAATTCTTTAGAGATGGGAGAGTTTACCTTGATGAACACATTGTAGCCTTTAGCATAGCCTTTGGTGTGATAGGGGTGGAATTTAAAGATGTGGCAGTCAGGCTTTTTGTGGAGACACTACAAGGTGCTATTGCAGACTGGTTCTACCACCTATAGGCTGGATCAGTGACCGACTGAGATACACTCAAAGCCAAGTTTGAATCCAGGTTCAAGCCTATAGAGGATGCACATGCTTTGCTATCCCAACTCACTCAGATGAAGAAGGAACCTCATGAGCCTATGAGGGATTTTATTGCCAAGTTTGACAAGCTGAGGAATAAGATTCTTGTAATTACTCAGCCAACACCTGAAAACCTCAAATGCTTCTTCATCAACTCAAAACTAACTAAAGTGAGTTTTCGACTGAGACGAGCTGGCCACATAGACCTTGCTGTTACTTAGGACTTGGCTACTGAGGTAGAAGATGACCTTATCTTGGTAGGAAAGATAAGGAGAGACCCAAACAGAGGTAAATCCTCTTCATCTTTTGAGTAACCATCTACATGCACCATGGATCAGATGGTGCAAAAGTTGGAAAATGAACTGCTAGCCTTGAAAAGGCAAATGGCCCAAAGTATGTCTGCTCCTCCTAATCAAGATATGCCAAGGAGGGTATTTCAGAATCAACCATATCAAGGCAATACCACCTAGAATCAAGGGCAGCCAAATCATCTTCCTCCCCCATAAAGGAGCCTTGCCCTTGAAGCACCTCCAACCAACTCAGCAGTTGGATATCTGGTAACAGAACATGATTTCTCTTTCCAACTTGATTTTGAGCAAGAAAATGATGCTGATCTCTTCATGGAGGATCAAGAAGAATCAGCTAGCAACTCCCACATTGGTTTCTTGAATTACTATGATGAACCCAGAAGTGAACGTGAAGCAGTTGAAGGATCATATGTAGTATTCACCTGGTCTAAGAATCATTCATCCCAACCAACTAATAAGGAGAAAGTAGAGGAGTGACCTGAACCAACAATTTCAATTGCTAAGTGGGGAACCACTCTACCTTTCTAGCCAAAGGACCTGGTGATTGCCATAAAAGTAAGTACCCTAAACATTTTTGCACCTTCAACTTCAAATTCATAGGCCAGTCCTCCCCCTCTTAAAAACCAAAAGGATGAACTCCCATCCTCTTTTCCTAGTCCATTTCAGTCATCTAACGTAATTGATCATGTCAATAAATCCAAAATTCAAATGACTGAATTTGAATTCCTGCAAGCCAATCCTAAGTAGTTGGACATTGGTGGAAAACTAAGTATGGACCTGTCTGAGGCAAAATTTGTGGTCACCCAAACGTCAAACCCTATAGCTCAAATTATGTTTAAACTATCAGGTAGGGGTAATTACTTCTTGACTATAGAGGATGCTCATGTTTTAGCTGATGAAAGTCCTATAGTTGGCAATCCAGGATTTGATCCAAACAAGACATTAGAAGAATTGGTAGGGCATAGTATAAATCAAGAAGGATATTCCATCTCTAATGAAGAGAAATCTAATAGAAGATCATCTTTTGATGATGCTTGGATCTTGGAATCTGATGGCAACAATTCTTCCACTAATGTTGGAGCTGGGACTGTGTTGATATCTCCTCAAGGAGATATTTTTCCTTCATGCAAGTTGTAGTTTAGCAACACCAAAAATGTAGCTAGATGTGAATCTCTGTTACTCAGATTGAAGACTGCTCAAGATGAAGATATCAAACTCCTTCACATCAAAGGAGATGCTGAGATGATGGTTTGTCAGGAGTTTGATGCTGACAATCAGAGCATGTGCTGGACTGGACTAACAGAACAACAAGCTATGGTAGTGGACCATACTGCTGTACTCCAAAGTCAACAAAAGGAACTCTTCACCAAGAGAGCAAGGAGTTATGGTTTTCAATTTGAAGACCATGTCCTACCATGGGGCAAGAAGAAGAAAGAGCCAAGAGGAAGACAAAAAATTGGTTTCTTGGTGGAGAGTTCCATTTGCCTATCACCGATTCTGGGGACAAAATGGTTTCCTGTTGGTTTATCAGGATGGAACACCTATTGATTGTCTCACAATGGGCAACATCTGAATCACTTCAATTCTTGAAGTATCAGATAAGTTCACCTGTATATATGTACATTTGTATAGTCTTAAGTTCTACTTTGTGCTTTTTATTTTTGTTTTTGGCACCTTTATTTTTGGGTAGCATGACTCGATAGCCTAATGGCACACTTCAAGGCACTAGAGATTCTAGTTTCTACTCCCCTCAGCTATGTTTTAAGTTTCCAACTCAAGGTAGTTCCCCAACTGGAGCCAACTATTGTCCCTAAAAAATGTCACTCATTTTTGGGATAACCTATGGACTATTTTGGTCCTGTGCAGACCAAAATTTCTCTCTTCCCTTCTCAAAATTTGTTTTGAGCTTTCAAATTCCTCATTTTTCAAGCTCTTTTAGTAAATAGATTAGCAGCTTCAACAAGTTCAATGGCTTCTTTAGGTGAGTTCAATCAAAAGGAGGGCAAGTTTCTAGCACTTAGGCATTTTTGGGACCATCAGTAAGTTCCATCGACAAGCATCTAAGCAAGGATTGAACCATTGAACCATTGAACCTTGAACCATTTTGGTTCAATGGGTTGAAAGGTTCAATGTCATCACCAAGAGCTAAGTGCATTTGTCAAGATTCAAAGTTCAAACATTTCAAAGTTCCATGGCTCTGAGCACTTAACGAGTTTCAAAGGCTTGAACTGTTGAAACATTGAACATTGAACCATTTTGGTTCATTGGTTCAATGGGTTCAATGTTTAAATGATTTAATGTGCTTGGTTTAAAGATATCAAAGAGACTCAACCAAATCAAAAGAATGAACTGATCGAACCGTTGAACCTTGAACCGCTTCAAAGTTCAATGGTTCATGGGTTTAAAGGTTCAAAGGTGGCCTCAGTCAAAGAAAGAAGTAGTGAGATAGATGATTCAACTGAAGTGTGCACAAAATAATAAGATGAGCGAAAGCTACCAAGTGTCATCTACTGAGACACATACTTTGTTTCTAAAGTGACAGATACTGCCATGTGTCCCTTTTGAAGCTTGTTGAAAGCCTCCAAGTGTCAATATCTGTAGTCCCTTCCTTTAGCTTCACTATATTGAGCAAAGACTATGGTGGGTCTCAGGTGAATGACTAAAGTAGGTGGAGGATGACAAGTGTCATCATCCATGAGAACTCAAATGAGCCCTAAATATTTCTATGGTGTTGTAAAATCTTGAGAGTAGAAAGTGCCAAGTGTCAATGGTGGAAGGTTTCAGTATGATGTGGCGGAAGATGACACATGTCTCTAGTTAAAAGTGGTGGAAGGTGCCACGTGTCAAAGACAAAGTACTCTCAAATGTAGGGACACAGAGCCAAGGAAAGGTTTCCTTTAGAAAAATTGTCTGAAGGAATTCCTTTGGATATTTTGTCTAAAGGAAATAAAGGGATGATAGTCCTCTGAATAAATTAGAGCCTAAAGGGTAGGTACCCTTACAGGGGGACACTCGACACTCAAAAATGGACCCTGTTCAAGACCTTGAAGGGCAAGTTCCCTTTGGGAAAGGTTGAGCCTCAAATTGTAGTGGAAGTTGCCAAGTATCACAAGCTGAGACTCAGTCTCTACCAATTTCAAAGTAGTATAACTCACCATGTGTCCCATCCCAGTGCAGTAGAAGCTGCCAAGTGTCTACATCCACACTTCCAGCCTCTAACAAGTTTCAAAGCTTATTCTAATAAGTTTATTTCAAAGCCATGGATGCCGCCACATGTCCTCACTTGTGCCACGGTGGAAATCAGCCATAACAAGCGAGAAAGACACAAAGAAGTTGCTAAGGAGAATGATAAGCCCGTGAACGTCAAATTTAGCACGACCGACTAGCCGTTAACCTTTAAAAGATGAAAGACCCATGAACATCAAATTTGTAGCAATAAAGTGTCTGATTAATCTTTCCAAGCTTAGAGGGCAGACCTAAATGTATTCGAAGACCTTAAGGCCAAGGCCAAAAGGAAAAAGAGACAAAGAGGGAAAATCAGCAAGAGCTATTTCTAGTAGGTGGAATTGTCCTCCAAGTAGGTATTTGGTGCCTACTAGCATTGAAAGCACAACCTGTTTGTCCCCTTTGGTATAAAGGCCACATAGATAACTATGTGGGTAGTATGATGGAATGAGTAATTCAAGCTCAGGAGAAGACAATGGAGATGAATCAACATGCCACAATTAAGGCAGCTGCCTTGCTCCAACATGACTCTCCCTAATAGAAACAAAAATGCATCCAAGGCATTAATGCGTAGCATGGGTCGCACCATGGGACTAAGTTCCAAGCCTCCCTTGGTCTCTATATAATGTCATCTCTTGTATCATTTTAGAGAGACCTTTTTGATCATAGAAGCAAAACTCTACCCAAATTGAAAGGTGAATACTAAGACTTTGAGCTCAAATTGTTGTTCATATTATTTTATTTGAATGAGAAAGCAAGTGACTTGTAGACTTTGTGCTATTATAGCTTGTGATATTTTGGGAAATTGTTCTTATGTCTGTTTCCTAGGAGCATTATTGTTTATTTGATCTAACAAGAAGAACTAGCGGAAGTAATCAGGAAAGTGTCTTGAAGTTAGTTTTGGAAGACTTTGTGTTTGTGTTGACTGCAATTGTCTTTAGTTTGTTTATTTATTTTTTGTTTCTGTGTAAAGGACATTGGGATGACTTTGTGCCCTCATTGTCTTTCGTATCTCACTCTTGGGCAGTTGAGGTGGAGACTTTGTGCTACATCTCAAGCTACTAGTTACTACACCCTTAGTTACCAGTTACTTGTCACTACCATAAAGATTCCTATTGTTTGCAAGAATAAGCACTTTTGAAAGAAGAGAAGTGCCTTCTATTATTTCACTAGGATTTCTACTATCCAGGAAGGGATCTGGCTCTTGGCTGAATGTTACTTCTAAAAGAAGAGAAGTACCTTCACCAATCACCCAAGATTTCTCCTTTGATCTATGAACATCATCTCTGAAAGAAGAGAGATGGATGGTTTATCCTACCCCTATGTGTTATTTTATGCTTATTTATATAGTATATAACATATCATACTTATAGGTAACCTCCCCTTGATGAGAGGAGAGATTTGTCCCCTGTTGACGTAGTAAACCTGCACATCTGGCTGACCAGTCTCCCTATGCTATGGTTGAAGAGACTTATTTTGCTCACCAGTTAGTTGGTTGACAAAATATTCACCCAATAAGTTTAATTTTTTATTAATTTTAAAATTTGAAATTCAAAAGAGTACATATAATTGACTCTACCAAGTTGATATTTTCTTTAAATGTGTTAAGAAAACTTTTGATTCTAAATTTTTGATAACACTTCTATAGGATTCATCAAGGTTCAATCCACATTTTTATCAAGGAATAAGATTAGTTTTTTCAAGTTCAATCAATTTTAATTAAATCTAAATTATTTTGAATTAAAATGAATTATGTGTTTGATATATGCCCTATTTTAAAATTAGTGATTAATACATATCCATAAATTTATCATCTCAAAATATAATGTTAAGATAACTAATATTTAAGAAAATCAAATAGCTGAAATTTAATTAACTTAAACATATGCGATTAAAATTTGAATATAACCAATACTAATATAAAATTTAAAATATGAAATATATCTAATACTAAAATAAAATGTAAAATATTTGAATGTATTATATGAATCATAGTGGTATACCAAACATAATTAGAAATGGTATATTTTTGCTTAAAAACAAATTAATAATGGGAGAACTAGCATGCCACATATGTAACAAAATATCTCCAATATCCCCACAAGTGGGTTGAATATATAAATGAGAACAAACATAAATAACATAGATCCATAGATGCAAAATAGAGAATGTGGTAATGTAGAAACCTAAAACATATTGTAATATGCATAACAAACCTTATTACTACAACCAAAATATAAAATATTGATGCTTAACATCATTTTTACAAATAATGAATAAAGTGATGGACCACATATCTGAGTGACCACACCCAAGTTATTCACAATAAATGTTAGTTAGATAACACATAAGGACTCACATGACTTAATATAAAGATAATTCTCTATAGAAAATGGCTCACAAATAACCAAATTAACATGGTCGACCAATCACAAGTACTATCATTACATATAGTAGCCAATGTCGAGTAAGGACAAGTAAGAAAAGAATTACCATGTAAAATTTGATATGTGAAAATGCCCCAGGCGAGGAAATATTTTCCATGTAACT
The DNA here is from genome assembly GCA_037957365.1 of Torreya grandis. Lineage (NCBI taxonomy): Eukaryota > Viridiplantae > Streptophyta > Pinopsida > Cupressales > Taxaceae > Torreya > Torreya grandis. The sequence continues at coordinate 264,236 of JARHVA010003677.1, read as the reverse complement.
CCCCTCTAAAGATATGATCAAATAACATATAATCTAGTATCATGTTTCATGTTAATATGCATAGCTTCTACTCTAACAAAATTATGTGAAAAGAATGCATGTAAATCATGTCTAAAAAAATGTGTAGCTCAGATAAATATGTAATCATGTATAAGTAACATTTTATTTATTTATTTTGTAATGTTTATTTATTTTTTTAGTTAGATGGTGCTCCTTGAAGAAAAAATATAGAAATAGTTGCATGTCTATTATGTTGTTAATAATGTATAAGGGTAAAATCATCATAGAGAAGGATACAAAGGCAAAAAATGTAATAATTCAAGTTACACATGCAAAAATATCCCTAATAATAAAATAGAGACATGATAATAATTTATGATGTATTATATGCCACAAAATATGTAACATATAGAATTTGAATAAAGATTTTGGACATCTATTAAAATATATGTATTATATACCATACTAAAGATATATCAACAAGAATATTGCATGGGTATGAAGCCACCATAGGAAAATAATTGATGAAAAAAATAGGTAACATGTTCCCAAGTATAAAATATGTGACAAAAAATGGGTTTCATACCTCATTAGGAAAATATAAGTGACATCAACAATTATGGAAACCATCACCCAATTAGGTGAATTTGTATATGCCTATGGTAAATAAAAAATAATCATGGTTAAGTTTCACCCATTTCCATAGATATTATGGTGTATGAATTTGTAATTTTTATTTTTCTTTATAGATATATAAACAATAGAATAAGAATATAAATGAGAAAATTAAGAAGCAAGGCTAGATAAAATAGAAGAGTTAGCTGAGGAGGATTCTAAGAAAGGTTATGGAGTCCCATAGAAATCAATGCATGTTATGACTAAATGTATTTAAAAATATGTTTTCATCATCGGGAAAATAATATAAGTTTCAAAAATAGAATAAAAAATTAAATGGTCATGGTAAAAAAAGCTAAGAAAGAAACATGTAACAAGCATCTTGAAGAATATCGATGAAAATAGATGGTAAGTGCCCAAGTGAAATCTCAAAGATAAAAAAAATCAAGAAATTGATATGTGGAAACCATATGTAAGGCATGCCACATAAAATAAGAAATATATGCAAGAGACTATGTTACAACAACATATAAATCTAATTTAGATAAAAAATGTATGATGTCAAAATAAATATCAATGTCAAAACAAAATATTTAGAATATAACCATCAATATTATATTAATTTATAAATAAATTCATATTAATATCCATATCCATAATATATTGATAAGATGAATAACAAAACATTCATATCTCCCAATATTCTTCTTCTGATTCCACAAATTATTGTGGCCTACTAAAATTAAGGTGTGGGAGAACATGTAACTTAACAACCACCACTTGGACTGTAATAAGAAGAGATATCATGTTGAAGATCAAGTAATTGCATAAGAATATGTTTAAATAAGGGATCATGTTGAATTATTATAATTTAATGGGACACATGTTGAAGATAAATTAATTGCATAAGAATATGTTTCAATAACATTTCGTATATATTTTAATATTTATAATTTAGATGTAGGCCGAATTTTATAATTGTTACAATAATATGTATTTCAAATTTTTTTTCATTGGTTGAATAAAAAATATGTAATTGAAAGGTTATTCTAATAATTCATGTTATGGAAGGGACAATAAAAAAATATTATATGTACTCAAGTCTTTGTTTCGTGTCTTTATTTCTATGCTATTTTATATTTAAAAAGTGTTTAACCATTTTTAGATATTTGGTTTTAAGGGTTAAAGGGATAAAATATCCTATGCACAAGGCCGAATAAAACTATTGTATAGTAAATTAATTAATTAAAAACTCAGATAAATAAATATTTTGAATTGAAGTGATGAGTGATATTAAACATGAAAAATACATTCAAAGTAGTAGTTTAATTGAATAAACATGAAAAAAAAGATAATATTTAAATTATTTACAAATGTGTGTGTAGGTCTGAAAAGTATAAATATTGAAATAGGTATGGACAATATCAAGTTTCGGTCATCATATTCTAAATATTATTTTGGAGGGATGGACACTTTCATTAGCCTTGAAATACTTGCATTGATGATTTTGTCATAATCTTGTTGTAACTATCCTATATGAAATATTTACTATATTCTAAAGCAAATGCTTGGAAAATTTTGGTTTTTTTTGTTGATTTATTTTATTTGGGTGTACAAGCTATGAATGACTCTATGTAGATCAAGCTTTATCTCTTCACCTTGGGCCTTTGTACCTTACCAAAAATGGGTTAGTAGGTTCACAGTATCGAGCTGACCTCAAATACCCCTATGTCAATGTGTACTACCTACATATCTGATACTCCAAGGAGGACATTAAACTTATGTAGTTATCCCCAAGGTGTTTTCTTGTGTGCACAATGGTGATATATACTATATCAAAATACTTGAAATGATCTAGCTTGTAACTTGACAAATATCATTCATTATATGTTCTTTGAGTGCTTCCAACCTATAGTATGATTACTCATATGATTGATATGAAAATAAAGAAGAATAGGGCTTTATAAATCTATTTTACAATTGATTGAGTGGGTTTAAATATGGTCTTGCTTGGTATTCTTTAGATTAATAATGAGCAGGTTTAAATTTTAATTTATACCACACCTTTTAAAAATATATAATTATAGGGTTCAACAAAACAAATAAGTAGTCTCATATGTTTCAAAACATTTACATTTTGGATGACTTTTGAGGACTAGAAACTTGATAAGAATCTAGACACTTGCATTGATGTAAGTTTCCCTATGTAGGAAATAATTATCTAACAAGTTAAGAAGTTGATGAGGATTTGAAACTAAAAGTGAATGATATATATCATGTTCTAATTTTTATTTATAGTGTAGTAGATATGGGTCATCAGGAAATGATAGGGTCAAACCATTAGATAAATATTTAAGTTCATTAAAATCATGAATGTGAGCCTTACAACAACAAAAAGGTTTATAATTGAAGGGTAAAGCCCTGGTAAGTATTTTTAAAGTATATAAGATTTAGATGCTATTTAATTCATATTTTAGTATCTACATCTCCCCTCATTTAACCTAGTAATGCATAAAGACAAAATTACTAGGTTAAAGAAAAAAATATTTAACTAGGTGTGTATGACACACTTTATGTTTGTTGAATTCCACTTTGAGTGTTTTTTTTTGTGTGATCTATAAAAAAAATCAGGTAACAATATAAATCAATGCATATGATATGAAATTTAACATAATTGAAATGCTTAAAAATAAAGAGAGAACTGAAGGAATAAACCTTTTTGTTAATGCAACCATGTTGCCCCTTGATACTTTAATTTGATAAATATGATTCCTTATGAAGAATTGGAGTTGATATAGGTTTAAAAATAAACCTTGGAGATTTTAATGAGGAGATTTGAAGGTAATTATATCCCCAATCTAGTGTAAGGGTGAGTTTTGACATGACCATTGAGATCATTACATCTCAATTATAAAACTCAAGAGATAATACAATAAAATCCAAGTTAAGTGGTAAAACCAATTTAGCCTATAAAATATAAGTAGCTTTAGGTAATTAAGGGTGTTGAATCTCAACCAAACTACTAAAGGAAGCCAACTATTGTAGATCGAAAAGGGCTCAAAATGATGCTTCTTGATGAAAATATTTATTCTTGGTAAAGTGTTTCTTGGTGTTCATATGTTAGAATTTAAGTTTGAGTATGTATTTATAATTTTTGGTACACTTTCATGGAATATATATCTCTAATATATATCAAGTCTAATTATCTATCAAAATGTAACTCTGTACTATAATTGTGTATAACATTTGTCACAAATCTGAAAAAATTTATCTCCAATCTAAGAAAATTAGTGCAATGTCTAGGATTATGACTCATGTCTATATATAAATCATGTAAAATGTAATGGAAAGATGGAAACTATAATATTTTTATAAGAGTGGGGGTTGTGTCTCTATGACATGCCCTCATTTTGAGGTGAGGTAAATGGAATATGTAGTTAGCTTGCCTCAAAAGGATAAGATAAATATATAGTTTGTGTATAAATCATATAACATATGAAATTAGCATATCTAAGTAGCTACATTAATGAAGATCATTAAATGTGATCATAACAAGCCCTAATATGGATGACATAAATCATGCCAATTGCTAAGAAGTAACAATATAAGCCTAGAAAACATTCAAGCACATATACAAGAGCACTTAATGTCACACAAAATGGGTTTAAAGAGGCATATTCAAATATCACACACTCAAATGAATGTCATATTTATAATTCTATGTAGAAAAATAAAACAACATACAATGTCATGGGGGCAAATAAGAAAAAAACACATTCAAATGTTCCAAAATCAAGAATATATCAAGCAAGAAAAATGCAGTCAAGGGAGTGACAATGTGAGTAAATGAAGTATAAACAACTATATTAAGCATATCATTCTAGTCATTTCATGCATGTGTTAGAAAAAATTTCATGGAACATAGCATATCAAGTATTTTGTGAAAGATATTAACATGAGTATAGGTCTTGATGCAGAAAAAAATAGGCCAACTTTTGGAGGCCATAAATTTTGATCCATAGCTCCATTTGAGCTCTTACACACCAAAATGAGGTTGATATTATCTTGATTCCATAAAAATAACATTCAAGGTATCCCTAAGATTCCTTCAAGATGTTGTAAATTAGAGTTAGCTGATGGAATACATCTATTCATTATGAATTTGTGTGATTTAAATATGAGAGAGTCACTCAGTAATATAGGGTCACATAGGAGAGATAATTAAGGACACATATGTTATAACTATGAAGGAGTGTCCCCATTCTTCCCAATGAGCTAAGGGAACCTAATCTGAAAGAGATAGAGATGCCAAGTGTTGAGATATATACTTGGATTATTGACCTCAAGTAGATGATGTAGGGATTACAACTAGATATACAACATGGTTGGTTAGATAAGTGAAAATTTAGAAACATAAACAAAAAGAAAAATTTAATTATGGAATGGAATATAGATAATATTATATAATCATGATCATGTGTTAATACCATATATTTATCCCATACTTCTCTTCCTTTCTAGAAATATATGTTTTTTTCCTTTTAAAAAAGTCAATTCTTTACAAACCTAATTCTTCATTTATGAATAAATCCTATTTAGACCATCAAGCATTATTTTGATGTTTTATATTATATAACTATATTTTATGCAATCCTATTACCTAATCTATGAGTATATCCTATTTAGTCATCTAGTTTTGAGATAATTCATGAATAGGGTTTGGTTAAATGGTTGAGGTGAGTTTGAAAATAAAAAAAGGTTTTTCTTATGAGTGGGATTGGTTTTAAAATACTCTAAAAACTTTAGTCTAACTATGTTCTAGTGGTAACAATATGTTTATGTTTAAATCTAGACAAGATTAAAGATCTATGGGCCAAATGCTTAACGTTCAAGGATTTCTTACCATCATCTACCATGGTTGTATTAAGACCACCCTTTATAAGTGCATATGGGTTCAATTTATGGCTTGGAGAAGGGCTTTTGGGATTTTTTTATGTCATTTTCCATGAATTTTATATAGACTACTAAATTTAATAAAATCTCTATACCCAGTGATGCCATATATAAACTGAAATTTTTAATCTCAACATAATTGACAATGAATCATAAGAAAAGAGATGTAATTACCTTCACTAAAATATGCTTATTTTTGTTTTTCTAATAGAGGTGATCAAAACCTATTTCCCAAAATGAGGAAAATCTATGTAACCTTTTCAACTATTAGGGCTAATATTAGAAAGTGAGGGAGTATACAATCACATGCCTAAACTATGACATGTTTAGCTTGAACTATGCCGCATATACAATGAGAAAATGATATTATGTAATTGACTCATATTATATGTCATGTATTGATGCATAGATGTGTTTATAAGGAATAAGGATATTATCACAAATGTATATAATATGTGAAAGCATAAACATGCAATGTGAATTGTTTGAAAAAATGATTGTAATCTTATGGATTGAAATGATTTTAAGATATGTACAAAATGGTTTGTTTAGAATGCCTTGTTGATAGTTAAGAAAATGTAGTTGGTATTTGTAAACTGAGACCTAATCAATGTTTTTAACATACTACTCGATTATACTAAAATGGAATCTTTGGAATAAGGCATAGACATCCATCAAAGATATATAAATTTTTTTAGTATTAAAGTGATCTAGTAAAAATGTAAAAGCATGTTTGAAATATAACAAAAATTTAGAAGTAAAAAAATTTAAAATCAAGATTTGATAATTGTAACCCTACATATAATGTATTATATTTGAGCTTCAGGAAATATAATATCATAACATTGTAATATGTAGTGTGACATAGAATAGAGAGCATAACAAAGAAAAAGAGTAGAAATAAATTTATAAATTTTTGTAACTACGTTTCTAAGTTAAGAAGATGCCAAAAAACTAGATGTATTCCAAAATGGTATAAAAATGCATTTTTTATCAAATGTGCAATGTAGGTGGAACAAAATATGTGAAACTGGTGTAAGAAAAGAGCTTAATACATTAGAAATAGATTATTGAATAAATATGTGTGCCTTAAGAATTATAACATTGAGATTGTGAAACTCAATTCATATGAATCCTATTAGGAACCTTATTTATATCAAGATAATAG
>JARHVA010003677.1:245000-252500 GCA_037957365.1 Torreya grandis | reverse complement strand
CTTATAAGGCATACCACCAATGTGAGAAATCATATCCATAAAATACCCACTCTATGGTATTATGATATCCTACTATAATACCATAATTACCTTCACCATTATATAATGAGATAAATTCTTTGGAATATTTATATATTTTATTTTATTCCCACAATATATATATATTTAATAATGGATGCATTTGACATGAATCCTTAAATATATTTATAGAACTAAAAATATTAACATAGGAAACATACACCCATCTATGTATGTGTGATAGTGCATATTTTGCACTCTGTGCCGCTTCTCAATACTATCTCTAGTTGTTTATGCATTTGAACATTTTTTATAATATGACATTGTAAAATTATACTCAACCAAATTCATGAAAATAATAAAGTCTTATTGAGGTCTTTAAGATGATAATATGGTTATGTCATGATCTTCACAAGTATTTTTATGCTACACTAATGAGGGTTTGTTTGTTTGTTTGTTTCTTTACTGATACCTTGACTTTCCTAGGGAATGATGGAAGAATCAAATAATTCTCAAGATAGGATCTATCCACATGTATTTATTCTATGTTGTAAATCTAACCTCTCTAAAAATAGTATATAGCTATAATTAGAAGTCAATGTCATATCAATATAAAAATATATTAATTTTGAAAAAGCTAAATTTAAAAGGTGAGCATAAGAAAAACTACACTTGGTGGTATTCAAACCATGTTTTTGGAAAATGAAACTCTATTTTAACTAGAAATTTAAAAAAAAAAACCAAGACATGGATGACACTTATTAGGGAGTTCAAAAAATCTAGTACAGTTTTTGATCAATGAAATTGACAAATGGACCATTTTTGGTATTCTCAGTTCTCTCAAGTTCCCTCAATTTATTTGATCAATCTCAACATATCTAGATATATGCCCTTATTTTGAGGTGTTGGATTGAAAAATATGTGATGTAATCATTTATATCAAAATAAAATGTTAAGCACATAATATGTTCATATTAAGGTAAGCCCACTTTTTAACTGGTGTAGAATCAAACCCAGACACATCAAGAGGTCCAGGTATCCTCCTTGCTTACAATAACATAATATGTTAAGTTTATGATGTGGAACCAATATTACATTAGTGATGTGTCTTGGTTACTACTATTTGACAGTACTCATGATTGCTAGTATTTGGCACTATTCATTATTCCTAATTGGCTTAGGTGGCATGGGGCACATTTTTCTTAGAATAATGGTTAAAATGATAATAAATAATATTTTAGAGTTTCATTATTAAGGAGGAAAAAATATCTACTATTCTAAATTGATTCCTCCTTTATCATTTTTGATTAATCTTGAAAGGTGGTGCCAACTTTTCCATGTGAACCTTGTCCATAAGTAATTATGATCTATGTGAGGAGTGTGGCATGGGGTATATTTTTTCTCCACTTTTCCTTATTTTTTATTACCCATACAAGTGTAAGGGGACAAATTATTGAGTGGGTTAGTGCTTTCTTGTTTTATTTTCTATATCTTGACTTCAAGTCCTCCTTGTAATTTCATAGTGGCTTGGATGCTTTGAGGAGATTTAAAAGGAAAGTTTATTGAGAGTTATAATATTGTTGAGTTATATGATTCATACTAAAAATAATATATGTGTGTGAGGTTGAGAATCATCTTCATTTGAGAAATGATATTTCCTTTATTCCCTTATGTGTTCGAGCTGATTTATGAGATTATTTTGTGGCCACATCAAGTGCTATTAGAGAAAATTAGAATCCTTGGGAGAGGTTTTTGAGAGAGTGTTTGTGTTTTTTTATAGGCATGAAAATAAGAAAATCAAGATGACTATATGGTCAAGTGATTATAGATATGAAATATCTACAAAGGGAAGTGGCACACCTAACCACCAGGTTTAATAATCAAGGAGAAGGCAAGGAAAAGATGACACTAGGGGACAAATAATTCATGAAAAGGAATTCTATAATGAAGTAGAGCCACTATAAATGGAGGAGAGAGTGATTAGAGACTTAAAGGGAAGTAATGATGGATTCAAAGTAGAATTTCCATACTATGAGGGCAACATATACCCAGAGGAACTGGTTGATTGGTTGAATATCATGGATAAATTCTTGAGTGGAAGACCATGCTCGAAGAGAGGAATGTGGAATTTTCATGCACTAAGTTAAAATGTCATGCAATGATTTGATGGGATCACATGTAGAGAGGGGAAAAGAAAGAATATTAAAAATAAGTACATGAGTAAGATGTAGAAGAAGATAAGGGAGAAATTCCTTACTATAGATTATGCCCAAACCCTCTACAAAAGGTTTCAAAATTTGAGGCAGATGGAGCATAGTGTACAAGAGTACATAGTTGAATTATACAATATATCTATAAGAGGGGAACATAAATATGTATAAATTATTGTAAGGAATGTGAATGGTTTCAAAATTTCCATTCAAGATGAGTTGATTATGTATAGAGTATTTTATATGGAAGAGGATTATTAGTTAGCCTTGAAAGCAAAAGAGAAGCAAAATAGACAAGTTTCCAATAAGTCATTTGATAAAAAAAGATCACAATCCCCTTAAACATGGGGATAATGTTGATTCAATACCATTATTGGTATATATAATCATATAAGAGGAGAATAATCACATGGTATAGAGAGGAGAGAAGTTAATAGAGAAGGCTTCCAATATCAGTAGAGAGGGAGAGGATTTAAAATAGGATGAGGATATGGAGGTGATATATGGTGGTTCTGAAGCTAAACAAAAGGTATTATTTGTTACTAATGTGAAATGTAAGGAAATAAGATAAATTAATGCCCTAATTATCATGGTCAATAAATAAGAAAATAGTACAATCCAAGAGTGAACTTGGTTGAAGTTGATCTAGAAGATTAAGCTACTCAAGTTATAACATCATATTTTTGAGAGAATCTCATGGTGAGGAGGACCATGAGATCTCTAAATAAGGAGATGGATCAAAGAAAATAAGGTGGTGATACATGTTTGTAGACAAATATTTTTTGAACATGGTGTACTTCAGGAGGAAAGGTGTGCAAAGTCATTATTAATGGTGGAAGTTGTGAGAATATAGTATCTAAGGAAATGGTAGATAGATTAGGATTGAATTGTGAAAGGAATCCTAATCCATATAAAGTTTCACAGTTTAAAAATGTGACTGAAGGCACTATAGATAAGAGGTGTTTGGTTAAGTTTTATATAAGGAAATATTATAAAGATGAAATATGGTGTGATTTTTGCCTATGGACACATGCGATATGTTATTGGAAAGTCCATGTTAATATGATAGAAAAATCACTCATGATGGAGGAAAGGATACATATTATTTTTTTAAATATGGCACAAAGATAACATTATTACCTCTTAAAGAAGGAATGGTAGAAAGTATGTTTTTCACTAAAGAATGTATCAAAGATATGAAGATGGTGAGTTGTTGTTTAATGACAAATGATTCATGTGATAGACAAAAGGAGAAAGAGAGTGGTCATGTAAAGTTGAATATTGAGGATGTAGAATAATTAAAGGTTGTTGAATAAATCTGAAATAAGCCCAAGAATATTTGGGAGAATAGGTTAAAAATAGAATCAAAGATGTAGTTACCAGTTATAGAGAGAGTTAGTAATGATGGATAAATATTTGTAGAATACATACCACAAGAGGAAGTGAGGAAGAGGTTGGAAGAAAGTAATAATGAGTACAAAATTATAATTGAAGTTAAGAGGAAAAAAAAGGAGGTTAAATGGAAGAATATTAAAAAAGGAAATATAGTGTAGATCCTAGATTTGACGATGTTGTACCTAAGGCAAGGAAGCTACAACAGATATTTGGTGTAGTAGGAAGTGTTTCCACAAGTAGAAAACACATAGATTGTAGAATGTGAGTTAAAGAAGATTGCCAAGAATAAATGGAATGAATACATTAAAATTAAATTGTGGGATATATGTTATTTTAACCAAAGGAGGATGATTTGGAACCAATATTCCATTGGTGATGTTTCTTGGTTGCTACTATTTGACATAATTCTTGATTGCTACTATTTGGCATTATTTTGGCACTATTCACTACGACAAAGTAGCTTAGGTGGCATGGGGTGCATTTTTCATGGGAGAATGGTCAAAAGTATAATCAATAATATTTATAAGGTTCATGATGGTGAGGAGATAATGTCTACTATTCCAAATTGATTATTTCTTTATCTTTTTGACTAATCTTGAAATGTGGTACCAACTTTGCCATGTGAACCTTGTTTGTAAGTAATTCTAATCCATGTTAGGAGTGTGGCATGGGGTTTCTTTGTGCTAGTCTTTTCCATGTTTTGTCTTTACCCATCCAAGTTTAATGGGATGAATTCTCAAGTGTTGTAGTGTTTTATTTTTTTGTTTTCTAGTTTATTTTCTATATATTGACTTGAAGTACTCCTTGTATTTTCATAATGGATTGGATGCTTGACATGAATGATTTGAAGAGAGTTTAAGGAATGTTTGTTGAGATTTTTAGTATTGTTGAGTTGTATGACTCATATTTGAAATAATATATGTGTGTGACGTTGACAATCATCTTCATTTGAGAAATGATATTGCCTTTCTTTCCTTATGTGTTTGAGTTGATTTGTGAGATTTTTTTTATGGATACAACAAATTATATATCTAAAGAATTGAAAATACCTCAAAATAATATAAGTGATATGTATATAACCATAATAATATATCATCATATAAAGATAAATATAAATATGTTAATACTCATATAAGCATGAAATAGATGGGGGTAAACAATATGCCCCAATGTATAATTTACATGTGTAAGATATGTATCATAGTATTAGCTTGAGGATATATGGAAAGGTATAATTACCCTAATTTAAAATAAATTAAGGGACAAATAACATGTAACTAATGTTGTAAATGTGCCCCTAACAAGGCTAGATACATAAATGATAAACACAAATATAAATAGTTTTCCCTAAAATATGCATCAAATATACCATGGAAAATTAGGCACTCAACATAGTAATACTAAAAAAAACAATATGTATAGTAACTAACATGGTAATAAAAATAATAAATGAATGATATATATGAGGGTAAAAATCATAAAATATTACATAATATATCACAAAAAATATCTTTCAAATATATAGCTACACATAGGTGTTTACCCTAATTCTTGATTTTTAAGCAAAATAGGAATAAACTAGTGTAATGAAAAATATATATGAATACATAAATAAAATTAATTAATTTAAACATATTAAATTACATATATAAAATTAAAAAGGAAAATTGATAATAATATAGACTATACAAAATAAATACAAAGAAACTTAGAATGATTGAACATCATATACACTTTAGAGTTTTGAACTTGAAGGACGACTGTGAAGAATGTTTGGATTTTGATCCTAAAATATGAGGCTATGGAAATAATTATATAAATATATGTGTAGGGTGTTGGTTCATCCTTGGTAAATTAACATTAGTCAAAATTATCATTCTTGGAAATTTTTATATGTGGTTGATACTATCCTACACATGGTTTCATAATATGATCTCTCTATCACCTATATGCTACTTTTTTTATGTAATTTTATCTATGATTTATGTATTTAGTGGGATAAATATATAAAATTTATGGTTTTTACTCTATGACCTAGAATGAAAATACATAAAAATGAAAAAGTTATGGAGTTGGGCAATCACCAATGCAATGTTGAAAACTATGAATCCCATACTCTAGAATAAAACATCCACATAGTTCTTTAAGTGTGTGGATGTAATGGATTAAATAAGGGTTTTTAATTTCCTCTTCAATATAAGTTATAATAAAACTAAATTCAAGATAAGCTATTCATTTGGTACACTGCGATAGTGAGAGACCAAGTTAAATAAATACATCACAAGTGTGTAATATGTGACCCAAAAATTCTCTTCTTGAATAATTAAGGAATGAGTTAATTGATTTTACCCTAGGTTAAGATATTAATATAATATACTAAGGGATTCTCTTTCAAGGCTCAAGGTCTAATGGATAGTAATGTAGGGTAAAACAAGTCATAAAAATACACAAATTTACACAAACATGTTTAAAATGATAAATTAAGGATAAGATAATGGGAATAAGTATCATGTAACAAATTTATGTGTCTACATATTATCCCTAATTTTGTTGTGGCATGAGTTTAGTTTTTTATTAATTTCAAAATTTGAAATTCAAAAGAGTACATATAAGTGACTCCATCAAGTTGATATTTTCTATAAATGTGTAAAGAAAACTTTTGATTCTAAAATTTTGATAACACTTCTCTAGAAGTCAAAAAGGTTCAATCCATGTTTTTATCAAGAAATAAGATTATTTTGTTCAATTTTAATCAAGTCTAATTTATTTTGAAATAAAATGAAATATCTGTTTGATATATGCCCCCTTTTAAAATTAATGATTAAGACACATCCTTAAATTTATCATCTCAAAATATAATGATAAGATAAATAATATTTAGGAAAATCAAATATTTGAAATTTAATTAACTTAAACATATGCAATTAAAATTGGAATATAGTCGATACAAATGTAAACTTCAAAACATGAAATATAAATAATGCCAAAATAGAATATAAAAAGTTTTAATGTAGTATATGAATCATAGTGGCATACCAAACATAATTAAAAAAGATATATTTCCCCTTTAAAAAAAAGTAATAATGGGATAACTAGCATGTCCCAAATATATCAAAATATCTCCAATATCACCACAAGTGGGTTGGATATAAAAATGAGAACAAACACAAATAACATGGATCCATAGATGAAAAATAGAGTATGTGGTAATTTATAAACCTAAAAAATATAGTAATATGCATAACAGAGCTTATTACTACATCCAAAATATATAATATGCATGATTAACATCATTTATACACATAATGAATAAAGTGATGGAACACATATCTGAGTAACCACACCTAAGTTATTCAGTGAGATAACACACAAAGATTCATACAATTTAATAGAAAGAGGATTCTCTATGGAAAATGACTCATAAACAAGAATACACATATAAACACAAACAAACATTCATGCATAAAAACCAAATTAACATAGTCGACTAATCAAAATTACTAGCATTTCATATAGTAGCCAATGCAAAGTAACTCACAGCATTTGAAAGGACAAGTAAGAAAAGAATTACCATGAAAAATTTGCTATGTGCAAATGGCCCAGGTGAGGACATATTGCCCATGTAAATACCCTCTAAAGATTTGAGAAAATAACATGTAATGTAGTATCATGTAACTTGTTAATATGCATAGCTTACACTCAAATAAAATTATGTGAAAAGGATGCACGTAAATCATGTCTATAAAAATGTGTAGTTTAGATGAATATGTAATCATCTATAAGTAATGTTTTTTCCTATTTTGTAATGTTTTTGATTTTTTGACTTAGATGGTGCTCCTTGAAGAAAAAAAATATAAATAGATGTAAGTTTATTATG
>JARHVA010003677.1:197500-237500 GCA_037957365.1 Torreya grandis | reverse complement strand
ATAAAAAATATAAGAAATGAAAATTAAGAGTAGAAATAAATTTGTAATTTTTTACAAATATCTTTATAAGTTAAAAAGTGCAAAAAAAATAGATGTATTCCAAAATGGGATAAAAAGTGTATTTTCTATCAAACGTGCAATGTAGGTGGAACAAACTATGTGAAACTCGTGTAAGAAAAGAGCTTAATACATTAGAAATAGATTATTGAATAAATATGTGTACCTTAAGAATTATAACTTTAAAGTTATGAAATCCAATTCATATGAATCCTATTGGGAATATTATGTATCTCAAGAAAATAACCAACCTAAATATAAATAAATAAATTTGTTCACTAAATTCATATTTGGTGAATATAATTGAAAGTGGAATAAAGTGTAGATTTGTTGCATTTAAAAGTAATATAAAATGTTTAAAAAATAAAATTGAATGTTATATCTTTTTAAAAAGTCTATAACAACGAGTTGGTAATTTCATTAATTTGTGTTTTAGTAAAAATTCATTATCGAAAACAATTCAGATAAAGAAGCCTAAGGAATCACTTTTTTTTCACATTGTATTAAAACATGGTAGTAGAAAAACCAAAGTTAAAAAAAATATTAACAATATAGATTTTTCCAAACCTTAATAATATTTTGAAGATTGGTGTTTCATTTTTTTTAAGGATTATGAAATTCTAAACTTAAAGACATTATTTTTTCTATCTTTAAAGTAAAAGGGAAAATATTTGATACTTTTAGGTAGTTAGCATGTGTAAAATATTTCCAAACATATCTAATTATATAATTTATTTTGAAAATTTTAAAGGCGACATCCCATTTAATTCCATTCCATAGAAAAAAAATGTCTTCAAGAAGGTAATCAACATCTTGTAACTTTTTTTGAAGTCTCTAAAAATGAACATTGTGGAGATGATGGGGTCGGTAAGCTTCTACCTAGATGTAGTCCTATGATAATATCACTAAGATAAGTCAACCATGATTATATTATACAATACGGAGATTTGAACTCTAGTTTTTTGAGTGATGAGTGGTTCCATGTGCATGCAGGGTAGATGGATAAGACATTAAGACATTAAGACAAACTTTTATTAGTCTATTTGAGGTCGATATCATCTTGAGGATATAGAGAGAACACTCAAGTTATCTTGAGGATTCTTTGTAGATGATGTGAGTTAGGGTTAGACAATACTATGGAGATAATCATGGTGATTTTAAGTGCTCACAATATGAGAGTGTATCTTAGTAGTATAGGGTGACATAGGATAGACCACACATGCCAACTCTGTGGTGAATATTAAAGAGGGAATCCATTCTTCTTGGTGAGGCATGAAAATCTAGGACCAAAGAGATAGTTATGTCAGGTGATTAGGTAGATGCCTTTATTTTTTACCTAGAGTAGAGGATTCAGTGTTCACTATCTAGATACTGATCAAGTTAGTTTTAAAAGTGGGCATTGATATATATATATATATATATATATATATATATATATATATATATAAATATATAAGTAGATTAAATAAGTGTGTAAAATATATTAATAAGGGTAATTAATTAACTTCAAAATAATATCATTAATTATTAAAAGTTTAGGATTATATCTTAAATATTGTGAAATTTGGTGACAGTCAGACTGAACACATGTATGTAGAAGAGAAAGTAACTTCACATAGAAATTTAACAGTGATTAGAGAAGTCTCTTAGTAACACATTTTACTCTTGAGATGATTATAAGAGTAGACTACATCTTTTACTATCCAAATGATTAAAAGAGTAACCTATAATTATAACAAATTATTAACATCAAAGATTTGATATGATGGTTTGATTCACATTCTCTTGATCTCCAGTAACCTTCCTCATTTTTGACTATACAACTTTGATTGCTTGGAAAACAAATTTCTTCTCCTTTCTTAAATTGGCAACAACATATGAAATTGTTAAAAAAGTAATAAGTGTGATGCAGACTATGTTGAAGTTTAGCTAAGTTTTTAAGAAACATTTATTTATTACACACATATAATATAAATAATATTAAATTTAATAATTGTAAAAAAATCTAATTAAAAACAAACAAACAAACAAAAAAAGCAAACCAACATAAACCTTGTGATGTGTGGTATACTGTAACTTTGGAACCCTCTTTTTATAATATTTTATTAACTTTGTGGGAGGGGGAAGAGTATGATTACAATAAATATTCAACTTTTCTTCTACCATGTATTAAATTACAATTTTTTTTCTAAAATATAGTTTTATAACAACAACAATTAAAAAGAAAAAACCAACCTCACAAACCTTGTGGTGTGTGGTATATCATAAATTTTAGACCTTATTTATATAATGTTTTCGTAACTTTATGGAAGGGGGAAGAGTATGGTTACAATAAATATTCAAAATTTCTCCTATTATAATAGCCATAATTGCCTTCATCATTATATAATGAAATAAATTCCTTGGATTTTTTTTTTCTATTTTTCCCACAATTTATAAAATAAAAAATGGATGTCTTTGACATGCATCCTTAAAACTATTTATAGGACTAAAAATATTAACATATGAAACATGAACTCATCTATGTATGTGTGATAGTGCATATTTTGGACTTTAAGCCCCTTATCAATATTATCTATAATTGTTTATGCATTTGAACATTGACTATAATATGACATGGTACAATTATACTCAACCAAATTCATGTGAACAAGAAAGGTGTATTATGGTATTTATGATGGTAATATGGTAGTGTAATGATCTTCACAAGCATTTTTATGATGGTGGGTTAGTTTGTTTGTTTTTTTAATGATATCTTAACTTTCCTGGGGAATGATGAAAGAATCAAATAATTATTGAGATAGGATCTATCCACATGGATTTTTTCTATGTTGGAAAGTTAATCTCTCTAAAAATAGTATCCAATTGTAACAAGAAGTCAATGTCATATCAATATAAAAATGTATTAAGTTTGAAAGAGATACTTTAAAAGGTGAGCATAAGAACAAGTGAACGTGGTGGTACTCAAACCATGTTTTTGGAAAATGAAACTCTATTCTAACTTGAAAATTTTAAATAAATCCAAGACATGGATAACACTTATTAGGTAGTTCAAAAATATAGTATAGTTCTTGATCAAGGAAATTAAGAAATGGACCATTTTTAGTGTTCTCAATTCTCTTGAGTTCCCTTAATTTATTCAATCAATATCAACATAGCTAGATATATGCCCCTATTTTGAGGAGAGGGATTAAAAATTATGTGATGTAATAACTCATTGTAAAATAAAATATCAAGCACATAATATGTTCATATTAAGGTAAGCCCACTTTTAAACTAGTGTGGAATCAAGCCTAGACACATGAAGAGGTCCAGGTCTCTTCCTGGATTACTAGAACATAATATGTTAAATTTATGATGTGGTGCCAATATTCCATTGGTGATGTGTCTTTATTACTACTATTTGACACTAGTTATGATTGTTAATATTTGGCACTATTCCTGATTGGCACTATTCACTATTTCTAATTGGCTTAGATGGCATGGGGCACATTTTTCCTAGAATAATGGTCAAAATGAGAATCAATCATCTTTTGGATGTTCATGATGGTGGATGATAAAATATATACTATTCAAAATTGATTCCTCTTTTATCATTTTTGACTAATCTTGAAAGGTGGTGCCAACTTTGCCATGTGAACCTTGTCCATAAGTAATTATGATCCATGTGACAAGGGCGGCATGGGGTTCATTTGTACTCCAATTTTATTTATTTTATCCTTACCCATCCAAGTTTAATGGGATGAATTATTGAGTGGGGTAGTGTTTTCATGTTTTTTTTTTCTAGTTTATTTTCTATGTATTGTCATGAAGTCCTCCTTGTAATTTCATAATGGCTTGGATGCTTGGATTGGATGCTTTGAAGAGAGTTAAAGGAAAGTTTGTTGAGAGTTTTAGTGTTTTTGAGTTTTATGATTCATATTTAAAATAATATATGTGTGTGAGGTTGAGAATCATCTACATTTTAGAAATGATATTGCCTTTATTCCCTTATGTGTTTGAGCTGATTTATGATATTATTTTATGACCACATCAAGTGCTATCAGAGAAAATTAGAATCCTTGGGAGAGTTTTTGGAGAGAGTGTTTGTGTTTTTTTGCAGGTATGGTAAGAAGACAATAAAGTGTATGATATGCTCAAGTGAGTATAGATATGAAAGAGCTATAGAGGGAAGTGGCACACCTAGCCACCATGTTCAATAATCAAAGAGAAAACAAGGATAAAATAACACTAGAGGAGAAATAATTCATGAAGATGA
Source organism: Torreya grandis (assembly GCA_037957365.1). NCBI lineage: Eukaryota > Viridiplantae > Streptophyta > Pinopsida > Cupressales > Taxaceae > Torreya > Torreya grandis. Next base: position 233,185 of record JARHVA010003677.1, on the reverse strand, counting down.
ATTCTAGAATGAAGAAAAGACACTAAAAATGGAGGAGAGAGTGAGTAGATACTTATAGGGAAGTAATTATGGAGTCAAAGTAGAAGTTCTAGACTATGGGGGAAACTAACAACTAAAAGAGCTAGTTGATTGGTTAAATAACATGGATAAATTATTTGAGTGGAAGACCATGATAGAAGAGAGGAAGGTAAAATTTTCATGCACTAAGTTGAAATGTCATGATATTATTTGATAGGATCACATGCAAAGAGGGGGGAAAAGGAAGAAAATAATAATCATATGGAGCAAGATATAGAAGAATCTAAGGGAGAAATTCCTTACTATAGATTAGCCTAAACCCTCTAAAAAAGGTTTAAAAATTTGAGGTAGATGGAGCATAGTGTACAAGAGTACACAATTAAATTATACAAGATATTTAAAAGAGTAGAACATAAGGAAACAATTGATAAAATGGTTGTAAGGAATGTGAATAGTTTAGAATTTTCCATTTAAGATGATTTGATTATGTATAGAGTATTTTATATGGAAGAAGATTATTAGTTAACCTTGAGAGAAAAAGAGAAGAAAAATAGAAAAGTTTCCAATATTTCATTTGATCCAATAAGATCACAATCCCCTCAAGCATGGGGATATAGTGGAGTCAATACTATTATTGGTGTATTTGATCATATAAGAGGATAATAATCACATGGTATAAAGAGGAGAACAAATAATACATAAGGCTTCCAATATAAATGAAGAGGGAGAGGATTAAAAAGAGGATGAGGATATGGAGGTGATATAGCGTGGTTCCCAAACCAACCAAGAGATATTATTTGTAACAAATGTGGAAAATAAGGATAGAAGGTAAATTAATGTCCTGATTACCATGGTTAAGAAAGAAGACAAGAGTAACGTCCAAGAGTGAACTTGGTTGAAGTTGATCTAGAAAATCAAACTACTAGAATTTTAGTAGCATATTTTTGAGAGAATATCATGGTGATAAGGATCATGAGAGATCCAAAGAAAGAGATGGATAAAATAAAATAAGGTGGTGATGCATGTTTTTGGACAAATATCTTCTAAAGAAGGTGTACTTTAGGAGGAAAGGTATGAAAAGTCATTATAGATGGTGGAAGTTGTTAGAATATGGTATCTAAGGAAATGGTAGATAAATTAGGATTGAATTATGAAAGGTATCCTAATCCATATAGAGTTTCATGGTTTGAAAATGGGAATGAAGACACTATATAGAAGAGGTGTTTGGTTATGTTTTCTATAGGGAAAAGTTATAAAGATGAAATACGGTGTGATTTTTTCCCTATAAATGCATGCCATATGTTGTTGTAAATGCCCTAGAAATATGATATAAAATTCAAATATGATGGATGCAATAATACATATTATTTTTGATAATATGGCACAAAGGTAACCTTAGTACCTCTTAAAGAAAAACAAGTGGTAGAAAGTATGTTTTTTACAAAAGACTATATCAAGGATATGGGGATGGTAAGATGTTGTTTAATGACAAAGGATTCATGCGATAAACAAAAAGAGAAAGAGAGTGGACATGTAAAGTTGAATATTGAGGAGGTAGAAAAATTAAAGGTTATTTAAGAAAGCTTAAATAATACCAAGCATAGTTGGTAGAATATGTTAAAAAGATAATAAAATATGTAGCTACTAGTTATAAATAGAGTTAGTAATGATTAAAAAATATTTTTAGAACACATACCACAATAGGAAGTGAGGAGGAGGTTGTAGGCAAGTAATAAGGAGTACAAAATTATAGTTGAAGTCAAGAGGAGAATAAAGGAGGTAAAAGGGAAGAAGATGAAAAAAGGAAAGATAATGTAGATCCTAGATATGAAGATAGTGGACCTAAGGCAAGGAAGATACAAAAAATATTTGGTGAAGTGGGAAGGGTTTCCACAAGTATAAAATACTTAGATTGTAGAATGAGAGTTAAAGATGATTGGTAAGAAGAAATGACATGAATACATTTAGATCAAATTATGGGAGATGTATTATTTTAACTATAGGAGGATGATGTGGCACCAATATTCCATTGGTGATGTGTCTTAGTTGCTACTATTTGACACTATTTTTGATGGTTACTATTCTACACTATTCCTGATTGACACTATTCACTATGGCTAATTGGCTTAGGTGGCATGGGGTGCATTTTTCATGGGAGAATGGTCAAAAATGAAAATCAATCATATTTTTGAGGTTTATGATGGTGGAGGAGACAATTTCTACTACTTAAAATTGATTCCTCCTTTATCTTTTTGACTACTCTTGAAAGGTGGAACCAACTTTGCCATGTGAACCTTGTCCATAAGTAATTCTGATCCATGTGAGGAGTGTGGCATGGGGATTATTTATTCTAAAATTTTCCTTGTTTTTTCCTTACCTATATAATTTTAATGGGATGAATTATTGAGTGTGGTAGTGTTTTCATGTTTTTTCTTCTAGTTTATTTTGTATATATTCACTTGAAGTCCTCCTTGTAATTTCATAGTGGCTTGGAAGCTTGTCATGGATTATTTGAAGAGATTTGAAGTAATGTTTGTTGATATTTGGAGTATTAATGAGTTGTATGATTCATATTTTAAATAATATATGTGTGTGAGGTTAAGAATATTCATTTGAGAAATTATATATCCTTTCTTTCCTTATGTGTTTGAGTTGATTTATAAGATTGTTTTATGGACACAATAAATTATATATCCAAAGCATTAAAAATACCTCAAAATAATATAAAATATATGTATGTAACCTTCCTAATATATAATAATATAAAGATAAAAATAAATATGTTAATACTCATATAAGCATGAAATAAATGGGGGTAAACAAGATGCCCCAATGAGGAGATATGGAAAGGTATAATGAACCCAATGGAAAATAAATGAAGGGAGAATTAAAATTAACATAATTTTTTAAGAGTGCCCCTAACAAGGCTATATACATAAATGAGAAACACAAATAAAAATAGTTTTCCTTGAAAAATGCATGGAATATACCATGGAAAATTAGGCACTAAACATAGTAATACTAAAAAATAATAATGCAATTGATAAATAGCATGGTATTAAACATAATAAATTCATGATATATATAAGGGTAATTATCATAGAATTTTTCATAATATATCATAAAAAAGATCATTTAAATATATAGCTACACATAGGTGTTTACCCTAATTATGGATTTTTAATCAAAATAGGAATAAACTAGTGTAATTAAAAATATATAGGAATACGTAGATAAAATTAATTAATTAAAACCTATTCAATTACCTAAGTAAAATTAATAAGGTAAAGTGATAATCACATAGGCTATAAAAAATAAATACAAAGAAACTTAGAATGTTTAAACATCATATATACTTTAGAGTTTTGAACCTATAGGATGAATGTGAAGAATGTTTTGATTCTAATCCTAAATTATGAGGATATGGAAAGAATTATGTAAATATATGTCTAGGGTGTGGGTTCATCCTTGGTATATTTATGTTATTTATAATTACCGTTGTTGGAACTTTCTCTATGTAGTTGATACTATCCTACACATGGTTTCATAATATGATCTCTCTATAACCTATATGCTATTTTTTTTTATGTACATCTAGGATTTATGTATTTATTGGGATAAATGTATAGAATTGATGTTTTTTAATCTATTACCTAGAATGAAAATCCAAAAAAAACAAAAAAGTTATGGAGTTGGGTAATCACCAAAGTGATGTTGAAAACTATGAATCCCATACTCTAGAATAAAACCTAAACATAGTTCTTTGAGTGTGTGGATTTAATGACTTGAATAAGGGTTTTGAATATCCTAATCAATATAAGTGATAATATAACTATCTTCAAGATAAACTATTCATCTGGTACACTGGGATAGTGAGAGACCAAATCAAACAAATACATCACAAGTGTGTAAGATGTGACCCAAAAATTCTCAACTTGAATAATGAAGGAATGAGTTAATTTATTTTTACCTAGGTTAAGATATTAATATGATATACTAATGGTTGGGTTTCTCTTTTTATTCTAAATATCTAAACGGATAGTAATGTAGGGTCAAACAAGTCATAAAAATACACAAATTTACACAAACATGTCTAAAATGATAAATTAAGGATAAGATAATGGGAATAAGTATCATTTAATGAATTTATGTGTATACATATTATCCCCACTTTGGTTTTGGCATGATTTTAATTTTTTATTAATTTTAAAATTTGAAATTCAAAAGAGTACATATAATTAACTCCACCAAGTTGATATTTTCTTTAAATGTGTCAAGAAAACTTTTGATTCTACAATTCTAATAACACTTCTCTAGGATTCAGATCAAGGAAGAAGATTAGTTTATTCAATTTCAATTAGTTTTAATCAAGTCTAAATTATTTTGAATCAAAATTAAATATGTGTTTGAATATGCCCCCTTTTAAAATTAGTGATCAAGACATATCCTTAAATTTATCATCTCAAAATATAATGTTAAAATAACTAATATTTAAAAAAATAAAATAGCTGAAATTTAATTAACTTAAACATATGCAATTAAAATTTGAATAGAGCTGATACTAATGTAAAATTTAAAACATGAAATATATCTAATACTGATATAGAATGTGAAATGTTTGAACGTAGCATATGAATCATAGTGGCATACCAAACATAATTAAAAATGGTATATATATGCTTAAAAACAAAGTAATAATGGGACAAATAGAATGTACCAATGTAACAAAAATCTCTAATATCCACACAAGTGGGTTGGATATAGAAATGTGAACAAACACAAATAACATGGATCTATAGATGCAAAATAGAGAATGTGGCAATGTAGAAGCCTAAAAAATATAGTAATATGCATAAAAGAGCTTATTACTACAACCAAAATATAGAATATGCATGCTTAACATCATTCTTAAAAATAATGAATAAAGTGATGGACCAAATATATGATTAACCACACCCAAGTTATTCATAAGAAATGTTAGTGAGGTAACACACAAGGACTCTCAAAACTTAATAACAAGAGCATTCTCTACAAAAAATGACTCACAAACATGAATACACATATAAACACACATAAGCATTCATGAATAAAAATTAGATTAACATGGTCAACTAATAACATGTACTATCATTACATATAGTAGCCAATGTAAAGTAACTCAATGCATTTGAAAGGACAAGTAATAAAATAATTATCATGCAAAATTTGTTATGAGTAAATGCCCTAGGTGAGGGCATATTGTCCATGTAAATCCCATGTAAAGATATGAGCAAATAAAATGTAATCTAGTATCATGTAACATGTTAATATGCATAGCTTCCACTCAAACAAAATTATGTGAAAATTATGTGTGTAAATCATGTCTATAAAAATGTGTAACTCAGATGAATATGTAATCATGTATATGTAATGTTTTTTTGTATTTATTAATGTTTTTATTTTTTGGGTTAGATGGTGCTCCTTGAAGAAAAAATATATAGATAGTTTCATGTTGGGTATGTTTTAAATAATGTATAAGGGTAAAATAATTGTAGATAAGGATACAAAGGCAAAAAAAATGTAATAACTCAAGGTACACATGTAAAACTATCCCTAATAAAAAAATAGAGAAATGATAATAAGTGATGATGTATCATATACCTTAAAATATGTAACAAATAGAATTTGAATAAACATTTTAGACCTATAATAAAATATGTGTTATATACCACACAAAATATATATAAACAAGAATAGTGCATGGGTATGAAGCCACCATAGGAAAATAATTAATGAAAAAAATGGGTAACATGTTCCCCTTTAGAAAATATGTGACAAAAAAATGGGTTCCATAACCCATTAGGAAAAGATAAGTGACATCAACAATTATGGAAACCATCATCCAATTGGGTGAATATGTATATAGATGTGATATATAAAGAAAAATCATGGGTAAGTTTCACTCATTTCCAAATATATGATTGTGTATGAATTTGTAATTTTTATTTTTATTTATAGATATATAAACAATAGAAGAATAATATAAATGAGAAAATTAATAAGCAAGACTAGATAAAATATAAGAGTTATATGAAGAGGATTCTAAGAAAAGTTGTGGACTCCCTTAGAAATCATTGTATGTTATGATTTAATGTCTATAAAATATGTTGTCATCATTGGGAAAGTTATAGAAGTGTAAAACATAGAATAAAAAAACTAAATGGTCAAGGATAAAAAGGCTAAGAAAGAAACATGTAACATGCATCTTGAAGAATATAGATGAAAATAGAAGGCAAGTGCCCAAGTAGAATCTTTAGTATAAAACAATTCAATAAATCGGTATGTGAAAACCACATGTAAGGCATGCCATGTAGTAGAAGAAATATATGCACAAGACTATGGTACAATAATAGATAAATCTAATTCGGATAAAAAATGTATGATATCAAAATAAATATCAACCATCAATATTATATTGATTTACAAAAAATGCATGTTAATATCCATATCCATAATACACACACACACACACACACACACACACACACACACACACACACACACACACACACACACACACACACACACACACACACACACACACACACACACACACACACACACACACGTGCATGCATGCACGCACGCGCGCGCGCACACACACACACACACACACACACACACACACACACACACACACACACACACACACACACACACACACACACACACACACACACACACACACACACACACACACACACACACACACACACACAATGTTAAGAAAATTAAGATGCAACATATATCTCAATATAATAACTAGATAAAACTAATATTCATTACACATGAATTTTGAAGAAGGTTAGGCATGAATCCTATTATGGTTTCCTAGAAAATAATATGTTAGGGGGTTATCAAATGTTGTCATAAATATTTTAGGTTTATGTCAAATATGACAATGAAAAGGGAGATATCCCAATGATTATGGTCATTGATAATTTTGATGTATTTTCAATATTATGTATTTTTTTAATTAATATTTTTTTCTCTTTTTTTATTGGGATTTAATTTATTTTTGGTGTTTCTTTATGGTTGTATGGGGGGATTCACATTGGATATTAGAAACAAAGAAAATTCATGGAGATGATGGTTGGTTTTTTGATAATGATGTAGATTAGGACCATTTGGACACTATGTGGTTTGGATATTTGAGTGTCTTAGTCCTTGTTTCATATGATTTTTTTTATTGATTGCATTGGTGAAGAGGTGTAAGTATCACACATGTATATTATGGTTACCTATGGGGTAGATGATAGTCATAATATAGGGTATATGACACATATTTCATAATTGAATATGGGTTAAAAGATAGACATGCATGATATCACCCAAACTCAAAGAGATTCAATGATGAACTACTATGCATGGGGCTATTAGGGTCTATCCTGATCAAATAATTTTATATTACTAAGTGTTGTAGTGATAGGTGTTGTTATGTGTTTGTATAAATTTTTAATTAATTCTTTTAGGAGTGATTATAACATCAAACACTAGTGTCTATCCAATTACTTGTGGGATATGACCAATCATTCAAGATATAATTGATCATGGTATTGGTTTATCTTGGAGTTAGTGCATGCTTTAAAACATATATAGGTACTTATACATATTTTTATATGAAGCACATAGTGGATATTTGGAGGATGAAATATTTCCAATTGGTCAACATGCATATAATTATCATTACTAAACTAGGATTATCTATAACAAGATGGAGACATGAGCTCAAGTTTGTTGAGTGATGAGTAGTTCCATGTGCACAAAGAACATATGTATAAGATACTATGACATTTAAACTATTTTTCTAGGCCATAAAAGGTTGATATTATCTTCATGTGCTATATATAGCATTCAAGGTGTCTCAAGGATTCCTTTTAGATGATGTGAATTTGTGCTAGCTGATGGTATACAAATATTCATGGTGATTTTAAGTGATTGCAATATGAGAGTGTTAGTTAGTAGTATAGGGTGACATAAGACAGACCAGTAATGCCAAATATGTGGTGAGCATGAAGGAGGGGGGCCATTCTTCCTAGTGAAGTAGGGGAACCTATTCATAAAGAGAGAGATTCCAAATGATGAGGTAGATGCCTTGATTGCTGATCTAGTGTAGATGATGTAAGGATTAAAAATAGATATAAAACATGATTGGTTAGAGAAGTGAACATTTAGACACAAATTAAATGAAAAAGATAAGTATGGGATGGAATAAGTGAATCCATCAACCCTTTGGATTATTTTATCAAACTCACTTTTATGTTCATGAACCAATGTTAAGAAAACTACTTTATCAATCTTACAAGCAGATTGATGGAGAAATGGGGTAGGTTTCCTACATGTTTAGACCTATAACACCTTATTGAGCATATATTTTACTTGGGGAAGATATGAGGAAACCTCCCATTCTTTAAACCTATTACAATGAGTTAGCATTTTCTTCTCAAGCTTGAAAACCTTATTGAAACTACCCTTTAGAAAAAAGAAAACCTATAAAGTATGTTATAACTACCAAGACTAACATTATCTGACCATATTATACCAACTTACACTTTTAATATCTCTATATTATCGTAATAACTATCTCTTATATGTATAAATTACCATATTTGATCTTGAATCCACTTGACAAGCCTTATGGTACGTTGTCAAGGTGTGAAATGTATTTAAGAGAGTTAGTAAAAATTAATGTAAAACCAATAATGATTACTACCACATTTAACTCCTTGATATGTGACCATTACACCCTAAAAAACTATTTTTGGGCTGACCTAGACCTTCATGAATCTTGAAAATGAATACTTGAACAAGAAATGGATAGAAACAAACATATGAACATAAACCCTCATTACCTTAATTTCTCCAAACTTAAATTATTCTAAAACATTTTAGAAGGTATCAAGCCATGAATACTAAATTATACCTTGAGAATTTAATGCAAGACCTTAGAATAAGTGAGACAATTGATAATTCTCAAAACATAAACAAAAAATTAAAGGAGAACACACACAATAAATAACAAGACCAAACAAGATACACACTAGGATAAGAAGCACTCAGGAAGACCAAAATGAAAATAAACTCTATGTACAACTAACCTCCAAGTTATGATCCACCTAGATCAAAAGGTAAATTTCTAAGATCTTATCCATGACATGAACTATAGTGATGAACAAGCTACATTTGGGATATTATGCTTGATGGATCAGACTTCTTGTTTGCCAACTTATTTGGTATGTTTTCAAGTGAATCAAATGAAACAAACATATCTCCAATGAACACATATTCTTATTTTGGCTTAAAACTTACCTCATACTACCTCTTACCCTTGATAATGCCTTTAACAATGATCTCATTTTGATTGATATGGGTTGCAACAACTTTAGTTTCTATTGGCTCCTTAAATTTGTGAACTTGGTCTTGTATGAATTATTAGGACTTTAATTTTTAAGTGTTGGTCTGATATAAAAACTTAAACAAGATGCTTCCAATGTATCACAAAAGGATCCATCTTCTTGTTCATTTGAGATAACAACCAATTTATGATCTGAAAGTCTACTATCTAGGTTTAAACAAAACATATCTTTTCAAAAAAGTAAAATTATTCTTGATCACTTGAAGCAATGTTTTCTTTAATATCATTTATATATTTCTCTTTAGGGACAATAGACCTATCTAATGCTTCAAACTTTCCAATAGAATCATAGGATAACTATAACATGGTTTCATATAGGTTTGTCCTTTTCTCACTAAGAGCCATTGTATCATCAATCAAGAATTTACCTTGTCCACCTTAGGGAAGGTCATTTCTTTCAATTTATATTTCAACTTCACTCACTAATGCTTGATCATCTTGAACCCTTTAATCAAGACTCAATCCATGGCATCTAGATTGGTCTTCATCTTCATATGTGTAGAATGGAAGTTCATGTACCCACCCAAGGTATAATTCATCATGTTTTTATTATTCTAAACCCAATTTGTCCTCTTATTGGGTATACCAACTTTTTCAACTTCATGTTGGCATTGATATTCATAATCTAGAGGAGATAGATGTTTTCGAAGCACCTCAACATTTTCCATAAAATTATGACATAGATTATGCCATACCTGATCATAATATTATTTTTCATATTCTTAATGACTATCATATTAAGGAAAGGTTTCTACCATGTTACCTTGTTATCCTTCATTAATTTCATCTCTCTCCTCATATTTGAACACTATTTTGATTTCCTATTAAGAAAGGGGACTACCGATTAGGATATCTTCATCATACACACTTGAATCAGTCTCCTCATAGCCTTATTGAAGCTCACTTGTAGTTAACTATTTTTCATCAATATTATCAAGGACTATAAATTTATCACCCTTGCTTAATAAACTTTTATTTTCAAATGGATGTTGTTCTTCTACCCTCAATACACATTTTATTTCTAAATGGGAGATGGTGGGGGAGGGAAGAGAGCTGATTAGTTTGCCTGAATTTTAAGAGGGTATATTTCCAACTTGGGGTCTTGAAGGACTTATTTGGGAGATCTTAGGTAAGGATAAGAGTTTTTTGTGCTAAGACTTAATCATTATTCTCCCTTCAAGAAACAATCAATGTCTCACATTTTGATATACCTTGGTCTTCATAGATAGCTCCAAATCGAGGAATGTTTGAATAATATGGGAGACTTGTTAAATATCTTAGATTGACATCTACCACCTTCTAGTTTTTTAAATTTTGGATGGGCATGGGAGAAGGTTATTTCTCAAGGATTTAAATGATATAATCAGTGGTCATAGTCCAATAAGGTATCCATGATGGAACAGTTTGAGGATATTAAGGAAGAGTGGGTGGAAATTGTCTAGATGTATGATCTTATTCAACTTCAACTTCCTTAGCTGGGTTTTCTCTGTTATGCCTATCCCATGACCCTACTTATTTTTTCCAACTTGGAGTCTTTAAGGTAGGGGTAGAGAAGGGTTCAAGGATTTTATTTTCATGGTATATTGTAGCTTGAAGTAGATTTGGAGTAAAATAAGGATGAATTGGGTAAGAGAGAACACATAAGGATGATTGTATAAAATTTGTTCCTTCTCTTCAAATACTAACATGTTATCCATACCCTAAATTAATCCTCTTATATTTAGTATGCCATTGATTGGTATTTTTCAATTTTACCACTAAATAACTATCCATTCCCTTTTCACCAATTGTAACAAGTCCCTTATTCTCTAAAGAATTTCACTCAAATTGGAAGGGTTAGGGATTATTATACTGAGATCCTTTTATTTATAAATCTCTCTGATTTTCATTTCATGCTCTAATAGGGTTTATTTGAATATTGAGATGAATTGAGTAAGAATGTGATTATGCTGACTAAGGGTAGAATAGTTTTGACAAGGATGGTTATAGGGATAATTACAATACCAAATAGGCTAAATTGGAGTACATGTGGGGTAAAAGTCATTAGAGATATGATATGTTTCTAGTTGAGGGATATTTGGGGTGAATCCATGAATATTATTAGTTTGATAAGAAGGATATGAAGATTCAAAAGATACATTTTAACCAAAAGAAGATTGAGAATACATACTAATTGGTATCTTCTAATCACTTGGTCTACTTAAAATAAATGTGGTTCACTTGGAGTTTCCATTTATGTTTGTGTTCATGCCTCTATATACTAATATATTGAAGAGAAGAATCTAAAACTCTTCAATAGATACAAATCCTAGTCCCATTAGGTGTGATAGAACTATTATCACTCTAAATTTCACCCTTTAGGAGGTTGTTCAAGACTTCCTCATCTAGGTCACATATGGAGATACCTATAGGCTATGGGTGACCTAAACATTGAGGTTAATCTCTTTAGTAGGGATAGTTACTTTGATGTATCACCTAAAATTGATACTAAACCTATTATTTGTAAGGGAAAGGGAGATAAATGACATGAAAATAAGTAAATGGGAGGTGATGTGTCAAATTGAGTCTCCTCCACTTGCCTATACTACACTAATAACATGAATTAGGACTAAAACCTATTTCACTAACTTAATATGAGTCTCCAAGCATCAATGTTTCAATATGAAGGTAATGGTCAAGACATTAACCAAGAGGGGTGATCAAAAGGTCTCTTAAGGGACACTAATAAAGAAATATCCACAATTATACATTTTAATACCATGTATAGCTCTTCATATGGCCTATTAGGACGGATAAAAACTTGAAAATAGGTAAGAAAATAGTAAAAATGAAAGTAAGTTTCAAACTATCACTAATATTCATCAACCACCATGAGAATACACTAGTTTCATCATTGAGAAGGCTTGAAATCAGTATGTATTCATTTCAAAGTCAAAATACAAATTTTATTTTATTAAATATTCTCCATACTCAAGTTGAGGATCTATACAATGACAAACAAGGTAGTATATATAGGAGACATGAGAGAGGAGAGAGATACGAACATTAAGAAAGCCTCTAAGATAAGTGTCATGCTTTAAAAATTGATTATAAGGCCAAGTGGAAGGTGAGAGAATATCCATATCATTCCATCTCAACATGTGTTAGCATATTTGATGATGATAGTATTCAAGGTGGTGCAATATTTCTTAGTTGTCTTGAATGACTCATCACTCTTTCTTGAAAATGCCTTTTCTTATTTTAGGAAGAGTTATAAGTTCATGTTTTCACACACACCCAGATATATTTATTAACACTTTTATATACCATTATTTTCTCCTCAAATTACTCTCTCATATTTACAAGAGTGAAACTCAAAACTCAAACTTGTCCACCTTCATTCCTTCCATTGGAAACCTGTAACTTTTTGACCAATGCTTGTTTGGGTCTATGAGAAAAAGGGTAATGATGATAGGTTTATTTATAATACAAGGATGATTAATAATTATAAACATCCCTAACATATCAAACACTTCATATATGACATTTATAAGTTCATACCTCTATATTCATCTTGTATTGTGTATTCAAGAGTTATGATGTAGGTGTTCAATGTCTATTAAGGACTTCAAAAGCATGCTCACCATTTTGTGGAGAATAAAGATTTATGGAGAATCATTAGGATTCTAATTAATCTAAAAAAACCTTCTTAACTAACTTGGATACTCATACACATATAACACTCTACAAAATAGGCCAATAACCAACTCTTTAGGCCATTTTCTATACCTTTTACTCTTCACATGTGCTAATGTACTATTTAAATGGATGTATTTGGTACTCACAAGTAACATAAAGGTGATTCCAAGGCCAATAAAATTCATTTTAATCACATAGAATTCAAATCTCAGTCATCATGATCTTAGAAGAGTTTTAGGAGGGTTTGGAGTATTTTTGCATATTAAGGATTGTTCATAAAGAACATATACTCTATCCTCTATTTAATTACATAAATATTAATTAGGGGAACCTATTGAAATCTATATAATTTAATTCTTTCCCATTCATCTTCTCAAGTTAGTTCCAAGCAAAGTTTACACCTTCTTAGGTTGGTAGACCTTTGTATGGAGATTGAGAAGAGTTTTTAAGGCCTATAAGCCTTCAAAGTGAATTTTATTGATTAGAGTTTCTTCTAATAAGTATAGAAAAACCACTATCATTATTGATGATTATTATTCATATGTTTTAAGGATTCATTTTGATTTAATCTTATGTTTTTTCCTATAGGTGTTTGAGTGGGGTTTAGGCACATTTAGGTTTCTAATACCTTTTATTATATTTTCTTGAAAAAATTGTGACAAACTTAATCACCTTGATAATATTTTTACATTACTCTCTAACTCTCACACATCCTTGAACATCCTCATCCAATGTAATAAGTGTACTTTCCTTCAGTCTACTTGTGACATACATATACGTGTTTTCAAGGACTCTCACCTTGTCAAGTCTTAATATTACATCTTTATTGATGTATTTTATCCTTATTGAAGATATTTTAGGAAATTTAATAATCACATTATGTTTTATCACACATTACATCACCCTAACACTTCATGATCAATCGAAAATCTTACCTTTTCCTCTTAATGTGCATTTAGATTTGTATATGCCATCTTTCAAATGTGAGACTATTGTAAACCTACTTGGGAGGAAACTAGTGTTTAATTTACAATCCATCAAGGTTATTTGGGGTATGATTGGTCATATTATATAAATAAAAAATAAATTCCATTATTGGTTTCCTAAATTCAAATCTTTTTATTCATATTTACCTCTTAGGTTTCCACCAACCTATAGGTGCACCACCCATTTGATGAGCTTGATAGGGGATCTATTGGTAAGTATAATGTGTTGTGACTTATATATATTCCTAACCATATTTAATGATATCCAAAGATAGAATATTTAGTTTGGGAAGTATTTAATGACCTCAAAAATGTGACCATACCACCTTCAGACAACCTAGATGGGTTGTTCATGTTATCTCCAAACCTAGAGTAGCTTGATGAGTGAGTGTTAATTCCCTAATAGTTTTGTCTAGACCATGAATTATATTGAGGGGATTTTAGAAGGATTTATTTATAATTATATTATTTTTAGAGAATCTAAATATGTTTTAAGAGTCAAACTACCTAGATCAAGCCTATCATGGTCCTTTTACAGGCTACTTGTAGAATTATTTAGATGTTCATCATCTCTCTATAGGATTTAAGACCCTATAGGTATTGATGGATATCTTTATGAACTTGGAGGGTTTAATGAATATATATAGATATATTTATATCCTTTCACTAAATTCCAAAACACATTTGACCCTTTCATATGTCTCAAACTCTCTTGCTAAAGTCTGTAACATATCATTATATGGAGATTTTTTGTTCATTATTCACATTAATTGATTGATGGATATGTTGTATAATGACATGAATTTTTTTAAGTGGTTTAAAAACAATATATAATTATTTCCAATCATATTCAAATTGGAAAAACTCAATAACCTATAATAACCCTGACTATCATACCAAATCATTACAAGTGAGTCTTTTTCAAGCCAACGCAAGTATGAATTTGAGACTATTAAACTTATGATGATATTTTAAGGGATAATTAAACACTATGAGATAAATTTACATTCATAAATCTACCTTCATCAACTTTGAGATACCACTACAAGAAGAAAACCAAGCCCATAGTGTTTTATAAGGGTTTTTGACACCTTATTTTTTTAGTGATTATTCATAAGGCATGGATTTTTAAACCCAAAACTAATGTACAGAATATCTAGGGCATAATGGAATTCATAAAACCATATGAGCATTTAATCCAACTCTCTTTCATGTTCATGAACCAATTCTAAAAAAATTACATTCTTGTGCTTGCATGTAGATTGATGGATAAATGGGGTAGGTTTCCTACTTGTGTAGACCTGTAACACCTTCCTGAGCATATATTTGACATATTAAATATAGGACACTTTCCATTATTTAAATCTATTACAATGATTTCTCATTTTATTATAAATCTTACAAACCTTTTTGAAATTGCCCCTTAGAAATAAGAGAACGTGCAAACTATGTTGTAACTACCAAGGTTGACATTATTTAACCATCCTTTTCCAACATCCACATTTAATCTCTCTATTAGATTCAAAAATTTCTCTTTTATGTATAAATAACCATATTTAATCTTGAATCTGCTTAAAAAGCCTTATGATACATTGGTAAGTTCTAAAATGTCTTTAAGAGGGTTATTAAAAATTAATTTTAAACCAATAAGGATTAAGACCACATTTAATTCCATGACATGTGACCATTTTACCCAAACAACTATATTTAGATTGACCTAGACCTTCGTAACCCTTAATGAAGACAAACTGAAGAATGGTTAGAAACAAGCATAGGACCATAAACCCTCATTACAATAATTTCTCAAATATTACCTTAAATTATGATAAAACACTTCAAAAAATATCAATCCATGAATATTCATTAAAAAACATAGTTATATGACTTCTGATTTTGACTAGACCACCCTAGAAGACCTTGGTCACTACTAGGAACAACACCACACCTCACCAAGGGTAAGACATGATTTGACCAAAATAATACCTATAAAATGCTATCAACAAAGTTAAAGAAGTCTATATAGTAATTTTTAAAATTTAATGGCCCATGGTATCCATTCTAAATAACAACCGATCCATCATCCCTAATCACTCCTTCATTGACCCTCACTATACCCCATCATCTCTAACCACTCCTTCATCATCCCTAATCACTCCCTCATTGACCTTCACCATTACTTGTCATCCCTAATAATTATTTCATCTTCCCTCATCTTCCATAATCATTCCATTATTAAATATCATCATCCCTAATCACTCCCTTATTGACCCTCAACATCTCTCATCATCTCTAATGACGCCCTCATCATCCCTCATCATTTCTATTCACTCCATCCTCATCCCTTATCCTTAATAGTGGTTTTAATAGCTTCCAACTTGTCACAAATTAACTTATTTTAAATTTCCATATTTTACTCACTCAAATAAGGCCCAAATAAACACTTACTTCACTCATCCTCTTTCACTCAAATAAGGAACTTAGAGATATCATTTAATTGTTTAGTGGGATTCAAAGATATATATGGTAATTCATCCCTAGACTATGGAAAAAATGTGTATCCACATCCCTAAACTAGAATAAATAGGTAAGAAATCGATTAAAAGGTGGGATGGAATTTTATTAATCACATATATAGATGGGGATTTGGGCATCTAATAATCCCAATCCCAGAGTTGAGAATCCATACACACACACACACACATGTATATATATATATATATATATATATATATGCATATATATATACATATATATATGTGTATATATATATGCATATATACATATATATATATATATGCATATATATATACATATATATATATATATATATGTATATATGCATATATATATACATATATATATATATATACACATATATATATGTATATATATGCACATATATATATATACATACATATATATATATATGTATATATATATGCATATATATATGTATATATATACATATTATATATCTACACACACACACACATATATATATATATACACATATACACACACACATATATATATATACATATAGATATACATATATATATATATATACTTACATATACATATAAATATATATATACATATATATATATATATACATACATACATATATATATATATATACATGCATACATATATATATATATATGTATATATACATACATATATATATATATATATACACATACATACATATATAGATACATATATATATATATATATATATATATATATAGATACATATATATATACATACATACATATATATATATATATATATATATATATATATATATACATATATATGTATATATATATATACACACACAAATATATATATATATATATATATATGTATATATATAAGGATGATTGGAGACTAGTTGAGAGTTCTAATCCCAACCCCATACTTGATCGTATATCCATTAAATATCTATATTAGACCATGTTGATAAATAAATAGATAGGGAGTCACCAATTTGGTATAGTACCTTCCAATATGATAGTTAATAGAGTGTGTTTGCCAACCTAATGTGATTTATACCTAACATGATCTGTACTCAACTTGATATATAAATGGAATGAATGGAATATGACTTAATATAATGTATCTAAGATTGGCCACTTATAACTTGGGTATGGTTCAATGGACCCTAAAGTCCAAATTGGGGCCTTGCCATAATTTAATTATTCCTTAGTCCCTAATATAATAAATCAAGGCATAGTATAGGAAATGGGCTCATGCATTACATAAATGGGGGAAAAATTATGGACCTACCAAATCTCAAACTTTCCATACCCATTAAGGTAATTTAAAATTTCCCTACCTAATTCATTTATGACAATGAGTAAGGTGATGGAATCTTGAATTTTTGATATAGATCTTTGATTCATATAATAACATATCATGGGAATATTGTATTCTTGATGGATAATAAGGGAGTAAGGAACAACACTAAATATAAGCTAACCTTCCTAGTACATATATTCTCTTTGATTTTGGATTAAGGCATGACTACCAACGAAAGCTTACTTTCTGATAGATAGATCTATTCTTACCCTACCTACTTATCTATGCCCTACCTGATAAATCAAGGGAAGATTCTTTATAAATATATCACGTTTTTATTGTCTTACCTACTTTCCCTTTCTATAATATATTCTTATCTATTAATGGAAGCTTAGCTCTTTATTAATATCTTGTATTTATTATTTTCTAGCCTACTTAGCCATGCCCTACCTTATTATCTTATATTTTTGGCAAGAGAATCTTGCTTTCTGATAGATAAAATGGGAAATGAATTTTTGAATCATGTTACATATGTAATATATTTATACCATTGAGTATTTCCTACTTAATTTACCTAATTGAGTATTCCATACTTGATTGAATATTTGAGCCATATCTTGACCTTAATTATGCCTTACCTAAATACCTGATCCATATCTTGATATTGATTATACACTACTTGTCTAATTTGTAATTGAGTATTCCCTACCTACCTATCCTTATTTCCATACCTACTTGAGTATTCCCTACCAGATAAAATATGACATCCATATATTGATCTTTAAAACATGTATGTAATCCTTATTTCCATATAGGGATAAGGGAATAGGAAAGAGTGATCAGGGATATTAAGGGATGATGAAGGTCAATATGTGAATGATTAAGGGTGATAAGGGATGAGGCAAGAATGATTAGGGATGATGATGGATGATGAGGGAGTGCTATGGATGATAATGATTGATGAAGTAGTGATTAGGGATTAAGGATGGTGAGTGACAATGAAAACATATTATGTCATATCTATATATAAGAGGCAATATCTATTGAATGGGTGACCTTCTCTATCCAACGTGTGAAATATTAATTCATTCCATTCATTATTATTGAATGGTCACTAAAATGTATAATTTAGATGAGGGGGCAATCGCTGAGCCATATCTTGAAAGGAGAGGGGGAATTCTAACTTATATAAAGAAAGGAGTGATTAGGCATGATTGAGTACAAACAAAAGTCCATTAAAATAACCATAAATATGTATAAATTATATGCAGGATGTATTTAATTAATCTAAAATCAGCCTAACCAAAATATCCTTCTATACTTGAAGCAATCAACTATACAAAAATAGAGTTATGATTATCTAACATACTTGCTTAAACTCAAAATTATCATTATTATAAAGCTCAATCCTTTCCATATATTTATATTATTTTGAGGGAAGGTGTGGAGGGTTATTTTGGTAGTGTGAAACTAGTTTAGTTGCCAAATGAATAGTTACCTAACTAGGGCACTAATGTCAACATTCCAACAACCATGTTAACTCCTTAATTAGACATGTGGGTGTGTGACATTAAACCCACATGGGTTTCACTAACTAAGGTTAAGCTTCCCTTGGTCAAGACTCAAGTTAAATTTACAATTAATTGTATTACTCTAACATCCCCCATAAGATTATCTTGGGGAGAAGAGAAAACTCATAAAATAGGTTTTGACAACAAAGGCCTAATTAGGTACCCATATACAAATATATAGTGAAGTATTAGGTGTCTTAATGGTATCCAATCCATCTTACCAAAATACATAGATGTAAATTGATTTTAATTTACAAGTCAAATAGTAAATGGTACACTATACAAGGCTCACTTAGAGAAAACA
Organism: Torreya grandis; assembly: GCA_037957365.1. Classification (NCBI taxonomy): domain Eukaryota; kingdom Viridiplantae; phylum Streptophyta; class Pinopsida; order Cupressales; family Taxaceae; genus Torreya; species Torreya grandis. The sequence goes on along the minus strand of JARHVA010003677.1, from coordinate 213,369 downwards.
TTGATCACAAAACTATAAAAATGAGAGATAAAACAATGGTCACTCAAAAAACTATACTATACTAAATATGATGAAAATTTTCACTGAAGTAGGTGCAAGGGATGCTCAACACCCAAATATGATATCAAATATTTTAAAGAGGTTTAAGGGACACTTGACACCTAAATAAGTTGTCAAAAGTACAAAAGAGTATTACCTAGTGCAAGGGACACTCAACACCCCAAGAAGTAGTATACATGCACACACCCCCCCATAATGTAGAATAGGTGGAGTGGATGAAAAAATCTATACGAAACCCAACACCCCAAGAAGTAGTATATGTACACACACACCCCCATAATGCAAAGTGGTTAGAGTGGATGAAAAAAATCTATATGACTATACTAAATCCACTTCTCAAACATGGATTGATGATAGTAACTAAAAATATTAGGGAAGGCTCAAAAATAAAGAAACATGTATTGACAAGGTGTCAAAGAATATAAAAATGGTCTCTCAAAAATGATGTCCCTAATGGTAATAGGAGAGATAATCAATTAAAATTATAAAGGGTACACAAACTAAGGTACACATGCATGATACTAGACTAGGCTTGAAAAGTAAACCCCACATGTCACTTTATAATTTAGTGGAAGTACATTGTATCCACCAAAAAAGCACCAAATAATTAGACATATAATGTAAGTACTAGAAATAAATTATCACATTGAGTAGTTGATCTATCAGAGAAGCCATAAAAATACCTAGAATTCACTCAAAAAAGGAGCTTTGTTAGGAAGTATGAATGGTATATAGAATATGCATATGAACATTAGAAGAACCATGCTGGTAGATTCCATGCAAAGAATGCCAATGATAACACCATAAACATATATTAATCCATCAAAAATAATAATGGATGATGGAAGAATACATTTGTAAGTGATTTATTTTTATGTGAATAAATGATGAATGCAAGGAAATGTTTGCATCAGATGTAGGACTCTCAAGCCAAGTGAATCTGCTAAGGTGTTAAGACTCTCATGCCTAATAGAATAACACACCATTTTCTCAAGCTTGAGTGAAGGGAAAGAGGACTCAATACATGCATTATTTAATACTATGTCTAATGAATGCTTGAATGTAGTAGTACCATGTTGCTCAATGTCATATGGAAGTGTGGAGCAAATAAAAAATACTGTATATATGTTACATAATGGTTCCAAAGAATATGTGGAAGCATTTGATTGATAACCAATGCCATGGTGGGAAATTTAATGAATAAGATGGATGGGGGAAATAATGCCATGTGCATGCTTTCCAAGACCTCTATCAGAATAACCCATGGTGTAGATAATGCGGGAACCTAAACTAGTTTTGTGCTTTTCAAATGAAACAAACACATCAATAATGTAATCAATATTAGTTTGAGATGAAACAAATGAAACTAAAAATTTAATAGGATCACATGATGACTTAGAGGTTGATAAACCACAATCTAGTAAAGTGTCAAAGTGATGCATGCCAAAGGAAAAAGTAGGAACTAAACATGGTATAAGTGTAGTGGTTGTGTGTTCCACATGATCATTATGTTGTTGCAAAAATGTAATATGAACTTGCAAAGTATATAAAAGTGAGTCACGTGCATCAAGTGTTGAGAGTAAAAGTTCATTCTATGTTTTGGGGGTTTTGATTTCCTTGACAAAACATAATAATGTCACTCTTGTATTGCAAGTTATTATTTGCTTGCTTGATTGAGTTGACAATAATAAGGCATGAAGCTAATGTACACACAAAAAAAAAGACAAGGTGCTTAGAAAAGGGCCTTGGTGGTGTCTCTAGAAAAGAATGGAAGACACTAAGAAAGGGGACTTGAAGGAAACACAACAAATAATGTAAGGCACTAATTTATGGGCCTTGAGGGCATCTCCAAAGAAGAATGTAAGGCACTAAGAAAAGGGGCCTTGAGGGTGACTCCAAAGAAGAATGCAAGACAATGAGAAAGGGCCCTTGAAGGAAACATGACACAAACCAAAAGGGTGTCAAAATATGAATGTCTAATCTCAAGGATAGGGCATAAACCACAAGTGTATCAAAAATAAATGCAAGGCATACTCTTGAAGAGTGCCTAAATAAAGTTTGTATCCCACAAAAAATAGTGTTGGAACCTTATAATTAGTGTAATTACAAAATAAATCCCCCCAACTGCTTATAATTATGCAATTTTACAAAATTATTCACCTAATTATAATTTGATTTAAAATTAGAAAATAAAAATCCTATTTTGGTACAATATGACTCAAATTGACTTACAAATATGGATTCTTGGTGAAAAAATATGCACTTTAAAAAAATGACACATTAAAAGGTGCCCAGAGTGTGAAGAAAAGTGCCCAAAAAATTTAACAGTGTTCACATGATGAGAAGGCATATGGAAATATGAAAATTAGTCATGATTTATTTTTTAGTAATAAAAAAAAGAATATACTATGTGGACTATCTTAGAACCAACTTTGTACTGTAACAAAAATCATTGAAAACCTCTAAATGGCACTCAAGATATGAGTCAAAAATCACAAATATGTTTGCAAAAACTCACAATGGAGGGAGGTTAAAAAAAATTCAATCATGAATGAATGAGGCCCAACAAATTCAAAATGGGCTTGAAAATATTTCAAGGGATGTTGATTTTAAAAAAATGTGTTTTCATGGGGGGGTTTGGATAGGGAACTAACCTCCTATCAAACTAGGCCCCACGCATTGGTCTTCATCAAATGAAAAATGCCATTACAAGGATCCTTAATATGGGTGGTGAAAAAACAAGAGTTTAGTGGGGATTAAACCATTGCCTACTATATCAAATATTTCAAAAAAACTGAGCCACCCAACAAACTCACCAACAAGTCAAACACTTCCATTTGAAGGTTGTTGAAAACAAAAACAAAATAATTTTTCAAAAAATCAACAATGGTTGCATAGGTGGGTTGGACATAAAATATGTTGGTAGATCAACATGGCACATGTTCAACACTTTGAATGGAAAACAGACTAAGCCAAAGTCAATGCTAAATTTTCACACTTCAATTTTAATCAAGCTAGACCAAAAATAATTGCCAAATTCTAATGTTTTGTTTGGTGTTTTGGCATTGGTAGACATGTAGTGGAAGTAGAAGTGGAATTAGTAGGGTGAGTTGTGGAGATAGGGATGGGTGGTGGGCTAGTGAAGGTTGAGGGTTGAAGTGTTGGGGTGGATGTATTAGGGGAAGCTATGGAGTGGTGTTGGAGGTTGAGAAGTGGTGCATGTGAAGGTAGTCTCAGGTGGTGGAACATAATGAAATGGGGAACTTAGGTTTTTTAATAACAAAAAACAAAAAAAAAAAACATCTATTAAAAAATGATGTTTTTAAAAGTTTTATTATAAAAAAATTTATAAATAAATAAAAAACATATTTATTTTTATTTTATAAAAGATGAATAAAAAAACTAAAAATAAACAACTTTTATTTAATTTTATTAAATATATAAATAAAAATGGCATTTACAAAATAATTTATTTTAATGAATGACATTAAAAAAAAGTAAATAAAAAACATAAAAAAACTCCAAAAATAAAATTAAATTCAAACCCTTTTACCCAGCGGATGATTAGAATTGACCCAAAAAAATCACTACACTAGGAGAACCACAAGCTCATTTTTTGACAAATGAATGTCTAAGCCCACTACATCAACTAATATAGATGCATCTATATGATCATATCAACATAAAAACATTCAAATTTACAAGAAATATTGAACAACTAGTAAGCTTATCGAACAATTATAGAGCACCAATTGATCAATTTGAGTAAATTGAAAGATTGAACCACCTTTCACAACTTCAATGGGCATGATAGCAAATGTTTTAGATTAAGGTAAAAGTAGGTTTTGAAGGGGCCCTGAAACCCTTTACAGATCAAAAAAATAAAATAAAGCAATAGTAGCCCACTGAAAAATAGTAAAAAACCAGGTTTTACTTAGACCTGAAACCACTAATATAAACCAAACAAAGCTCCCCAAGTTTTACAAGGACCTGAAACCTAAACAATAAAACTAGGTGCTACGACCTAAAATAGGAACCCAGGTTTTACAAGGACTTGTAACCTTTAAAAAATCCACGCATTAAAAGATCTGCACATTTCTGAGCTGTGATAACACAAGGAAGGGTTTATGGGAGCCGCAATAACATCTGCCAAAAGACCCCAACCCCAACCAAACAACAAAGAAACAATCCCGAGAACCAGTTCTACCATCGCCTCAAAAGTCCATCCGATCGTCAACCCATTCTCCCCCTCTGCAAAACACAGAGGCAACACCGTCTTGGTAGTCAAAATTTCATCGAATGACGTCTTGAAGCACTTCAACATGAGCAACGAACCCATAGATGAAAAGCAATGGCAAAAAATCGGTTCTGGCTACCACCCCCAAAAAACTCATCTTCAATCACGCCCCTGGGGTAATAGCAGAAATAGAGCCCCTCCTGATCTGCTTTTGACCCACCATCTAACACCACAGAGATCCGTTCAAGGCCCTCCCTGTGGCCAAATCCTCACCAGGCTCGCTGGTCGAGATAAACAATGGCCAACACCACTCCACGCGCTGGTATTGACAATTAAAATAGGGAAAAAAGATTCCCCCAACATGTAGTAGAAGAGACCCATGCCGCCCCACACCATGCCCAACACCATGGTACCCAATACCATAGGGACCAAGTCTCCAAAAACCACGGCCACGCTCACTCCATGGTGAGGGTTCAGCACAGCCGTTTCCACAGCCGCGCTCCTGTGCGACATGATAACAAATGTTGATTGGGTGAAAAATGACAAAATTAACTCTTAGTTTCAAAATCACCTCCAAAACATCAGAATGACTCTCATTATCCTCATTTCAATACTATTGCTTACATTGAGCAACATAATTGGATAGAAGGCTTAGTGAGAAGGAGGGTTATAGGGATGGATTTGACACCATGTATAAATTATATAATGGATGCATACAATTAATCCAAAATCACCCTGACCAAAACATCTTTCTATACTTGAAGCAATCAACTATACAGATATAGAGTTCTGATTATCTGACTTAGTTGCTTACACATCCAAATTATCATTATTACAAAGTTCAAACCTTCCCTTCTATTTATATCATTTTGAGGGAAGGTGATGAGGGTTCATTTGATAGTTTTAAATTTGTTTAGTTTCCAAATGAATATTTACCTAATTAAGGAACTAATGTCAACATTACAACAAACATGTTGACTCCTTTATTAGACATGTGGGTGTCTAACATTAAACCTTACATGGGTTACACTAACTAAAATGAAGCTTTCCTTCATTAAGAACCAAGTTCATCTTACCGATAAGAGTATTACTCTAACAAAAGTTATTAGAGGGAGTGATTAGGGATGATAAAAAATATTAGGTGAAGACAAGATAGATATCAAAAAGGCAAGCTTACCTTTTCTTACTCCTTGGCACACATGAATTAGGTAGGGAAAGCTTCCATTACCTTATATTAGGTAGGGAAAGTTTGATATTGGATTAGGTAATTTAGAGTGGTGACCCAAATATATCTATGGTGCCCCCCCATTTCCTATTTTATATTTAGATATATTTTATTTAGGACTAGAACATACTCAAACTACAATAGGGCCCCATTTTTTCATTTAGGATCTTCTGGGCCATGACCAAGCTCTAAGTAGCCCCTCCCGAATACACTAGATTAGAGTATATTCCCTTCATTCCTTTCATAAATAAATTTGTGTATAAATAATGTTAGATATAGATCTATTTGAGTTAAGAAACACACTCTATCAGATTGGTGATTGCTTATGTATTTATCTAGAAATCTATTCTATTGGGTCCAATAAGCCCTATTAATTGAATTTTCACATTAGGACCCTATTGATTTAACATAATTTTCTTATTTTCATATTCTTCCATACTCTAATGACTCCATTAATGGATTCCATTCACATTTTCCATGTAAGAGTTTCATTTTAGTCCCTATTCACGAGCCAAATTTATTTTGATGATCATAAAATAGCTTCACTTGATCATTTATTATTAATTATTAGAATATACTTTTCAAGTGTTCAAACACTATAAATTAAACTTTTAAAGTTTTTAAAAAGTGATTCATGTTAATATGCATAATTTAGTTTCATATTTCTTGTAATTTCATAGGTCAAGTCAAATGTGATCTCTTTTATGATCAAGATATTTCCTTATTATCCTAGATAGAATCATCGTCCTTTAAAAGAGTGAATTTTCTAATTATATTTTTCATTTATTCAATAATTTTTATGTTGAAACATTTTCCTTGTCCTAAATTATTGATATTTTGGTATGTATTATGGTCATGATTCATTTATACTCAGTTTACATTTAAATATAGATGATCATGATATCAAGTTTAAATGTTTGTTTACTTGTTAAATCAATTTAATTTACTTATATTGATGATTATTTAATTTATTTTTTGTCAAAAATAGGTTTTATCTAACTATTTAGGCTTTCATTACTTGTTTCAAAACTCATTCGACACTTCTCATTATTAAGTCTTAGTCCTTATATGCTTTGGTTAGGCCTAATTTTTCTCAAATAGATTTTGTTTTGAATGACATGTTAATCACTTCCTAAGTCTCCTTTTATTTTAGAGATTAATTCTTTATTGAATCAAATATTTGACCTTTGGTAATTAATAATTTAGTTTGATAGTCTTGATATCCCAGATCCATTGATCTTTGCCACATGTATCAATCTCATGCACTTAGTATTCGATTATTATAAATAATGTAGGTCATAATTCCTCTAATGTCTAGACTTATTGAGATCATCACAAGTGTCACAATCTTAGGCATTTAGATTTTAGGAGGCAAAAAATGCATGGTTCACCAAGTTATATGCTGACCAAACATATCAAGATCATGAAAAGTGTCACAATCTCAACATTCAGAGCTCAAGGAAGCAGTGTAGATTATAGTGTAAGTTTTTAAACCACTGACCTTCTCAGATTGTACAATGTTGAAAAATATTTGGAGGTCAGGGTCTAAAGGGACATAGTCTAAAGTTGAGAATCCCCAAGAACCATTGGTTATCTATATGTAAACTCCATATTTGATCAAAATTTGGTGGGAGGAGAATAAAATTCACAATTCAAATAGTATTGAACACCCCAAGAGTCTTAATATCATGCCATGTGGCATGATTTCATGGACTCAACTTGTAGAGTATACGAAACTAGTTGCATAACTCAAATTTTTTTGAGCCCCTAACTACCATGATGTGCCATATGGCACAATCTCAAGTAATCATTTCCCATATGAAGGCCTTTCATGGTGGAAGATGTCCTAAATCCTCTAACTTCTATAAATATCACATGTGGTCACATTGTAGGTAGTCAAAGCCTCAAAATCTTGACCCAATTGAATATCATTGATGAATTTTGAGATAAAAGGCATGGGATATCACCACATGGTGACATCCAATGTCATTGAATCTCAAAGCGAATGATAAATTAAGTAAGCATCCTAAGCATTTAAGAGACATTGTATGAATGACAAGTGGCAAGATCTAGAGAGTGTGATGGAGAATAGAGCAAAGCCCAAGTTAAAGGAAGATGACATTAGTAGATAATGAGCCAAAAATTAACACCTCAGTGGAATATAGGAGATATATAAATTATGGTTTGGCTATGTTGGATTTTAATAGCTAAATATAGATGAATCCAAAGATAAGTCCATGATCAATTACAAAGCCTAAAGGTTGATTCAACAAAAGGATGATCTAATGACTGATCATAACAGTGTCTATTAAAAACTCCAAAAGTGGGAGCAAAAGGAGAATGAAGGATTATTAAAACTATATGAGGCATGACTATGAAGGAAACTAATCATAATATGTGACTGAGAATTTACTTGGTTGATAAGGCCTATGATTCTAAGGCATCATGAACTAATCACAATATGGGAGTGAGCATGAAGGTGGAAATATATGTATAATTGGTAGAATTCTAGGTAGAGGCATAAGCTCAGATCAAAATACTATTCATAGATTCAACATAAAATTGACTCAATCATTAGGGACATAAAGGATTTCACCAAGGGGATAGAATGCATCTATTTATATAATTCGAATAATGCATTGTTCTAATATTACCTAGTTGTCAATATTTAATCTAGAAGGATATTATATAACATAAGTTGTGATACCATAGAGATAATCATAATAAATTGGGAATGGACAAAGCTAATGTAGGGACCAATAATCCAATCATTGGGATTAATCTAGAATAAGGTGGTTGTTTATCATTGGGTTGTTACATGGTTAGTAGAAGAAATTAAATATCACAAAGTACCTATTATTTATTCGGGATTGGAGTACCTTCAATATTGAATCAAATTTCATCCTATGCATTTAATTTGAAATTATACCATAAATAGATTAGTATTGTCTTTTTTATTCTTGATGTGTTAACACAAAATATTTAGCTCTAATCAATTATTTCAATTAAAGTTTGTATCAAGATAATTTAATTTATGGTTGTGCATCATATCCAAGATGGATTATCTATTTATATAAGAGCAACATTGTTTTCCATTGTAATGATCAACACATTTGAGTACCAAAACTCTGTCCAAATTGAGCCTAGATTTCAAATTCCCTTCATATTAGTTTTGTCTTGATGGGTTGCCAAAGATCTTGATTTAAAAAGTGATTTATAAAAAAGACATTTCCAATGTTTTTGGTGTTCAATTGGATATACAATTATATTCTACAATGGCATATTTAATTGAATTTAAGAGCTTATTCTAGTTATTTTTGAAACTTATATTAGTCATGATATGAAAATAATTATAGGCTTATGTATTATCTTTATTTTGAATAGAGTTATAGAAATCATGTTTACATACTTTTCCTTTGAGTCTTGTTCATTATGATTTTAAAATTTTCATAGAAGCTATACTTGATTCCCAATTTTTTTATTGTATCCTAAACTAATCTAATACATGAATAATAGAAGACCTACTCAATCAAGTGATTAATCTCTTATATACCCTATCTTTCTTTCTTTTATATTTTTAAATAATGAATGACCTACCCAATACATTGTAAATAGTTCATTTGTAGAGGAATCAAACATTGATAACATGAATGATATTTAATAAATAATTTGATCCTTTGGTGGAAATAATCACAATCTACCCATGCTATATCATATGGAGTTTATTGGACCTTGAACCATCATTTCATGTAATATATGCATATTAGTAAGAATATAGACTTACAATATTTCCATTTCTGGTTTTATGGTTGTTGAAATTAGATTTATATATTATTACTATTAGTTTTTAACTAGTTGTATATTAGATTCCAACATTGTTATTATTGGATTTAATTAGAGTGATATTGGATTCCAATATATCTATTATTGGATTCTAAATTCTAGTCTAGAAATAAATTCCAATTATATCTTATTATTATTATTATTATTATTATTATTTTTTAACTTTTACATTCATATTTAGGGGAAATGGGCCAATAGTCAAGCATGGTCTAATAGTTAAAATAGTTCCTTATAATTTAAATAATGCTATCCTATAGTTGTCATATTTTTGCCTAATTATAGTTATTATAGTAATGTTTAATATTTATCTGAAATTTATCATATATTAACCAATCACATCATGGCATGGAAGATTTAAAAATATTAGTTCAACATTATAAAACACACTTACTGTCATCATGTACAAGTATTGGACAACACTTTTCATTATCCATGTGCCCAATGCAAAGCATACTTATAATTTTTTTAAATAATCATATGTAGAATGGGCAAGAACCTATTCTACACTAGATAATAGCATACGACCTTGTTTCTCATATTATCAATTTATAGGTCATTATTCTTATCTCAATGTATATAATGGGGATGTACCCATTTTACCCAAGATAATAATATAGGTCTCTGCCACTCATATTATTCCTATAGACTTGTGTAGAATGGACGTGTTCTAGTAAAATAAAATATGCTTACCACATACATTAATCAAAATTTTAAAAGTTCACACTTTATGTACCAATATATTCATGTAAATAATTAATCACTTAAGCCACATTAATGTGATTTAAATAGTTTATCTATTTTATATTTATTAATTAACAATGTTTAGGGAAACCATCAATGTGAAGGAGAAATAACTAGCTTTTATAACTTGTTTGATCCATTTTTTAATAGGAGTTAAATTTTTTGGATACAATGCTTTGCCATCTTATCTTTCAGAAGGTTCAAATATTAGAACCTCACTTTTTTAGCCACATACACATCCATCAATGGATTGAATGATTTTATAAATCAATTTTGAATACATTTGTTTTATTTGTGAAAATGTGTGATCACTCAAATATGTTTTAAATCAAGGTCCACATATTTATATTTCATGCCACGTAGTACATGTTATATTCATGACTAACAGACCCATCCATAGTTTAGTTTGAAATCCACAAACTCACAAGTCCATGGAAGCCCCTTTTATTTTATAGTTAACATCTAATACCTAGTATGTTAGCATATAATTATGAGAATAAAAAGATGTAAATATCGAGAAATAAAGTGGACTAAAACTTTCATTATATCCATGCATTTTTTTTATGCCACATTAAGAATAAAATAGACTTAGATGACTCCTTCTATTCCTAATGACCCAATCCTAAACTTGAACTAGTTTACTTGTATTTCAATGCTTCAAAAGGCTCTTCTCCTTGCATCACCAAATTTTTTTTTGTTTTTAAAACACATGTTATCAAATTAATGTGATATAACCTCATAAATTATATTGAGGAATCTCTACTAGCACATCTCCATGAACTTAATTAGAATAATGCTAGTAAATGAAATCTATTTTGATTAAATACTTCAACATTAATCAAAATATATTATTAGCTATATAAAATTATGAAAATTAATATTATAAATAAATTATTAATATTACAATCATATTTAATAAAACAATCAGTTACCTTGTTAATGGGTAAATAGTTAAAAGCTTAAATAGAAGTGGCAATAAAAAGATTGAATAGAATTTGGTCAAATAAAAGCAATCAATATCAATATTAAATTCATATTAAACATTTATGGTAAAAATGCAAGTATAAAATATTGGATATTGATTTGGAATATAAATTTCAAAATACGCATATCCCATTCCAAGATGATATCATATTGATTTCTAACTTTCACTAGTTTCACCTTAGTATTCATTACCATGTTTGAGTAGTGTTAGGTATGATTCAATTGCCTCATTTCCATTTTCAATAATCTTAATCAATCCACATTTTCATTTTTTATTTGGTTTTCATGCCAAGATGATGCTATCCACATCAATGTCTTTTTTATTTCATTTGATTTGATCCATGTTTTATTAGGTGTTAAACAATCTCGATACAATGCTTCACCAATTTCTCTCCGCGAGGGTTTTAAATATTGAATCCTTAAATTTTAGTCCACATATTCCATTCTCATCGATATATTTTCATTTTAATTTTTTGGTCATACTAGAAGTAGTTGTCCCACACATGCATGCATCAATGGATTGAATGATTGTTTATATTTTCCACAAGTAGGCCCAACATAGTTATAATTATTACTTGGTATGTGTTCATTAGTGTAGTTTTGATTGTGAAAATGAATGTATCTTATTATTTTGTCACAAATGTCATTATCTTGTATTTTTTGTGGCAAAAAATTAATATTTGACATCCTATTACAATCTAAAAATGGTCTATCCAAAACACACAAAACATTTTACCAATATGTTATATTTGGAATCTAGTATCCTTTACCTCCACCTATTTCACTATTTCCCCATTGTTCAATGTATGATTTTATTCCCTTTTTCATATATTTCATTTATTTGAGTTATTTAAAAGGAGATAGAGGAGGCTTCCCTTCTAATATGTTTGGTTCACCATTATCCTTTATATGACAAATTGGGATTGGATGAGACCATTGGAGATCTTTTATTATTATTTTATATTTACATCCTAGGTTTTCTATTTACCACTATCTTGTGGCTTCCATCTAAAAAGTGTGGCTCCATGAAGGCTATGAAGTCACACACTTACTCAATAAAGTAAGGATTGAATTTAATTTACCCCTCTTGGCATGTTTTGCAGGTGTCCATGATATATGGCAAAGAAAATGTGTCTAATTTCCTTAATGATGTTGTAAATTTGCCAAAATTCCCATCCCTATCCTCGTGGGTGTGTCCCATTAAGAGGAATATTATATAAACAATGTTGAATATTCTTCTATTATCAATATTGATTTAAATGAAAAAAAAGTATGATTCTTATTATCACTCAAATAATTATCCAGTGGCAAGTAGAGGATCAATGTTTTTTAATATGAATTACTTGTACTAGTAACACTATTGATTGTTTCATCATGGACAAACTTTTACTTGTACCTTTTAAAGTTATCATGCACTTTAGTTTTTATTAGTGCATCATGAAATTATTGTTTGGATTATCTATAAGTGTACAATAAGTATACATACTCATCAATGATAGGTTATTTCAGATTATTAAAAGAAAAAGCTAATGATGTGACTGTGTAATTTTATCCACATTCAACAAATGGTAGGCCAAAGTGTCTAAAACCCCTAGGCTTGTGTCCATGTGTGATCATACTGATCAAAGTAATAGGGAGGTTTATAAAATTACTTATTGACTTTATTTTTTTAGACATCCTTGGTATGAAACTTTTCATTTTGTCTATTTTAACATTAACAATGTTCAAGAATCTATGAGGTTGTTCCTCTGACTATCATTTCTAGGAGTAGTAATGTGAACAACAATTTTTAATGTATTCATTGTGCCATGTTTGTTCCTCTTCAAAATTTGAAAGTGTTTATGGACATGTGGTGGATCTACGTTTGTTGTACAACCCTATAAACTCATCACACTTTGTGTAGAAGTTGTTCTTTGAAATTAAAACATGTTTAAATCTTTTGGTCATTATCTTGTTGAAATATGGTTATGACACTAATGCAAGTTTCAACGATTAGATATCCTCATTACACTTCATCCACATTAAATTATGGGTATAAAATGTAGGAAGTAGCCTTTGAGGAACTTTAATTCCATTCTATCCTAATAATTGAGTTAAATTGAAAAAAATATGTAAATTTATCTCAACCATTCTTGATATTCAAACAACTATTTTGGTGGTATTTGAAATTTATTTTTATTTTCTAGTGTTATCATTATTACATGCATGTGACCATTTATCTAGTCTTATTTATGACTATAGAAGGTGTTCCTTGGCTACCCAAAACTTTTGTACCATGCATCTTGATAGACATCCATCTCCTAAAGTTTCATTTTATGCACCTCCATAGATTCATTGTCCATATTGAATATGGCATATTTTTTTAATGCATCTAACACATAATTATTTATGTCTTCTTCATTCATGTCTCTAGGATTGTGCCATAGAAATATGACTAAATTTAAGGGAATTTTTATGAGAAATTCATATTTGAAATAATGATTTTTCACATTCTCCACTTCATCCCAAAAAATTAACCATTTTCTATCCCCATCAACATTTTGATTTGACAAACTGGCTAGAGGGACATTCAATTTTTGACATTTTTGAGCATTTTAGGGTCTTCTAATTAATTTTTTGGAATGATTGTAATCAGTGTAATAAAATAAAATTGGATACAACATCTATGGTTGATGTTATTAAAATGCATCTCACATGTTCACCTCAACCTCATTTAGAACTTGTTTGAATCTCATGTCTAGATGAGAACCATCTATGTTATTCAATTGCCTAGAAGACCATTGTATGAGAGATTATTTAGATAGGGAACATCATTTTCAAGGAAGGATGAATAATCTACCAATATGCACACCATAGGAATTGGAATTCAATATGTCAAATTATACCATGCCTCCTTCAAATACATTTTTAATTTTACTTCTACAACATAATTTCTCACAGATGAGCACAAATGGATCAATTTGGTAATAATTCCCCTAAAATTCAAATTTTGTTCACAAAAATGTACAAGGTATAAACCATACAATAGAGCACAACATTTATTGACCATAAGGGTCCTTATTGTTTCATGTAAAACTAAATGTTTTATTGTCCAAGCTATTAATTTATTGGGTTGTAGTAAGTTTGAGCAATAAGAACATAAATTTACAATATTTTAATGTATTACACCAAACATCAAGTGTCCCAAAATATTTTTATTAATTTTATGATCTTCTAGAACATGACTTACAAAACCTAGAGCTATGTCTTCATCTCTACTATAACATTTATGTTTCAGAATGACATTATATGTGATAAAATCAATTCTATATTTAGGTCATATATAATTGATGGTGTTTTCACTGACATCACTATAATATCCCTCTTCCATGGAAATATAAGCCTCTGAGTCACTAAAAGTGTATTCAGTACAAATTGTGGGAATGGATGGATCTACATGATTTGAGAAATAACTCTCTTCCCATGGAATGTAGTATCATTTTTTATCGACATTTACTAAGGTTTCAATTTCATCAATTGAATAACATAATTGTACTTTTTAGTCCAACAATAAGACAACATTGACAAGCATAAATCATCTTCTCACATCTCTACAATATAGCATCTTTTTTCATGGCTATACTCTAACCTCTACAACTTTGGTGCCTTTTGAAAACAAGTCCACTAGTCGTCCTCTCCAAATGAAAGAGACATTGATGCTATAGTACAGATAATAAATGTGAGATCAAAGTAAAAAACTATAAAACCTTATGATATATAAAAATTAAACATAAATATGAGATGAAATAAAAAATATATAATAATTATTAAATATAATTTAAGTGTCATTTACTAAGGATTTATGTTTTACTAAGAATAAATTAGTATTATATAAAAATAATATGTGATCAAAGTGATATGCAAAAATAAATAGTATTCAATGAAAATATGATCTAAGTGTACTATCACAAAATGAGCATGGCATTATCATCATTAATTATTGATAGTTACAAATATATTAGAAAAACTTATAAAAATTGAGTAATAACATCTTTATTGGTAACAACATATTTATTGGTAAATTAAGAAAAAAATTATCCTCATGATTTATCTTAAGATAAATTGAGGATGTCAAAAGGATCTTACAATATTTTTAAAAATTCTCAATATCACATATTTATAAAGATAATTGAAAAGGGGTAGATAACATGCCCAATATTGATCAATGGTCTAACATAGAAGACTTACCAAGCCATGAAATCATAGTCATTTCAAATGATGTGGAAATATTCATAACCCATGGGAAAGGAGGATGATCCAATGATGGAAGATAATTAATGAAAATCCTCATAGCCCATAAAATCTTATGAAATGACTTCATTACTCAGTGTAAAGAAATGAAACCAAGCTCAAAGTGTAGAAATAAATGACCTGACTTTGTCATAATTAAAACACTACTCACAATGGATTTAGAATGAAATGAACTCAAGATGAAGCTAATTTATAGTAAGACCTTGAGAAGGAAGAAATTGGAAACCATGATAGAGTCAAACCTATTTCTCACACTAAATTAAGACAAGACTTGGTAGTGTGGAACAAACTAGTAATACAAGGACACAAATTTTGATTCATCAGGTTTACATGGGGAATTACCTCATTACACAAACATTTATGAGAACATGTTCCAAGTATGAGGGTACTAGGTAGGACTATATTTCAATAATGGTCTCTTTTACACAATATAAAAAATATATATTAGATTATTAATTTATAATATTATTAGCACGTTAGAGTTGTGTA